>CM049804.1:29388172-29441364 GCA_027422405.1 Ptychobarbus kaznakovi | reverse complement strand
ATAAAGGCATTTTTCTAGATGGGATCAATCAAAGTTGATACAGTTATTTCTAACATGCGTCGATCCGTCCCCCCTTTTATCAATGTCCCTACTTCTTGGTCTTCCAAATGCCCAGCCCAACGCCCAAAACAGGCTCTTCTCCTAGAAGGAGATATATCAAGGCTTCTCTGGTATAGTCTAACAGGCGTCGGCCGTGCACCTATCCTCAGTCTCCCTACTCAACTTCCTGGACGGGTGCTAGGTCGGGGGAGCTGTTGTAATTTTTCTAACCTAAAACAAACCACTCAAAAACACTCAAAAAACACTCAAGAACACTCAAAAACACTCAAAACCAACACAAACCCAACCAAAAACACACTAAACCTAACCAAACCACTCAAAAAACACTCAAGAATACTACAAAACACTCAACACAAACCACTCAAAAACACTCAAAAAACACTCAAGACTCAAGTGCATTCGACTGGGCACCCCACAAATAGTATAAAAAACAAGTTTCAGCTCTCTAGGACCACTAGAAATGGGAAAACCAGGGGGGGTGCACATAGGTGCACTAACACATATTGCCGCCTGGAGGTGCTAGAGACACGAAACCAAGTGCATTCGACTGGGCACCCCCTAAATAGTATATATACCAAATTTCAGCTCTCTAGGTGAAAATAAACTGGGGGTGCAATACCATATCTCGGCGCCTGGTGGCGCTAGAGCTACCAAACTATGTGCAAACGACTGGGGGTCCTCTAATTAGTATATATACCGACTTTCAGCATCACAGGACCTATAGAAACCAAGTGCACCCCACCCTATAAGGGGGTGCAGTACCATATCTCGGCCCCTGGTGGCGCTAAACCATGTGCAAACGATTGGGGGTCCTCTAATTAGTATATATACCAAATTTCAGCATCACAGGACCTATAGAAACCAAGTGCACCCCATATTATAAGGGGGTGCAGTACCATATCTCGGCCCCTGGTGGCGCTAAACCATGTGCAAACGATTGGGGGTCCTCTAATTAGTATATATACCAAATTTCAGCATCACAGGACCTATAGAAACCAAGTGCACCCCACCCTATAAGGGGGTGCAGTACCATATCTCGGCCCCTGGTGGCGCTAAACCATGTGCAAACGATTGGGGGTCCTCTAATTAGTATATATACCGAATTTCAGCCTCCTAGGAAAAAAAAAAATAGTGCACCCCCCCTTTCTATAGGGGTGCACTTTCGTATTTAACTCTATTACCTAACCCTAACCCTAACCCTAACCCTAACCCCTAACCCAACCGCAATCGACTTTGCTCTGATTGTTGGATCTAAAATCCCTAACCCTAACCTACCCTAACCCTAACCCTAAGCTGTTGTAATTTTTCTAACCTAACCTGACCTTGGAAATTTTTAATTCCTAACCCTAACTTACACGTACCCTAAACCTAACATTCGTAGACCTATGGACGTGAAACCTAACATTTCCAACCCTTGGGACCAATGCCCAAATAGGCAAATCTCTTAGAAGGGAACAAAACAAAGCCAACAGGAGCATAGCCTAACATCTAACCAAGGAACTGGATCACACACTAAACCTACCCCTTACAGGCTTAAAGGCAAGACATAGCCCTCAACCAATTCACAACTTATACAGGAGTTGCGGAAGGACCGTTCCAGTCAAAATTATTTGATGGAATGCGATGCCAGGTCAGGATTACTGGATTGTTGACTGAAAGGTTGGCAGTCTGGTTCGCTGGTCTGGAGCAGGTTCAGTCAGAAACCTCGCATTTCTGGATCTAATAGTAAAAAAAGCCAAAAACCTATAAAGGCATTTCTTCTAGATGGGAATCAATCAAAGTTGATACAGTTAAGTCTAACATGTGTCGATCCGTCCCCCCTTTTATCAATGTCCCTACTTCTTGGTCTTCCAAATGCTCAGCCCAACGCCCAAACAGGCTCTTCTCCTAGACAGGAGATATATCAAGGCTTCTCTGGTATAGTCTAACAGGCGTCGGCCCGTGCACCTATCCTCAGTCTCCCTACTCCAAACCTTCCTGGACGGGTGCTAGGTCGGGGGGAGCTGTTGTAATTTTTCTAACCTAAAACAAACCACTCAAAAACACTCAAAAAACACTCAAGAACACTCAAAAACACTCAAAACCAACACAAACCCAACCAAAAACACACTAAACCTAACCAAACCACTCAAAAAACACTCAAAAAAACACTCAAGAACTCAAGTGCATTCGACTGGGCACCCCACAAATAGTATAAAAAACAAGTTTCAGCTCTCTAGGACCACTAGAAATGGGAAAACCAGGGGGGGTGCACATAGGTGCACTAACACATATTGCCGCCTGGAGGTGCTAGAGACACGAAACCAAGTGCATTCGACTGGGCACCCCCTAAATAGTATATATACCAAATTTCAGCTCTCTAGGTGAAAATAAACTGGGGGTGCAATACCATATCTCGGCGCCTGGTGGCGCTAGAGCTACCAAACTATGTGCAAACGACTGGGGGTCCTCTAATTAGTATATATACCGACTTTCAGCATCACAGGACCTATAGAAACCAAGTGCACCCCACCCTATAAGGGGGTGCAGTACCATATCTCGGCCCTGGTGGCACTAAACCTTGTGCAAACGATGGGGGTCCTCTAATTAGTATATATACCGAATTTCAGCATCACAGGACCTATAGAAACCAAGTGCACCCCATATTATAAGGGGGTGCAGTACCATATCTCGGCCCCTGGTGGCGCTAAACCATGTGCAAAACTATTGGGGGTCCTCTAATTAGTATATATACCAAATTTCAGCATCACAGGACCTATAGAAACCAAGTGCACCCACCCTATAAGGGGTGCAGTACCATATCTCGCCCCTGGTGGCACTAAACCTTATGCAAACGATTGGGGGTCCTCTAATTAGTATATATACCGAATTTTAGCCTCCTAGGGAAAAAAATTAAAGTGCACCCCCCCTTTCTATAGGGGTGCACTTTCGCTAACGCCCCAGTATAGTGACAGGGACACTATACTGTCAAAAAGCACCGTCTTTCGGATGATATGTTAAACCGAGGTCCTGACTCTCTGTGGTCATTGAAAAACGCATGGCACTTCTCGTAAAAGAATAGGGGTGTAACCCCGGTGTCCTGGCCAAATTTCCCCCCACTGGCCCTTGTCAATCTTGGCCTCCTAATAATACCCATCCACTTGATTGGCTCTATGACTCCCTTTCCTCTCCTCCTGTAGCTGGTGTGTGGTGAGCGCACTGGCACCATTGTCCTGCGTTAGCCATCGTATCATCCAAGTGGATGCTGCACACTGGTGAAGGTTGAGGAGAGACCCCCCACATGATTGTAAAGCACTTTGGGTGTACAGCAATGCACAATAAAGCACTATATAAATGCATCATTCATTCATTCATTAAAATAGGCAGGTCAAATGACCCGGGAATAGTACGAACGTAATAAAAAAAAATTCGGACATGCAAAAACACATCAGCGTGTTTAAACTTTGCATACATGTTCATGACCCTAAATGAGAAAAAGTAACAAAACTTCAAGAAATCAACACATGTTTAATAGTATTTCAGGTCGATTAAATAAATCAATGATAGCTAATTTTTACACTTGGCTGAAAAATATTTTTTCTGTAATGAAATGAGTGGGGAAAAGCTCCTTTTTTGCTTCATAGGATTGTGAAAACTAAAAGAATACAAATTTACAAAAATTAGGGTTGTATTATTTTTGGATCTGTAGAGTTGCCTAACTCTACAATTGTTAACTCCTTAACATATTGGTTAACTGATATTTCTGACAACTCAAATCAAAATGGGTCAATTTGACCTGGAACCATACATGAGGGTTAACTAAACTAGTGATTTTAGAATACAGGTATTAACAAAAAAAACAGGAAGCTTTACAATTTTTGAATGACTTGAGCTGGACTGATTCATTTGAGAAACTCAGCAATGTCTTCTATTGTGTCCCTGTGTCATACTCAGGTAACGAAATACAAATACTCACGTTAAAAGTAATTAAGTAGTTTTGATCAGTAATTGTGCTTTTTTGAGTAGTTAAAAAATTGTGTACTTTTACTTGAGTACATTTTAAGTGATGTATCGGTACTTTTAGTCCGATATTTTCCTCCGTTGGTGGTCGTTACATGCTTATTTTAATTTAAATTTTATCCATCAATATGATTGGACAGAGAGATAGTAATCGGTCTCGTGAGTTTCGTCAAATCAAATTGTGCATAGAAAACTTTAACCGCCAACTGCTGTCTTATGGCTGCTGGAAGTGCATTCTTCAAGCACCAATTCAGTCGCATCTTCCTCTAATATGTTTAAGGTAAATTTAATTTGACCCTAAATTGATTTCTGCTTATTAAATGATTTGTTTATAGGCTTGCCTATCTACACGGCCTGAAATTTGGTGTGAGGTTGCGGGTATTACGTACAGTGTTAACTCCCGCAAGTGCCACGTTTGGTAAATTCCCACTCACTTATGAGACGCGCGATCTGCGTTGTTTCGTCTCTCTCACGCGAGTTCTGTTATGTTCTGCTGCAATCACTTGGATAAGTCATTGTTGCTTGTTGAACTTGTTGACTTTGATGAGTTTGAGCATGTGATGCGCGTGTGAAAAAGTGTGTTGGAAACACTGCAAAAATTATTTGAAATAATGTACTTAAATCGAGGACAAATCTGCAACTTATTGATGACCCTGGCATTAATACACTGCATCTGTGTCTGCGCGTGATGTAATAAAACTGCAGCTCATTAATAAACACTTTTTTATCCATTTTCATTTGGATGGCATTCCTTTAGCAAGTGCACTTGCGCATAAAAAATTCAAGTTCATCACTTTTTGTTCCATTCAGTTGTGGATGCTGCCGATTCATCGTGACCACCGCGGCTCAGCAAAGAGACATACGTTTGTATTTTCTTTTGAAAAAGTTTTCCCAGAAATGCTTTGCCATTTAATGCATTTGTCCTTACAAATTGTTTTATCGACATAATAATATATTCGAATAAATGTATAAAAGGTATGCCATCCTTCTAGAACAATGTGCATTTATGTTAAAATTGTAACATAAATTATCAAGTTTAGTTATTCTTATTTCTTTATTGCAAAACGCTAAAACTGGCACCGTTTTGAAGAGAAATATGGGCTCTCATTTTAAACCATATTATGGTGCGTGATGCTGAACTATGAGTTTATAATGATGTTTGTATTTGCACTAATCTAAACATTAATATTTTATGTGCAACAACAGCATGCTGTCTCAGTGGCCTTACACATGATTTACAATTTATTTTTCAAACTTTATGATTTACATGGGGATGATTGTACTGAGAATAACTTTCATCTTTTCTTCAACTGAATACTGATTCCGTGCTATTTTGATGTTTTAAAGAGTTGGCAGTCAAAATTAAAACTGCTGGATGATAGATATTCTTAGTTCTTTATGACAAACAAGATAATCTGAATGACAGAATGTACAACGTTTTTTAAATGTATAAATTGCTGTGTAAAGTGTTTATTATGATGAGGTAGAATCCACAGCTCAGTACTGACTACTCAAAACTCATGAGTAATTTTAAATAGGCTACTCTTTTACTCTTACTCAAGTAGTTTTTTGGACAATTACTTTTTGTCAGGAGTCCAGACCCGGCGTCCTGCCTCTCTCTGCCAGAGGGCGCCACCTCCCTTCGGTTTGTGCGCTCGGGACACCAGCACTACGTTGCCGTCTGGGGGGTCCCGTTCCTGATTATTGTTTTGTTTTTGCCTGTTGGCTTTTGATTTTATTATTAAAGTGACCTTACCTGCACTTGGACCCAGATCTCGATTTTTCCACGCCGCGCCGTGACACTTTTACTCTACTCTCACTACATTTTTTTGGAAGGTAATTGTACTTTTACTTAAGTACATTTTTTCTGTACTCTTTCCACCACTGCCCTCAGGTCAGCCTGCCGGGTCCAGATCAATCCAGTTTGATTTACCTTGTGTTGCCGACTGACATCTCAAATGGGGCTTTGAGCAATTATCACTTCCAGACATGATGATGATGATTATGAACTTGTGACTAAAGAGACTCCAGCTGCCTCGATGGTCTTAGAAAATGAACCACAGCAAACACTATTTCAGCTGAATGATGGCTGTTTACTATTTTCTTTATGGCTGCTTTACAGTTTAATTGAATGCTGTTTTAATCATAATTTTCCTGTTTATCTTTCTAAACTGCTTTGAAACAATCTATCAGAATCAGAATCAGCTTTATTGCCAGGTATGTTTGCACATACGAGGAATTTGTATTGGTGACAGAAGCACCACAGTGCATCAGAATGATAATGGATGGCAAGACAATACACAGATAATGATATTAATTATATACAAATATACAAAACATGCAATGTGCAAATTGTGCTGTAGTACACAAAGTGTTGTATGAACAAATAAAAATGGAAAAACATCCCAATTAAATTGTTAATTTGTAGCAGACTGACTGGTGCTGTGGTGCCAACTTATATATAACGAAAATACTGTAAAGTCAGTTCTACATAGAATTCTCATAGGTAAAAAAAAAATAAACCTTATAAACCCTTTCGAGTCAGAGACAACAACAAAACAAGAATAAACCAGTTTACTTGCTTAGGCTACTATTTCAAACTATTTCAGATTACTATTTCAGATGCATCGCATGCGATAGTGAACGTGATATTGCGTAGCTTGTCAGTGAACTACGGCTCTGTGTTATTAAATTCCGCTCCATTTGAAAAACAGCTGAAGCAAATTTACGGCTAATCACAGAAACGGTCTTCACTGAAGAGATACGCATGACTATCGCATGCAATATATCGTGCAGCCCTACCTAGAGGTACCTCTTTTACCCTGAAAATAATCTTTAAACAGCTTAATTAGGTGAAATTTACCAAACGTTTTGTAAGGACAGGAATTATCTTCAGTTGTTTTCACCAATTCACATCAATACTTCAATTTTAACCAGAGCCTAATGGTTAATTTAACAGTTTTACCACCATGATTCACTTCAGACATTTCAAGCATTCAATGATTCAATTTAAACAGTTCGAATGTTCAATGATTCAATTCGACCAGTTCAGAGATTCATTTCAAACAGTTGAAAACAGTAATTCAATTAAATCAGTTCAGGGAGTCATTTCGAACAGTTCAAACTAGCGTTGTCTCCATTCCAGCAGTTCAGAGGTTCAATGATTCAATTCAAATATTCACTGATTCATTACAAACAGTTCAAAATATTGGTGTCTCAGTTCTAGCAATTCAGAGGTTCAATGATTCAATTCGATCAGTTCAAACGTTCAAGGATTAATTTTAAGCAGTTCGTAAGCTCACTGCTAACATCAAGGAAAAATTCTACGAGCGCTGACTAGTCACTTTTCAAAGATTCAGTAAACTCTCTTTTACTTTTAAAGAAGAGAGGCTAAGATTCAGAAGGGGAGAGCAACAAATATTACAGTTCCTATCATTTCCCACTAGTTAAATTCCGTCCAATTCTGATTCAATCAAGATTTGGCTAGTGCATGATTCGTTTTTTCCCAACGACATCCAAACAGTCTTTGAAGCATTTAGGAGCATGATACTCGGCTACCCACACAGAAGGAAAAAAAGCAGCGAAATACTTGTTCATCCCATAACGTCAGTCATGAAGATTCAGCCGCTGTTTATAAATCGGTAAGTTCAGAACCATTCTGTAGTCGTTGTCAGTTCAATTCCGTAGATACTTCAGAAGGAGTTAGATCAGCTCTCACAGTACTAAGATTCTAGATAGTTAATCCAAACTTCTCATTGTTAGCTTCCACAATCAGACGACATCAGACCAGCTCAGGGTAGCAAGGCCATAAGTGCAGCTCACCAGGCTCTAAACCCTGGTATACAGACACTTCCTTTTATCTTCTTTGCTGCACGAATCAGTGATGTTTTAAAACACATTGCCCTCATGTGGACATTTTTAGTGACTGCTAATAGCGCGACAAATTTTCATTTTAATTTTGTAGTATTTTCATTTAGGATATACAAAGATTACTGAATGAAAGAGGAGGTGCAAACAAAAATCTAAAAGCTATGTCAGTTAGAAAAGGTGCAGCACTCACTCTTGTTGCGATCAAAACTTTATTGGTTAAAATGATGTTTCGGCCATTATCAAGGCCCATCATCATAGGATTTTCTTAAAAAAATTATGGAGCAATATCTCTCTCAAATATTGCAAATAATTTTAATAGGGTTGTTTAAAAAATGTTTTTCATGTTTTTGAATAATTTTCAATGTCACGTGTTGTCATTGCCCTGTAATAGCTTGTTGTAGTCCTCATTTGTAAGTTAAAATAAGTATGTCAAACATGCTCACGCACCATATGTATTTGAAAAAATTACCCAACTTTGGGCTGTGCTGAAACTTTCCACAAGGCCATCGGCCATTCTGTCTCTCATCCCTCTCACTCTTAACATAGAGGACAATTCTGCTGATCAAGAGGAACAAAAAACTCATCTTTTCAAAATCTTCATCTTTCTCTTTCTCTCCTTCCCTTGCTAGCTTGTACTTATGTGAACAATGCCTGAGAATTGGTGTTACGAGTACTTCCTCTGTCTGTTTGCCTCTTCAAGATTAATCGCTTTATGTATTCCCCAATTGTAAGTCGCTTTGGATAAAAGCGTCTGCAAAAAGACTAAATGTAAATGTAACAAACAGGCAGCTTAAAACAAGACCTACTAACAACCATGCAGTGCAGTATTGGAAATGTATGTGAATCCTTGGATCTTATGATTGTTTGATTCTCCTTTGGCCTCCACCAAACGATTACCTGCATTATGTCAGAAGACATTTATCTCCACAAAATTCACAAAACTCTTTCAGTTTACCAATATATGAGTTAAAGGAGGTGAATTGTGAATCTTAAGGTCATGTTCCTGTGGCTCAGTGGTTAGAGCATTGCGTTAGCAGCGCTAAGGTTGTGGGTTCGAGTCCCAGGGAACACATGTACTGACAAAAAATGTATAACCTGAATGCACTGTAAGTCGCTTTGGATAAAAGCGTCTGCTAAATGCAAATGTAAAGTCAAACATTCTCAACCAGGTGGATGTCAGGACATCACAGCTTCAAAGCATTGCCCTAATTAATGTATTGCAGAGACTACAAGCAAAGCAAGAAGACAGGGCTGGACAAACTAACCAAATAACAATGGGTAGATTGTCATTATCTACTATACAGAGACTAACCATAACGTTCTCCCTCCTTTGCTGTGTTTTTTAGAAATGGACCAATGCAGATGTTACTGGAAAACGGCAGTTACCCAATTCACTTCCAGCTGCACACCCTCAGAAACACATTCTATATATAAGCAAATCAGCATATTAGAATGATTTCTGAAGGATCGTGTGACAATGAAGACTGGAGTAATGACATTGAAATATTCAGCTTGGATCACAATTAATATAATTTCAGCATATATGCATAGAAAACAGCTTTTTGAAATTGTAAAAATATTGCACAATTATTACTGTTTTGCTGGACTTTGTATCAAATACATTCATACTTGCTGAGCAGCAGAAACTTATTTTAACTTATAAAATAAATAAATATTAGTTTCATATAACATTATTTTATGTAAACAATCAAGTACTTAAATTTAATTGAAATGAGAGTGAGACAAGAGGAAAGGATGAGACAAATCAGAGAGTAAGAAAAGGAAGAACAAGAAAAGGCAAGAGAAATGTATGAGAATATGAAGACTATGAACCGAGAGAAAAGAGACATTTATACATTATTCTTCTCTCCTCTCCCCCTCACTTTCTCCTCATCTTCTTTAAATGCTTTTGCTACTTGTGTTTATTTGTTTGGTATGGACTGATTGTTTGAGATTGTTTGTTGGCCCGTGTCCTACTTGTGTAAATCTTTGAGCGCATTGCTATAATCCAGCAGACTGATGTTTATGGTGATTTTGCACTCCACTCGTCGCTCGTGTCAACACACAGATGGTTCTGCATCTGGATTCTGATCGAGAGCTGCAGTGACAGAGCGAGCTCATCAGTGCTGTATAACACGCTCGCAGCATCGCACCAGTATCCACTTTACTGCTAATAACTGCTGGAAAAAAGACAAAGACATGAATCAAACTGCTGGAGTGTCCAACCATTGCCAGAGGCGCTCATCCATCGACGTTAAGGTGAGGAAGAGTTCTGCTCATTCTGTGCAAAATAAATAACCAAGGCTGTTTCTGATTGTGTGTTTCTGTGTGACTGCAGAGGAGATCCTTTGAAACTTTTTGGTAACAGCCTTCCAGCACTGTATCAATGAAAAATATTTTCTCTAAAAGTATTATAGACAGATATACTGCATAGTGTCAGTTTTGTAAACTACCGGGCAAACCTTGAACTCATTCTTTAATTTAAAAGAGCTGAACACTTAATCATATGTAAACATTGTCTCTGCATGAGGTTTTTCACCATTTTTAGTAAGATAAGCACAAAATAAAATAGCTCATGTTAGGTTAAAGTGCTTAGCAGATTAAAGATTTAACTGGATGAAGGTCAGGCCGATCCCAAGGGAGACGTCAGAGGACTTTCATTCAATCATTAATGAGACTCACTCAAATTTACTGAGTGCATCTAAATGTAGAGCATGAAGGAACCTGACGTTTGTGTGTTTATACAGTTTTTTTTGTTGTTGCTGATGTTGCATAAAAAAATACACATTTCCTAAAACAAAGATTTTGTATGTCACTGGAGTTACTCTGAAATCTAAAGTGTTTCCTCTATTCCTTATCTGCATTAACAAAGGGCTTAGAAGAGCAGATCATACAGATCATGTTTTTAAAAGTTCTTATCATTTACGTTAAATCGCCTTCAGTTTTATCTTTGTGCATCTCGTCTGAGTTAAACTCCCTCCAACTTTAATCTCCTGCTGATCACTAACAGCACGGTAAGCCTTAATGCCAGATAAACAATAGACAAAATGAAATCAGCAAACGAATCTATTCGTATTGTGACGAAATTGTGTTGAAAGAATGCATTCTGTATTTAAACTCAGTGTCTGTCCTACAGTACTCAAAAAAAAAAAAAATTACTTGTCTTGCCAAAATGCTGTATTGTTAACGGGTGAGTTTATTTCAAAGAAGTTATATAATAGAAGAAATTATGGCATAATGCCCAGAACTCATAATAAAATGTCTTAAAATGGTCTTAATATCAAAAAAAAAAAAAAAATGGATTTTGACTTTGGTTTTGGAGTTTGTCTGCTTCCGGATAACGCTGATTTCAAAGGCAGTGCAGCTTTGTTTCATAAACTAAATTTGTGTTGGTTTATCAGATGCGTTAATTCAAAGTCTGACTCATTCTGTCAGAATCAAGACAGACAAAACTAAGCTGTACAGGGTTGCGGTTCTGAGAAATAAATAGTGTTCAGTATGTAATTAAAAATAGAACAAATTCAATCAGATTGAGTCTAAACACAAACACATATTACACTGATGCTTTCAAGCGAAAAGTTCTCAGTTTATAATATAATAAATAAAATAAATCTGGAGCAGCTTTTACTTGATAAGCTTTCCATGAAGATTATAGGTTAGGAGGTGCTTCTTTCATTTAAAAATGGGCTTAAACACAGATCTGAAGACACTAGCACACAAATACAGGACACTGAGAAGAACAAAAATTGATAGACAGTGACTAAAACACACATCAAAACATACAACAAACTCCAGATATGCTTGGTTCAAAAGATAATAAATGTGCTATTAAAGTAGCACAATGATATATAATAATCATAATGTCCGAAGTGCAACGTTCATTTGACATCAAATTATTAACCTCATTTTCCAATTAATGTCGGCATTATGAATATTCCTATATACATATAACCAGCATGATTTCAATAGACTAAGGCAATCAAATTAATCTCTATTCTCTTTTAGTGATTCTTCTAATTTAGTATTTAATTTAAAATTCCATTACAGTGAATCTTCTGTACGGTGACCGGGAGGGGACATGTTCAGTTCAATTAATTTTGTCGTGGCCATGACATATTAACTAGAGGAATCATGATAATATGTCATGGCCACGAGATCATTTTGTTAAGGTAACGATATCCATTTCTCGTGGCCATGAGTTTAATGTGTAAACAAACCTGCATGACCCAGGATTCTAAGAGGGATAAAACATTTTTATTAACATTAAACATTTAATTTAATATTTGTATATTATTATTATTATATTATGAACTTGTTAGGGATATATTTTATATTTATTGTTATATTTATTGTTTGGGCAGTCGTGGCATAGTGGATAGAGCATTGGACTTTTAATCTGAGGTTGTGGGTTCAAATCTCAGCTCCGGCAGGAATTGTCCACGACTGAGGTGAGACCCTTGAGCAAGGCACCGAACCCCCGACTACTCCCCAGGCGCCGCAGGGCCGGCTGCCCACTGCTCCAAGTGTGTGCACTTGGATGGGTTAAATGCAGAGAACACATTTCACGGCTGGTTATACTCTGTATAATTGTGTATGTGACAAATAAATCTCATCTGAGCATCATATTTGCCCTTTAAATTCGTGAATCGCTTTATATTGCAAGCAATACTGTCTGATAGCCAAGGCCAATGGCTAGCTAATATAATATTTTAATAAAGGTAATAATTTCTATATTATTTAATATAATAGTTCCTTAAATCAAAATAAAATATTAATAAATCCCTCTCTGATACTTCCGGGTTCCTATGACCACACAGGTTTGTTAAGGCATTAAACTCATGCCCACGCGAAAAATATGCCGTTCCCTCAACATAAGAAGTCGTGGCCATTACCGTGGGAAGTGCTGCAGCACCCCCTGGCGTGTAGCCCAAGAAAAAATGGGGAGGCTAGGGGTGCGGTATAAATAAATAAATAAATAAACAGAAAATAAATAAATAAAACTCATTTTATTAATTTGTATATTCATTAAAAAGTTGAAAAAAGAAGCCTAAGCCTATAATGACAAAGCAACAGTAAGCAACAGTAGAACATAACAAATTGATTGTGAAAGACAAATTTCAACTTAAACTGATTGTGAAAGACTTTTTCAACTTAAACTGAAAGGAAGTCGTTTGTTGCCATGACTGTTTTTTATCAATATTTATTACCTGCACCATGCCCAAATCAAGAATGAACATAACATTTCTAAGCCATAAGCAGAGAATGATCAAGAGCATATTTACCTCAGATCAAGCAACCAATTTTTCAGCAGCGCTTAATCTTTAACGTTAGATCCTTATTCTTGGAACCCAATCTGCCGCGCTTATTTTGATCAACGTTAGATCTTTCTTATTCTTGAACCCAATCCTACACACAACATCAGCTTATTAAACATAAAACTTTTATTAACTGATTCAGAATAAGATATATACTTGTAACAAATGAAAAAAAAACCTACACACAACATTCCCCTCATTTCAAACGAATTATTGGCTCATATTGATTATATACCTAATATTATTAACAAATAAACAAAGGTTTATTTCCCCTCAATAATAATAATAATAATAATCTAAAAATAATATAAAAAAGGCTATAGCCTACAATGACAAATTCACTTAGGCCTATATTAAACTTGAACTTTTATTAACAATATGAATAAGGGATATATGTTTTACCCGCATTTTAACACAAATAAATAAACTGTCTTTTGATTTCCCCTTTCTTTAAAACGATCGTAGTTTGGGGTTCAATATTAGCCTATTAATTAAAACACATCAGCCATGAAATAGTACAATGGCAAATTCGCATAGGCCTATATTAAACATATTACATTTATTAACAAAAAGAATAAGGCAGATATAGCTTACTTGCGTTTTATAAGGTATTTTTCTCTTTTAAAACAAATGCGCTGTGGTTCATTGTTTTATTCATTTTTATTTATAAAAACAGCAACAATAAAGACAAACTTGCTTATATTAAACAAATAAATGAAACTTTTATTAACAAGAATTGCGCTTTTGGATCATAGGGTCTAATATCACTCTTGCACTCGTCACGTGACCAACAGCCCCCCATTTTATTTCTCAGCTCCCCCCTGAAAATCAAAATATGTTCAAAATACTATGATCGTGGCCATGACATATCACATTCCCATGAGTTAATATGCCAATTAATCAGATTATGGAATATTGAAAAATAATGGAATATTGGCTTAATCTGGAATCAGGTTTATGTATGTATATGGAGCTTAAAAGAAGCAAATTACCAAATTGTTATCAATATTGCAATGTCCTTCTGCAAGTAAACAGGGTCAGTGTGTTTTAAACAATCTAAGGTCACCAAGACAATCTGTTGAAAGATGAATGTAAATCTCTCTCTCTCTCTCTGTAGGATGTGGGAAGGGTCTCCACTGAGATGAACTGGAAGGGAGTGGGAATCTCACTTCTGGTCATTGCATTTGTGCTGTCGCTGATCGGATTATCCATCTTTCTGCTGTCTAAAGGTCTGTGTGTTTCTACTCTCAGTAAAAAAAATCACTCACAGAGTAGAATAGAAGTCTGTCACCCGACCGAGCCCCCAAAATATCTTGTTATAAGTCAGATTTGGGTAACTTTGTGTCATATTACACTTCCATATATCACTACGCCAAATTATTTCAGTCACTTTTACAGTTAAGATTTTTACAGCCTACAACAGTAAAAGAGCCAAACCCCACAAATACACTGACCAAGAAAAAAAAAGATATAAATAAAAGAAATAATATGACATTAGCGAAGAGAGTGAGCAAGGTCAGACTCAGTACTGGTCAGGTCAGTCTCAGATTAGTCCATGCAGATCTTTAACATGGAGCTCAATGGAGACTTAAGCGGCATGAGAAGCACTTCTTCATGTGGCATTTGTAACTTTCACACTGAACATGCTCATGTAAGTGTGTGTGTGTGTGTTAACCGTCTCAGGAGATGCTCACCACACTCTGAGATCCTGTCTGACCCTGGATGACCTTTTCTCCAGTGAGCTGCAGGATCATGATCTTGAAGCTCAGTGGGTTTCTGGTGAGAAAAATCACACTCACAGCCTCCGTTTCAATCGCTGTTCACGTTCTGCAGCAGATGTGTCTGTTGGAAAACACAATACCTGTCAGATAGACACACATGGCAGTAATCACATGTAGAATCTATAAAAATAATCCTAACCCTCGAATCTAAAAACAGCGGTGTGATGCTGCTGTTTAGAGCATGTGCTGGATGATTTTGTGAATATGTTTCAGCTCAACGACTCGTCTACAAGGACAGAGACGGAGATCTAAAGATTCTGAACATGGAGACCAATCAAACAGAGGTTTTAATGAAAAACGCCACATTTGTGAGTGATGTTATACAAACGAGACAAGTATTTCAAATGGAAAAACTGCAAAAGCTGAAAAAAATATTTCTTATGCCACAAACATGAAACACGGAAGCCTACTGTGGACCCTACGATCCTAAACAGACTCATACCATATTACAACTTGCTCTTCGATTTTGAACTATAAAAAGTTTAAATATAAAACTTACAATTAATAGTCACACATTGCAACACTTCGGCATCATAATGTTTGTTGAGTTTATAACTGTTTGTTGTCATTTGTTTGCTCTGTCACACAGGCAGAGTTCAAGGCCTCCAGGTTTGCTGTGGCACCAGATCTCACATACGCGTTACTGGCATATGATGTCAGAAAGGTCAGAGGTCAAGTATATGTATATTAATTTTTGTTATGGGTGGTGTTGTGTTGTCATGAATGTTGAGTGTAGTATAGTGTTTCATTTGTCTAAATAATTCTGGATTTAGTTTCGCTTGTGTTGATTTTAGGTGTATCAATACTCCTACCTGGCATCTTACTTGATCTACAACATACAAACACGGTATTACACATACAGACAGGTACTATACATAGGAGGGCTGTTATTTATGTGAATGTTATGTGATGAAGATGCACTTTCTTTTTCTTTCTATGTGTGTGTGTGTGTGTGTGTGTGTGTGTGTGCGTAGGGAAGTGCACAAACTGAATCCTCCAGAAGTTTCTGATTGTGTTCTACAGTTTGCATCATGGGGAAATCACGGTCAACAGCTGGTGAGTAAAAGAAACCGGGTGCTTCTCAATTTTTATTTGCACGTTTCCTTTCCTCATGTCTGAGCTGCATCAGGATATGAGGGAAAGCTACAAGGAAAAAAAGAGGATGGAGGAATCAAAGAAAAGCATTTTTGTAAATTGGAATATTCTGACCTTGTGTTGGTAAAGTGTTTACTATTGTTTTTTTGCAGTATTGACACTATTTTCTTGTTTAAGCCCATAAAGCTCCTTTGACACAATCGGTATTGTAACATGCTCTATATAAATATGATTGCTTGATAAAGTTTGTTTATATATTTTTTTAAAGCAGGATGTCCTGTTGAAATATGTGAGATGTATGGTTTATTTAAACTGAAAAGGTTAAGCATAAATTGTGACAGATGCACAGGGGGAGGAGAATTTATTGGTGCATCAGGTTTTTTGGCAAGAAAGACGTCTGCGTAGGATTCACCTGTATCCTCACTTATTGCTGATGCCAGAGTTTTGTTCAGTGCACAAATTCTCTCATCATAAATATCAAAGAGCAGATGAACATATGATATAGCCTAAAATAATTTGCAACAATATTTCTATATTCCAAATTATTTGAAATCTGTTACACTGCAACCCCATTGAAAAGTGCTGTTCACCTGTCAGGCTTAGTATCTATCAAACCAGCAAGAAACCCAAGGTCAAGCAGCCTTCCCTAATGAAAAAATAAAAAAATGACTCAACACAAAATAAATGTATTTCAAATTCATTTAAGTATACTACAAATACATTTAAATATTTATATGCTTAATAAAAATACCCTGCAATTGTACTTTTGGTATACTTGTAACAAGCAGTCCACTGAATGGCAAGTTATAAGAACTCATGTGCAGTTAGGGTTAAATCCAAAATCCAAACAAACAAAGTCTTGACACAAACAGACTTAACTTGAGCAGACTTGACTTGGCATGAACAGAAACACAACTCACCAACAGCAGGTTACACAGGTAATACTCAACAAGCGGCAATGGCAACATGAGGGCTATAAATACCAAACAATAAAGGGGGTCATGCACTGAACGAGCAGCGCCACGTCTAGGACAACTCGAGGTATCGCTCACCAGACACGCACATTCTATACTAATAAATTACCTGAAGTGTGTTGTAACGGTTGTGTCCTGGTGAATTCAGTAGGTGGCAACCGACGACAGTGAATGTAATCACGACAAGCAATTGTTACATAGGCCTATACTGTAATATTTTGCGTATGTAAAAATATCTCAAGAGAAATATAAAAGATTACATTTATTATACATTTTATTCAAGCTGTAAAACTAATGTGTACAATATTTAGCAGCAGTGGTATCTTGGTATAATGTATTAACAATGGTTTGAGCCAAATATGATGTTATTTAATATAAAACAATGCAGATGGTGCTCTGTGGCACGACAGGAATTTGAACAGTGTCCTGATTCGTTGCTGGGCGCTGCGGACAGACGCCAAATGATGCTACTGGTGTGCTTACACATAGAAAACAATGTGTTCGAATTTTAAAAGACATGGCGTGACACGACACGGCGCTGCGCTTCTCGTTCGGTGTGCGACCCCCTTAAGGGTGACATGACACAAACCAACCAATGGCAAACAAGGCATATGACTAAAGCAACCAATCATAACATGACACACACACACACTAGGCAGAAATACATTAGGCGTGTTCGACTTTAAGCGGCGCTGCGCAGAATGGTCAGTGTATGACATCAAAGTACCGCAAGAGCGGTAAGAGAGCAGATGGTTCCTATGCTTTCGAATGGCCGCCTTACAATCACATATGCTATCAAAGTACCGCGAGAGCCAAACGAGACCAGCCGCCGAGGTCAGGCACTGCAGTTGCTCAAAATCAGCTGCGAGAGCCTTGATTCACAAACTGATTCACAAAACACTGAACTGAGGACATCTGCTAGACAAACGGGTATAGAGGGACAGACTTTATACACACAATGCTTTGAATGACTGACCGCTGTGAGCTCATGATCCTAGCAGCTATTTTCACGTCCTTTTGCAGAGCTTTCTCTCTTTTATTGTTTTCTCTTCTGAGTGTGACATTTGTCTACAAGCATGGCGTCTCTGAGTTCCTTCTCTCTCTGTCTCAGGTGTACATATTTGAGAATAATATTTACTATCAGCCAGATGTGAAGAGCAATTCTCTCAGACTGACGTCATCGGGGCGAGATGGCCTCATATTTAATGGAATAACTGACTGGCTTTATGAGGGTAACACACTATCATCACACTGTTATGAGGAACACAAGCTGTGCCATTACAGCTGTTTTTGTAGTTATTTTACTGAATCTTTCTGCTTGTCTATCAGAGCAGATCCTGCACTCTTCAGCTGCTCACTGGTTGTCTCCGTCAGGCTCCAGGCTGGCATTTCTCACCATCAACGACACTCTGGTGCCCAACATGCAGCTGCCGCATTTCACAGGAATGCTTTACCCTCGCGGACACCAATATCCATACCCGAAGGTACGTGGGCGGCCGTCTACCTGCTGTCCTGCTGATGAATGTGTATCTTAGAAAATATTAGCAGCTCGTGATGAAATGGCTTTCTGGATCAGGATCTCTCCTCTATTGTTTTTCATACTCAACTGAGATAACACAAAAATAAACCTTTAAATTAATGTAAAACCCCCACGCAGTCCTAAATAGTCTTAGGTTACATTTTAATATCGAAAAAACAAAACTAGTTTTAATTTAGCCAAAAACCAAAGACGAAATTAAATTTCACATTTTACATGGTTTTTATCTTAAGTTGTAAATATTCAATTTAAAAAAAATATAAACAATTCAATGGCATCTCTAATAAATACGTATTTTCGTGATAAATATATACAGATGTAAGATATTTACACAGGGGTTGAATTGGTTACCCTGGTAAATCATCAGAGGACATTCGTCGTACAGTTTCAACATTATAGGCTATAGTTTCAAACACTTTACTCATTCTTACTAATTTAAGCAATGGTGTGATGCATATGTAGTCTATCACTGAAAGGAACTGAATCTCTTCAGAAAATTTTAGATTGCATTTCAACTTTATCTGATTAAGTAGCATTTATGAGCACAGTGCTGCTTTGTTTACAGCCATTTCTGGGGAAACCGTTATATGTTTGACGTTCCAAGAGCACCTCCTACTGGCAGAGAATCTAATTAAATAATGTTTTTACAGTAATTTTACAGTTTAATACAGTTAAAACAGTTACCATAGACATGGCCATACTCCGCTCATATGGTATTCATTTTATTTTTTAAATAATTTTTGCAGGTCTTAAAAGTCTTAAATTTGATTTTATAAATATCCTGCAGTCAGATGTAGCTTTGCACACTGCCAGCATCTAGAATGATTTTGATGAGAATTTTAGTCTTCTTAAAAGAGGGCTTTCTCAACTTGTTATACAATATTTTACAGTTTGTCAATTGATATAATTGTTCATTGTTACAATATAATTGTAAATTTTTTGTTAATTGATTTGGTAGGCGGTGAAATACACATGCACCCCTCAAAGCCGGAAAACACAGAACCCCACCCCCCCATGACAAATCCCAATATATACAAAAATAAATATAAAACACACACACACACACGCACTCAACTTCTTTGGTTGGCCATGGCAAGGCCTGTTCTGAGTGGAACTTGTCCTGTTAAACCACTGTATGGTCTTGGCCACTGTGCTGCAGCTCAGTTTCAGGGTCTTGGCAATCTTCTTATAGCTTATACTTATACTAAGGATTCTTATAGTCGAATCATAATTTTTGAATCTTGCCAATTTTCGACTGATAGTCAAATTATATGTTTGGGGGCGGGACAAAATACATTACCAAGAGTCAAGTCCGACATTGGACAGTAATTATTACTGACACACAGGGAAAATGTTTAGCGGACGCCTCGCAGATACAAATGGGGTAAATAGTGTTTTATGTTTTGATTAAAAGATAGTTAACATTACACGTCAGCAAACTGACAAATTCACCTTTTTTTCTCAATAGTGCTCTTATTATAATGTCATGTAGGCTATATGCCATAGTTATGTATGTTCTGCATTACTGTTTTGAGCTGCGTGCGCTGAAGATGACCAATAAAATTAAGATTATGAGAACTCAATTTTTTAATGAATGGGATTCAACTAATTTCTCTCATACAGAATACGCTTCGTTATTCATGTTACGACTTTACAGGCTATCTACACAAAATGCCCCGAGTATACAAGTGAACGTGTCTGCGCGGCTCTGAATGAACTCCTTTTGTGGATGCGTTCTTCATGCAGCAACGTGCAGAAACATGGCTGCTAAATTCAAATGAACAGCGTTTTATTATAATAGTGTTCTCATAATTTTTTTATATGACAGTCCGAGTCAAAGTCATTGATATTATTGTTGTTTGTCCTGCTCTCGATGTGTGCTGAAGAGATAAATCACCGTAGTAGCCTTCTACAATGAAGCGCTTTTACTGCAGCTCAACTCAACTAAATGCATCTCATACAAAAAGAAATAATAGTATGCCTATCTTTTATAGGCCTAAATCATAAAAATTGTCCATTTATTTTTATGTAAATTCTGCCCTACGTTCCTTTTCAAGGAAATGCTCTGTAACCCTGTCGTACCATAGAGTGTTGACCAAATGGCCAGCAGAGCTAGGTGCTTAAACAGCCTTGGCCCATTGTGTTACGGGTGTAGGACTTGAAAAACAGGAGAAGCTCCTTTCTACACCTGCTAGTTTGCTAGCTGGCTAGTTCACTATATGAATTAATGAACTGGGAGGAAATGTGGGAATTATGTTAAACTGAAACAATGAATGTGGTGTGAAATTGTGTGAAAATATACGATGAAGGTTGCTTTCTTTCGACTACACATGCAAAATCCGCGATGGGACTGAGTTGGAACACAGAGTGATACGCGTCATCCACTCTCTTTGCATTGCGAGAAGCTGCCGCTCCTTGTCATTTATTTATAAAAAAAAAAAAAAAAAAAAACAAATGTCTAAAAGCTCCAAACAAGCTAAAACAATACAATAAATACGTTTTTATAAGCTGTTCGACCAAAAAACGAGCGTTTTAGGACACAGACCCTCCAATCATCACGCAGACGCTCGGAGTCCGGGCCAGCCCAGAGACGCTGAACATAATCGCAGCATTAAATGACCGTCTTGTTTCTAAGCACTGAAAAAAACTAAAGCAGCCCCATTGAAGTCAATGGACGCTGGTGGTAATGCACTGTATTGAATGAGAAGGAAATCGAGTCAGCCGACTGTAGCTGATTCTGAACGGAATTGTTTTCGTTCGAGATGAACGTATTTAGTCAATAAAATGTTAACATAATAGTACATATATTTTTCATTTTTTGACAATTATCTGAGCTTCCCTTGCAGTCTTTTTATTAACTACATATAAAGAGAAATAACTTGTACCAACTGATCAAAAAAAATAACTCTGCTGAACAATTTGAGTCTTTTTAAAGATCTATCCCTGCCACCATGCTCCTCTGTCAGTCACAGATTATGAAAAGTGAAACATAAAACTATACGGGTGGTTGGATTTATTCACGCATGTTAAAATATTTATTTACAGCTTTTTTCTTTCCAGATTTGTATTAAGAGCATTATCATAATAGGCTGTATTAACTTATTGGGAGAAAACCGGTACAGTTCTCTGTGAAATCAGAAATTTGAGCACCCCCAAATAGCCAAAATGGCATGATCATAATAACCCGTGAATATTCGACTGTGAGATTGGGAGTTGAATCAGGCTCCTCTTATCGAAGCTTCTAATCGTCGACTATTCGGGGTCACCCCTAAGAGCAACAATTCTTTTTTTCAGATCCTCAGAGAGTTCTTTGCCTTGAGGTGCCATGTTGAACTTCCAGTGACCAGTATGAGAGAGTGAGAGCGATAACACCAAATTGAACACACCTGCTCCCCATTCACACCTGAGACCTTGTAACACTAACGAATCACATGACTCCGGGGAGAGAAAATGGCTAATTGGGCCATATTTGGACATTTTCACTTGTTTCACATTTTCACTTGAGTGTACTCACTTTTGTGGCCAGCGGTTTAGAAAGAATGGCTGTGTGTTGAGTTATTTTGACGGGACAGCAAATGTACACTGTTATACAAGCTGTACACTCACTACTTTATATTGTAGCCATGTAAAGTACATTACCTTGTTATTTCTTCAGTGTTGTCACATGAAAAGATATAATAAAATTAAAAAAAAATTGAGGGGTGTACTCACTTCTGTGAGATACTGTACTTATATTTATTGTTTACAGGCTGTATTATGAACGCCTTGATCGATTACATCAGTTGTTCTCAAAGTGTGGTATGGGTACCCTCTAGTGGTACGCAGAGGAATCACTAAATATAAATTAATGTTAAATCCCAAAATATTTTAATTCAATCTTTGTTTGAATTAAGTTTCTTTTACATTTTTTTACGAAGTGACAGAGGCTTGCGGATCCATGTGCAAGCTTTTTATTAACAGACGTGGTCAACAAACATAGGCAGGATTGAAACACCAGCAAACCAGTATGGCACGGGCAAAACACAAGAGAAGTCCAAAAAAAAGTATGGGTCTGTCAACAGTGAACGATATCCAGAGGGCTTGACAAAGAAAGATAATCCGGGTGCACAGCAATAATCGAGGCAGGGGCAAACATAGTCCAATCGGCAAGACAAGACCAAAATCCAAGGCAGGCTATAAACAAAGACTAAACAAAACTAACATTAAACTGAAACACGGAATGGCTCAGTATCGCTAGGTGAGTGATAAACAGAACAATACACAGCTGTGAAAGAGAGGAAGTCCATAGCTTATGTAGGGTGTGTGATTGGTTCCAGCTGTGGGTGAAGTCAGTGCAATGGATGATGGGAAATTTAGTCCAGGGTATAGTGTAATAGTCTGGAGAGCGAGTGTGACTCTGGTGGTGAGTGAACGGAAGTTCAAAAATGTGAGTTTTTGTTTAACTTTTCACATTTTAATTTAAAAAAATGATTTACCTGTTTGTAAGCACTGTGAAGTGTTAATGTTCAAACTGTATATTTACGATGTTAAAGTGGCTGACAATAATACATTTTCTTATTAGGATTAAAAAGTGGCAAGTTTTTATGCACGGCTGTAGCTGAATAGGTAGGCATACTACGCTACTGTATCTTAATTTTGGTCTTTAGGGTGGTACTTAGAGAGCCAAATGTTTTATATATATATATATATATATATATATAAGACCTTTCCCGATCCTACTACCACCACCACCCGAATTGGCTTCCTGTCTCCTCCACACTGTCCTATCACAATCAAAGCCAAAAAAACAGCCAAAAATAAAAAAACAAAAACCTTCTCTACAGCTGTGACGGTGAACAACAGAACACTGATTTCATTAATTTTTTCACTCTGTGTGCGGCAGGCTGGTCAGAAGAATCCTGAGGTGGCACTGTTTGTGATCAACGTGAACGGATCTACACACGCTACACAACTCCTGCATCCCGACAGGTTACAGAGAAGGTACCACACACTAGGCCTGGTTCTATGAGGGATGCTAAGCACAATAACACCATCAGTTAAAGCTTTAATAATGGCATTTCATTGCAGATTTGGCAAACTATCCAGTGCATTTGCGCTTTAGAGATCGGTCTGTATTTTAAGGTGTTTTTGCAGCATTGAGCAATGTAATCAATCCCAGACATATCTGTTGATTTCTTGAAGCCAACAGCCGATCAACGCTAGAATATCTAGAGTTTTTGTTCAGGTGTTGTGTTCAATACGAATCATTGTATTACAACAAGGGGTCAACGCAAGGTAAATGAGAGTTTCATTGTGCAGCATAGAGAACTACATGATGAGTGACAGCTTTCAGTGATTATAAACGGAGCGCTCTTTGCGTTATAGCAATGGACAGCACTAAAACCTTTATATTAAGGTTAGAGCATCCTCACTAATTTAAGAAGCACCCTCAGTAATTTCATTCTGGAGCTTGGGCCTGCCACACACTTACACGATTACACGCACAAAATTATAAAACAATGATAAACTAGTTCCAGCTATAGACACTGAAGAGAAGTAAAAGTAAATCTGGTGTGATAATCTTTACTGTTCCATTTCTTGACATTCAGATGTTCAGAATGCATGTTTGTGAGTTTGAGCTCACAGCCTGCTCTGTGTGTGTGTGTGTGTGTGTGTGTGTGGTGTGCGCGTGCAGTGATCTATACATCAGCATGGTGCAGTGGGTGACGGACGAGTGTCTTGCTGTACGCTGGTTAAACCGTCCTCAGAACTCCTCCATTCTCACACTCTGCTACACACTCACGGGGATATGTGTGCCGGTGAGTCTCCTTCATCAGTGTGAAATTGAATTGAACAAGCTACAACAAGTTTAACTGGAATAACAGGAATTTACTGAACTGCAACTTAAGAAAATTCAAAACAAGTGCATTCTTGGAAATTAAATGTTCTTCTGTCTCTCTGTCAAAGTCCATTTCAAGGAGAGTCAGTTCTCTTGGCAGCCATATTGGCAATGCCTCTGGGCAGCTATTTTGCTCAAGCAAGTCCAGCTCTGAACTATTTATTGGGGAAATACAGAAACGGCTCTTTAATTTACAAGGCAGGTTTTCTACCATATTGCGCATAATCCTGGTTGCAACCTCAATTCAAATTCAGGAGTTGAATTGGAATATCAATTCCATTCTGAATGGCACACAACCCTAATACACACACACACACATGTATAACGTATGCAAACACACAAACATGCTGTTTTTGTCTCTCTCTGCAGAAGCACATCATGATATCGGACAAATGGATTGACAGACAGGTAACATTGTGCTATTTTACATTTTGCCTCATCTATGTACATTTGACAAGACATTTGAAGTGATATGATGTTCTTATTTCATTGGTCCAGAATGAAAAACCATCTTTCTCTAAAGATGGAGAAACGTTTTTCGTGACATCGCCTCTCAGAAGCGGAGGCCGCGGATCCTTTAGACACCTTACTATGATGTCAGAGCAGGTATAAAGCACACGAGCCACACAGAAAACAAACACAATTCATGTGGATCTGACTTTATCCTGTGCTGCTTTCAGCCTGAAGGTGAAGAGGTCAGCATGCGACACCTGACCTCTGGCACTTGGGAGGTCACAGAGATCCTGAGCTACGATCAAAAGTGGAACAAAGTGTGAGTCACTTCACACACACACACACATTCACTAATTCGCACACACTCACTAATCCGCACACACACACACACACACACACAGTCGGTCAGATGTCTTACATGTCATGTGTTTTTATGCAGATATTTTCTCAGTAATGAAGCTGGATTCAGTCACAGGCACCTGTACAGGTGAGATACACTGATGCTGCGCAGACCGCGCTGTTTTTATTCTTCCTCAATAACTCTTGTTACAGCGGCATGACCTTTGACCCCCAGGGTCAGCACGGTGGAGCCGTTCCATCGCGAGTGCTTGAGCTGTTCTGTGTTTAAACCTCACTGTTCATTCTATGAAGCGTCAGTGAGTCCAGACAGACGGGCCGTCCTGCTGAAGTGCAGGGGTAAACTAAACACACACACACTATATCACATTGAATTTGCCTGATTCTGGTTTACAAAAACACCTGAAGATTTCTTTAAACAATCTGTATTTCACATTCAGGTCCAGGAATCCCCAAAACTACTGTGCACCTTCTCAGCAACATGAGCAGTGAGTCCAAACAAATACTCGCGCACACACACACACACACGACTGTTCTTCATCAGATCTGCGGTTAAGAGCCGCTCGCTCACAGAAATCTCATTTATGTCCCAAAACCAGGACACTATGAGTAAAACATGGACAAAACCATGAAATCCAGTCATAAAAATGTACTGTATGAAACGCAATGTCACAGAATTTGGCAGATGATAGCGGACCAAATCAAAAGTCGGGCTGTTCACTTAAATGGTGATATGGACGAGAGTGTGGGAATATTAAAGCACAGACTGCTGTGTAATATCTCAGTTTAGCGTCTGCATCTCACACTATGAGACATGAACACATAAACTTCATCTGAGATTCACGTCACCAACATTTCACGATTTACTTTGAGAAAACTTTTGAAACAGAAACTCAAAGATCTTGGTTGCATATCTTATTATAATGCAATGTTAGCTAGGGCCATGTGTTAATTTCATTGATGAAAGAGAATGAACGACTGTTCTTTTAAGGATTTTGGGAACTGGGAGTGATGCTGATGCTAGAATGGTTTTTCCCACTCAGTTAAGTAATGTGAGAGGTTGACAAGAACAATAAATTAAAAAGTAAGCTTAAGCTCAAATAGGCTATGAGTCGCCTTTATAAACACAACCATCTTAATGACAAAACGGGCAAAAAAAGTTTGGCTTAACTTTAAACAAAACTGTAACAGATTACATCTCAATTGTAATGTAGAATGTAATAATACGAATAATAGTAATATTAACAATATAGTTTATTCAAATTTTTTTTTAAAGAATATCACACAATTTTTGTCAGTGATTTAAATAGTAATTGAAACTTTTTTGCACTTTGAATTTAATTGTATTGCATTTTAAAATATTATTTATGCATTCATTTGATTGCTAATGTTTTTGATAATAACCTGTATTAAACAATAACAAATTTGGAGAATAAATTAAATGGTTTTCATGAATCCCTACAATCACGCTCTGCCCTCTTCCAGCCCTACTTTCCCATTTACTCTGTGCGAAAAGGCAAAGGGTCCAAAATAAAATACATAATGAAACAAACTGCTGTTTTTCTTACAATATATATTAGTTCCACAAATAATGGCAGGACACACCAAACCTTAAGCTGTCTTGTCAATGTCAATATGTTAAGCTGTCTTGTTTTCTTTCTCTTCTGCTCTGTAGATCACGTGACTGTAGATGCTCATCTGAAGATCAGAGAATTTTTTCAAAAGAAACAAACTCCAGTTAAACAAATCAGGAATCTACTGATTAACAATCAGGGTATGAAGTCATCATCATCATCATTACAGTCAGTGTCAACTTGCCAAACAGGAAATAAAAGCAACAATATAAAATGCCAATGAGATTTTCATCTAAGGGTGTATTCACACCAGGAAAGTCCGGTCCGGACCAAATACAATGTTTACAAAATTACAAAATTTTTTGTTGTTGTTGTTGTTTGGTGTGGTTTGCTTTCACACCGCCCTTTTTGCAAGTGAACCTGAAACTGTAAACGGAACCACATGTGTGCTTAAGGTCATCCATTCAACCATACCAGAGTTGGTTTGGAAGTGGACTGAGACCTCCTCTTCAGCTGGGTCTCTGTACGGTTGTTTGGTCAGCAACTGAGTGCGACTGCTATATTCACACCTGCCCAAAATATTTGCTCTAAGGCTAGCAAACTTGAGTTCGATTCAATCGAACCAAACAAGACAGGTGTGAATACACCCTTATACATTATAATTGCTAACATTTGATGCCATAATCCTCACATCCCTGGCCACGAATGAAAACAGAAAAGCATCATATCAGAAAAAACATGTGAGAAAAAGCACAGCACATCCTCTTAACATTCATCGTACAGAAGATACAGGTAAATCAATTTGAAGACAACATAGCAGATGAGTTAACCTTAAACCCTGTCCAAGTATTTCAAACCTACTCGTTGAAAGTCTGACAGCACAACAAAGATCTCACACACCACAACAGAACTGATGAAGAGCATCCGAAGAACAACCTCAAGCTGATTACAGGAAAATGACACTGCCGCACATTTGAACCAAAGGAGAGATCTGAAACGAGCGGTCCTTTGGGAACTAAATGTAGAGGAACTTCCACAGCAACCTTACGAAGACTGGAAAAAGTGCTGTTCTTCCTCAGTATTTGTGTCTTGTTGTCCAGTTGGAAATATCCCCCACACCATTACACCACCACCAGCCTAAACCGTTGAGACAAGGCAGAATGGATCCATGCATTTATGTTCTTTACGCCAAAATCTGACCCTACCATCTGAATGTTGCAGCAGAAATCGAGACTCATCAGACCAGGCAACGTTTTTCCAATCTTCTATTGTCCAATTTTGGTGTGCCTGTGCGAATTGTAGCCTCCGTGTCATGTTCTTACCTGACAGCAGCGGCACCCGGAGTGGTCTTCTGCTGCTGTAGCCCAACTGCTTCAGGGTTTGATGTGTTGTACGTTCAGAGATGGTATTCTGCATACCTTGGTTGGTTATTTGAGTTACTGTTGCCTTTTTATCATCTTTAACCAGTCTGCCCATTCTCTTCTGACATCAACAAGTTATTTTTGTCCACACAACTGCCGCTCACTGGATATTTTCTGTTTTTCTGACCATTCTCTGCAAACCCTAGAGATGGTTGTGCATGAAAATCCCAGTAGATCAGCAGTTTTTGAAATACTTAGACCAGCTCCTCTGGCACCAACAACCATTCCACGTTCAAAGTCACTTAAATCCCCTTTCTTCCCCATTCTGTTGCTCGGTTTGAACTTCAGCAAGTCGTCTTCACCACATCTAGATGCCTAAATGCATTAAGTGATGCATGTGATTGGCTGATTAGCAATTTGTGTTACCAAGCAATTAAACAGGTGTACCTAATAAAGTGGCCGGTGAGTGTATTTATTTATTTTTTTAGATCAAGACATATTTACTGGATAAGCTAAATGATATGTCTTGTATTAAGATAGGTGAGTTTATGCTTAAACCAAGAGAAAATATAAAATAAAAAGGGGCACAGTAAATATATCTTTATTTATCAATGTTTAAATATTTGTACTGGAAAACGGCAAAACGGTTACACCGAGGAATACGTAAGTATTCACAAACAAACCAGGTTATTTTTTAAGAGCACAAATAATCATCATCACCACCATAAACATTAAAAAAAATATATATTTGATCACAATCTTTATAGATAATTATGTTAATTTACGTGTCAATGCTGGTGTTCTGTATATTCATCATGATAAGGAGGCATAAAACATTTGAAAAATGATTGTGATTAACCTCAGGTAAAAACATTGAAACAAAATGGAAGATCAAAAATGTCCACATTTTTAGACGCAAATGAGCAACAGTTTGAAAGACTTTTAACTTTAATGTATGGTCAGTGTGTACAGAAGAAGTGTGTTCGCCTTGACCCTGACGTAATGCTAAGCACTCTTCCACTCAAACTTTTCTAGAAAAATGAATGTTGCAGGTATTTTAGCGTACACACACACATAAGATCATGTTTTGTAAACGAGGCCTCA
The DNA here is from genome assembly GCA_027422405.1 of Ptychobarbus kaznakovi. Lineage (NCBI taxonomy): Eukaryota > Metazoa > Chordata > Actinopteri > Cypriniformes > Cyprinidae > Ptychobarbus > Ptychobarbus kaznakovi. The sequence goes on along the minus strand of CM049804.1, from coordinate 29,412,006 downwards.
GACTGCATGTGCTTTGTGCCATTCACACCTCTATGAAAAAAAAAAAATCACAAATAAACAAAAAAATTTGTTTCAGGTTTTTGCCAGCAGTCTGAATGTAGTCTAGGATGGTTTGCACTGGTTGTGTTTTTGCTGTAAGACTGATGTGTGTTTACTGTGTGTTTACAGCACTGAGACTCCAGCTCAGCTTCCCTCCGCAGTTTGAAGAGAGTAAACAATATCCACTCCTGCTGCTGCTGTACGAGCTCTCTCACACACACACACACACACACACACACAACAGACACACACGCACACACACACACACACACACACACACACACATGCTCACACACACTCTCACACGCACACACTCACTCACTCATACACACACACACACACACACACAACACACGCTCTCACACACTCCACCACACACACACACACGACACACAAACACCACGCGCGCACACATGCACACATGCACGCACACACACTCACACACACACACACACACACACACACACACACACACACTCACACACACATCTGTAATTAATGGAATCAAAATATCTAAAGTGTATTGTTTTATTAAGAAGGTTATTTAGCAACACTTTTATTATTTTAATTAATACATATTTTTGTTAAAATATTATATTAGAAACTATTTTACTCACCAAAAATATCGTTTTTTTTAAGAAGCAGGTTTTGATAATCACTATTATTGATGAATACAGTAACTGGAAATGATCAAGCCGCATCGGTAACCTCTGAGTGTGTGTGTGTGAGGCAGTGACTCTGACCCCGGCGGTCAGCAGGTGAGCGAGCGCTTCCGTCTGGACTGGACCGATGAGCTGGTCAGCTGTGATGAAGTGATGGTGGCGCGACTGGATGGCAGGGGAAGCGGCTCTCAGGGCCAGCAGATCTTGCAAGACATCTATCAGCGTCTGGGACTCGTGGAGACAGAGGATCTGCGCTCTGTTTTACAGTGAGTGCACTAAACCTCAAACCTATATCTACTGGACAAAGGTCTGAGACATTACATGTCTGAGACATTCATAAACACTGAAGATGTTTCATATCATTCCTCTAGTGTGCCAGAAATAATTTCTTCAGCAAATCATGCAATAATGCACTCACTTTTTCATTTTGTATTAAGTTTACTTTCCTACTGGCACATTAAAGCAGAATATAAATATCTAAAACAAATGTTTCTGCATCTGATGTGTTAATGTAGACTTGAGCACAGAACTCTATGGGACAGATGTAGAAACTGGATGTTGAAGGATTTGTGGAAGAAATTTGCAGTCTGCGTGAAGCAGTTCTCGTTCATCGTCTCTGCTTCGGTGGATAAAACAGTGACCTTAATTGAGTTTTTCCCCACAACATAATTACATTTGTCCTCGCAGGTATCTGATGGAGCAGCCGTATATTGATGGAGGCAGAGTTGGGGTTTTTGGCAAGGTGAGGTTATTGGTGCATTCAAGTCATGTCGGATACATCATATTTACGAGCTGAACGCACATGAACGCCACCACATAGTCGTTTTTACGAGTGGAATACTCAACATTTTCTTTAAGCCCGAGTTCCCGAGTTGGAGGCATGTCAGTGAAAAAATGTGTCGGATGCAATGGAAGAAGCCAAAAACTGTAGTTATGCGGTGTCTGGATTGACAGTAAATTTGTTGAAATTAATCAAATGATTATTTTTTTTTGTAAGTTACATATACAAAATGTTATATTATTGTATAACTACCATAGAATGCATAATGATTCAGTTTACATCACGCATAAATTGAGATAAAAAAGCAAAAACACAATGATGCACATTCTTTATTCGTCATTGTGTAGATGTAGAGTTTAAAAAAATATTTAATTGTATGTAGAAAACTTAAATCGCCATCTTGTTCCAACCAAAGTGACTTGAACACACCGGAAACCGTAATGACGATTGTAATGACGAGTACGAGAACGCAGCATTAGTCACACCAGACTCATTAAAGCGATCGCTCACACAGAAATTAAATGATATCAGAATTTACTCTTCATCATGACATTTATAACCTGTGTGACTTTCTTTATTCCGCTGTACACAAAATGTGATATTTTAAAGAATGTTGACTTTTAATGTATGGACAAAAACAAACACTGACACATTTCTCAAAACATCTGCTTGTGTTCTGCAGAAGAAAGTAAGTAAAACACATTAGAAACATGATGGAGACTAAATGATGACAGAATAACATCGATCCTTTACTGTCTGCAGAAACCACAGAAGCTCTCAAACTGTCAAGTCAAAGCATAATTGTATGTGACTTTACACTCTGCTGGCTTGAATAAATTGCCCAAAAAAGCACAGATATTAAAAAAAATCAGCTGCTTTAAATAAAAACTTTATCTCTGTTGGGCAAACCAAGATAAAAATACCTGTTCAGACCAGAATTAAAATTTGACTCTATTACAGAAATAGAAACAGGCTCTGCAAGATCAAAACCTAGTGTTTGTGTGAAGTTATCGCAGATGTGTGTGTGTGTGTGTGTGTCTGTGTGTGTGCAGGCGTATGGTGGGTTCCTGAGCTCTATTCTGCTGCTCTCACATGGACCTGAACTCCGCTGTGGAGTAGCTGTGAGTCCAGTGTTTGATTGGCAGCTCTACGGTACATCACACACATACACACACACACACACATCATCACACACACACACACACACACACACACTCATCATGAACACGCACACACACACACACACACACACACTGAACATGAACATGCACACACACACACACACTCACCATGAACAGGTGCACATACACACACACACACATTCATCATGATAACATATAAACACATACACTCAATATGAACACACACACACACACTCCTGAACATGAAAACACACACACACACACACACACACACACACACATCATGAACACACACACACACACACACTCATCATCATGAACACGCACACGCACACACATCATGAACACACAAACACTCATCATGAACACACACACACACACACATCATGAACACGTGCACACACACACACACAGAGACACACACACACATCATGAACACACACACACACACACTAGTCTGATCGTTCCGTTTCTGTACGCAGCTTCAGCTTTTACAGAGCGATACTTTGGGTTCCCTCTACAAAATGAGCTCAAATACAAGGTGAGATGTTGCTGCTGTATGATTAGAGACTAATTATTCAATCTAAATTATTTTAACCAAAGCTGGTGACAACTGCTGGGCACAATATGGACGCCCAGCAATGTGACAAAGACGAGAACAGTTGAACTTCTTTGCAGCCCTATATATCATTCTCTCACGTTAGCCGTTTAATTTTTTTTGGTCATGAAAACTTTTGTGAACGCATCAGTGAATGTGATGCAGTGTGAATCTCAGATCTCAGCTGACGGTGTGAACCGAGCTCAGCATCACACTCTTACTGTGTGTGTGTGTGTGTGTGTGTGTGTGTGTCCATCAGATCTCCAGTCTCCCATTGAACATCACGCGCTCTGAGAACTTACGCTTTCTGATTCTACACGGGACAGCAGATGGTGAGCTTATGAAAGAAAACCCACAAACCTTCAGACAGATCGGCTGCAGCATCATGACTTCTTATTTCTCTCCTTCTGTTAGCGAACGTTCATTTTCAACACACTGCAGAGCTAGTGAAGCTACTGTCTGTGATTAACGTCAACTACAGGTTACAGGTGAGACCTTTAGACCAGGGGTGGGGAACGTTGATCCTGGAGGGCCACTCTCCTGCAGAGTTTAGCTCCAACCCTGAAAAACCCTGGGGTAAAAATACCCAACTGCATCCTGAAGACCTTGATTAGCTGTTTCAGGTGTGTTTGATTAGGGTTAGAGCTAAACTCTGCAGGGACACCAGCCCTCCAGGATCAACGTTCCCCACCCCTGCTTTAGACCGACACGAACCTGCATGCCTCTGACCTCACGCCTGACCTCTGACCTCACGCTCGACTTCTGACCTCACACTCGACTTCAGACCTCACGCTCGACCTCTGACCTCATGCTCGACTTCAGACCTCATGCTCGACCTCTGACCTGGTTTTTATTTATTTTTTGTATTTTATGTTTTATTTATTTTATTTTTTTGCATTTATTTTTTGTATTTTTGTATTTATTTTTTATTTATTTTAATTTTTTGCTTTCCATTGAGCGGACCTGTCCTGATTTACATTTCACTACTGATTATACCCTGTATGATTGTGTATGTGACAAATAATAAAGAACCTTGAACCTTGACCTCACCCTCGACTTCAGACCTCATGCTCGACCTCTGACCTCACGCCTGAGCTCTGACCTCATGCTTGACCTCTGAACTCACGCTCGAGTTCAGACCTCATGCTTGACCTCTGACCTCACGCTCAACTTCTGACCTCACGCCCGACCTCTGACCTTTGTGCAGATCTTCCCAGATGAGGGTCATGATGTCATCAGCAGGCGCTACATGCTGCAATCACTCGTCTCCTTCTACAGAGACTGTTTTGTTGACAATCTACCTGTTCCAGTGGAAACCAGTGACGACGATGACTAGGAAATCAACTTGTGACCCGTCTGCTGTCATTTATGCCAATCTGACCTGAACAAAGAGACAGAGAGAGAGCGTTGAGTCTGAGGACATGCTCCAAATGCTCGTTAGACTTCTTATTTATACTTTTCATCATTTGTTCACAATAGCATTAGTCTGTATTTAGCAGCAGCGTGACTGATGTTGAGTGTCACTCTAAACAAGCTGAAATAAATCACTGTCATTAAAAACATCAAGTATTATGGACCATATGGTTATTAATTATAACTTACCAGTCTGAGCTCCCGCTGAATCACTGATGGCGAGTCTTCTGGTAATCTAGGCTCTTCCTAATCCTTATTTATCAGCCATCCCATCCTCTCCAAAAGAATAAGACCGTAATCATCAGCGAGTCATTCTGTCAGACGATGCTGAATTCTTATTCCATTCACTGAAACTCACAAACTCTTCTACTACTGCAATCTGACACAATATAAGCTGTTATAAATAAACATTATTACTGGGGAAAATTGCTGGGGAGGGCATTCATTTGCTGCCTTTTCTGTCATTTTTATTTAAATTATAGCCTTACAATCTGAATTTTCTATGACCTGAATAAATAAAACAAAACTACAGCAGCATACAAAAACATACAGTGTATATAGGGTACCACGGGGATAAAGCACTTAAGACAAAGTATATAAAAAAATATATGTTTGTATTGAACATTAAATGGATTTTGTGTGAAAATAAATCATTCAAATGTTTTATTTTGTTTATAAATCTTATAAATGTATGAGGTGGCAAGGGTGGTAAAAGGCACACAGTATTAATAAAAATACTTTAGCTAAAATAATGTTTTTTTAAATAATGTCTAAGTTAATACTTGTTCAAAACAATAATTTTAGCAAAGTTCATACTGTTTTCTGCTTATTTAGAAAAAATAAATAAATGTTTGTTCAATAAATATACTGTCATTAAAATATGTTAATATAGTAAATTAGTATATAGTAAATACAGAAACAAATTAATTTTATTAAGTAAAGATTCTAAAAGTATTGACGTAGATCCAATAATAATTGAATATATATTTATAGTAAAAACAACAAATTATATTTTATTATATGATTTGAATAATATCACGTTTTTAAATATGATGGTTTCATTGAAAAACATGGTGATTATCTTTAATATGGACAACCAACATAATTATGATATTTACCATCTGAATCTAACCATGTCATGTCAACAAATGGAAAAGTGAGGGATCTATTAATTATCATGTTAATTACTGTGCGCGTTTAGTCCCAACAACAGGGGAGCTTTTTACCCCAAATACTACACTTTTACATAGTCTTTCATTATTTAAAAACTGTTGCTTTAATTATCTTAAACATAACTGAAAATCATTAAGACCTTTGTCTCAAAATATATTTATTAATTTGAGCAATTCTCATTTACTAGTTAGATCAACAGCATTTAGAAAAACAGCAAATATTAAATCAAGTAAGCACAGAATCACGATCAAGGGTCAGAAAAATATTTTTGCTGCTGTATTAGTGTGAAGTGAGAGCTTGTCACTAAAACACTCTTTATGATAGTTTTGGAGCAGCTTTTTGTGCAATTTTATTTTAAAATATTCTTGTAGTCACATTCTATTGATACGTAAAAAAAATATTTCTACTAAACTGAAGTTACAATGCATTCCCACACAGTAACTAAATACTTACAGAAACTGTGGTCAGGAATAATCAATGAGCTCATGTTTCCACGACAGACTCCAATCATAAATTATAAACATCACAGAGTTAATAAACAATGAACTGACTTTAACTGAAAAACTGACTGTTATTATTGTGCTCTTTTCAGAGCTGCTTTACAGCAGAATTTAATTTTGTTTGCATGCAACACTGTGAAGCTGCTGTGACACAATCTGTATTGTATAAAGCGCTGTATAAATAAAAGTGATTTGACTTAGACAATGCAATGAAGCATTTAAGATTATTTTATTATATGTATATCCAGGTTCATTTTCTGCACAGAACCCATGTAACTGTTCCCACTGCCATTGGCTGGAAATTCAGCAAACCTGACATGAACTACATGCCAAATTAAGCAGCAAATATCTGGTTTTGTGTCAGTATTCATTCCTGTTTTCAGGACCAGTGGATGAGTTACAGGGACAATTCTACAGATACGGGAGTATTTTATGATATTTTATGATCAGCGCTTATGAGATTGAGAAAGGTCACTGCTCGCTGCTGAGGAAAGAACGGTCAGACAGCTTTAGAGCGACTCCAGGGCGAGTAAATAACCAATGAACTGCCATTTTCAGTGATGTTCAGTAGCACACCTTCACCTGCAGCACAGCGGTTAATGGAGACACCTGACCCTCGCAGGACAGATTCCTGATCCAACAGTCCTGTCAACTATATTCAAGAAATAACAGACATCAAAAATAATGCAAAATCAAAGTGTGTCTTTTTCCAATAACTGAGCTGGAAGATTTGGAAGAGTCCGATTCCGATTCCTAGATCTGGAATTGATGGGATTCGATTCCAAGAAACGATTCCTCACTGTTGTTTTCGATTCTTGTTTTTTTAGATGGGAGGAACCGAATTTCGCCATGACTGCAGGATATAAGGATGTAGAAAGTAGCCTTCTCATAATATGAAACTTTATTTGGAAATAATTACAATGCACTTCTGTAGCTCTTATCAATTTTAAAAAGTAATTTTGTCTGCATTGACCATGAAATTAGTCATGGTGCACAGCTCAGTTCAGCTCAATGATGTTTACTTTAACCCTATGCTCTGCACAAAATCAACAAACTGTACACTGAAATAAAATAACCAGAACATTAACAACAACACTGAGCTCGTGGTTTATCTCAATCAGATGCGCTCAACGTTTTTTTGAGAATTATGGCTGATAGATAGAAAAGGATAAAAAATAGTGTATTATTTAAGATGGAAATAAGATCAAGACCTTCGGTCACGTCATTAACTATTCTGTCGTGCAGTGCTCAAAATTGTTGACAACAAGGCAGTTCCACCATAAAATAACATCTGAATATTTTTTTTAACTGGTTCATTAAAATTATCTATCCAAAATAACTTTTTGTGTAAATGAATCAGAATTACTATTAGCAAGCAAGAGGCGAATTAACGGGTGTTTCTCAAACGGAAGGCTGGATCCAAACGGCTCTGAATGAGGTGTCGATTCCCCTTGATGGGATCGATTCCCAGCCCTAGTTCTCATAACCGTGCCTTCGTTCTGATGTTAGCGGTCGCTCCTGCTGACGGTCTGGCTGCGTGACTCTGATGGTAAAATATACCATATCAAAATGAAACTGTGCTGTTTTTGGACTAGTTGTTTATTTATAGACATGACTGTTATAACTAGAGGACGATAACAATCAACCCACACCCCTCACCCCACCCACCAACAGTAAAACTAAACAGTCAGCAATAGAAATAAACTGATCCAAAAGAGTCTGTGCGGATCCGTCTGATGAATGTCCAAAAACACATCTGTGCACCCTCTTCTGTCCAGCACACAGCAGCACCGTCCCACAATGCACTGCACATACACACAGAGCGTCATGCAGGTGTGCTGCCGAGGCCTCACTCTCTTCACAAACATCCTCCAGCTTTCAATGAATGGAATTACGCTTCTTCCCAGCGAGTGGAGAAACGGTGAGAGAAACAGCTCCTCTGGAAGGAGACAACATACCGACAGACAGAAAGTGGCAAAAGAAGTGAAGCAAAGCAAAAGGACCATGCAATAACTGGAGCAGCTCCACCCAACAGTCTGTGCTGTGATTGGCCAATGCATCCGCCAATCAGAGATCTTAGTGATTTATTTTATGTGAAATATTCCAATCCATTTCCATCGACAATGATCAATAGGCCAGAAACACTCTCTCTGTCTCATACACACACACACACACACACGCAGTTCTAATGCATACATCTGTCCTAACAGTTACACACATGCATATATACATGTTCACTAACACACACACACACACACACACACACGCAGTTCTAATGCATACATCTGTCCTTACAGTTGTATGTAACAGTTACACACATGCATGTATACATGTTCACACACACACACACACACACACACATTCCTGGCTCTATCTGTTCATCTGTGTTCTCTGGAAGCGTCTCCAGTGTGTTTCATTGTCCTGATGTGTGTATGTGTGTGTCAGTGTCTGCACTTGTGTCTGTGTTGCGTCTCATCTTCACTCTACTCTTCCTCTTCTTCCTCCTCCTCACTGATGGGAAGCACCTCCTCCTGCAGGCATAATCTGAAGTAGCTGCTCAGTGTTGAAGCCACGTGCCGCTGGCTGCTCTTAGACAAGAAATGGCCTTCGTCTGGATAAATCTGAAGAGCAACCATCCAGAAAACCATTAACAAACTAGACTACAGTCAAGCATTTATAAACAAAGAAACACTGATGCTGAAACACAGTGTTCAGTACCTGCAGTGTGTAATTCGCTCCCACCTTCAGCAGGTTCTTAATGAGCTCGGCCGTGTGCTGGAAGTGAACATTTGCTGCAGGAAACAGAATTTGAGAGTTTGAAGACTGGCTCAATGACAGAGTAATGCAAGCAAATGATCTGCTATGAGAGGTCGTTTCTACTGTGAACATAGTGGCATCACCTCAAGTATCCAAACAATTTTACAAGAGAAACAAGCAAGAACACTAATATTCTATACACACACTAGGGCTGTGCAATTAATCGCATGTGAAGCCATAGTTCGCTGACAAGCTTGGCAATATCGCAGATGAATCACATTCAATTATGAACACGATATCACGTAGCTTGTCAGTGAAATACGGCTCTGTGTATTAACTGCAGCTCCATTTGAAAACAGGTGATGGAGATTTACTGCCAATCACGGAGCCGGCTTTACTGACGAGATGCGCATGAGAATCACATGTGATTAATTGCACAGCCCTAACACACACACACACACACACACACACACACAGACAGAGTCACACACACACATGCACGCACTCACACAGAGACACACGCACACACACAGAGACAGAGACTCACACACATACACACACACACACACACACACACACACACACACACACACAGAGACAGAGACACACGCACGCACGCACGCACGCACGCACTCACTCACTCACACACACACAGAGACAGAGACACACACACACACACAAACAGAGGAAGTCGTGGCCTAATGGTTAGAGAGTCGGACTCGTAATCCAAAGGTTGCGAATTCAAGTCTGGATCCGGCAGGAAGTGTATGTGGGGGGAGTACAGCGTTCTCTCCACCCTCAATACCATGATGAGGTGCCCTTGAGCGAGGCATCGAACCCCCAACTGCTCCCCGAGCCCACTGCTCCAGGTGTGTGTTCACGATGTGTGCATGTGCACTTTGGATGGGTTATATGCAGAGCACAAATTCAGAGTATGGGTCACCATACTTGGCCGTATGTCACGTCAGGTCACGTCACACACACACACACACACACACACACTGGTGTCACTGACCGTCTGCAGTGGCGTGCAGCAGCATGAGCGTCTGCTCTCTGAAACCCAGTGGGTTCTGCAGCACACTGGAGAACTAGAGACACACAGTCTGTCACTAACATCTCAAACACATTCCAGCAGAGTCTGAATCCAAAACAACTAAACCAGCACCTGATATCTGCTGTCGTCCTGAAGAGGGAAACCCAGATAGCGCTCAGAGAAGGCCGAGGCTGAGAGAGAGAGAGAGAGAGAGAGACAGATGTCAGATTCACTCAGAGAACTGCTGAATCACGGGTCTGAAACTGCTCTGTGGTTCTAGATACACATCAGTGTGAAGCCTCACATAATCACATCAGTAACTTACCATACAGACTCCAGTCAGTCACAGGAGACATGGCTGCTGTGCATTTAAACAAGTTCTCTGTGGATTTAATTAGCAGGAGTGCGACATATCCTCCATAACCCTGCAGAGCGACACAAAGACATGGGTTTATAAACCTGACGGTTTTCATCGGTGTGTGGGATTGAGTCTTACCCGTCCAAACACACCAATCCGGTTTCGATCGATGTATGGCAACTTCAGCAGGTACCTGGAAGAAAAGGACGACTCCGTTAGCATGTCTCACAATCGTGTGTGTGTGTGTAGATCACCCAGACAGAGCATGAGAGTGACAGAAGGGTCATTTCTGAGCATCTGATAGAAGGGGAAAAGCAGGTAAAGGTTCTTACTCGACGGCGGCCAGCTGATCCTGCAGCTCCACGGATCCCAGACGCCTGTGCACTTCATGTAACAGCTTCTGACCCTGGAAGCCACTTCCCCTGCCGTCCAGACGAGCTACGATAACATTGTCTGAACTGACCAGCACTGAGTCCCAGTCCAGTGAGTAACGGTCATTCACCTGCTGACCACCGGGGGCAGCGTCCCTGATGAACACAGAGAAAAGGGTCCAGGACCAGCATCACTGACACACAGACGAAATACATCTGCTTTTAGCTTCCATGATCTACCTCTGATATACAATAATGTGCCTCTCCTGGATCTGGTCAAGTGTGTTTATAGCACCTTTCAAATTCAGCCTGAGAAACGTGTGTGACAACATTTCTACTCACAAAGAGTCATTCAGTGGACATTTCACTTTAAAAATCCTCCTTATCTGCACATCACAGGGTGTTAAATCAAAACCACTCAAACATCCCCATGAACCAATGCAAATGACAGATCTTATAGTACCAGATGAACAAAACCTCCATCCACAGTAAGTGAAGCATAGAGGTATTTGTGAAAGTAATCCCCAAATATTTCCGCACACACACACACACACACACACACACACACATCTTACATAATTAGCAGAAGTGCGTAACTGCGGGACTCAGAGAAATCATGTGGATAGGTGATCTTCAGTGGCAATTCTGCAAAAACACATGAAGAACAGACCAAAGATCTATCAAATATGTTCAAGGGCATAAAGTCTGTTTGAGTGCAGGAGATCCAGTACTAACTGAGCATGTTTATCGGTGAACGGAGCGACACGTTACCGAAGTGGTCGGTCTGGACGCTTCTGTACTCCAGCAGCTGGATTCGCTTGTATCTGAGAACAGCTTTCAGCACAGAGTTATTCTCCAGGATATAATAATCTGATGAGAGATCAACACATCAGAACATGATTTCAGTTTTTAACGCAGAACACAGCCGACAGATGTACAGAAGAATTAATGACTCACTGGCTGTGTTCAGAGTGTGTATGATCACTGTTGGTGCTCCTGGACCTGCAGGAAAACCAAACAGTTCAACCACAACCTGTGCTAGTTTGGTGAGGGGTGAAAGGGCACTCGTCAGGTCTGTGAGAGTAAATAATAAACAGTCTTCATACCTTTGCAGTGCAGCAGGACGTGTTGATTAGTGGGGCTGAAATCAGCACTGAAGAACGTGCAGTGAGCTTTATTCAGCTCACAGGTCAAACACCGGCGTGGAAACAGGCCCCCTGTGGACACACTGCACACAGAACGGACCAATCAGAGGCCTGCTTTCCTGCTGAACTCACCTTACTATCAAATACGACCCACGCTCATTAAATCAGGACACAGTGTTGAAGTATTTCATAAATCTGTGAGGAACGGACACGAACACACATGAATCTCACCTGAAGAGCTGTCGGCGGGTCGAGGAGCCCTCGGTGCTCAGGAAAAATCTGCATGAGAACAGACAGATATTTACTGTGCCTTCAGAACATTGTGATCATGTGGAACTTTCCCTTCGTCCAAATACACACACTTGAGCACTTGACTACTTCAATGAGGTATTTCCTGTATTTAGCCCAAGTGTTCAAGTGAGGATGAAGACCAAGTGTGTGTCAAACTTCTCATTACCTGATGGGACACACTTATTGTGTTGAAAAAATGCAAGCGTTGACAAAGCTATATTTAAATTTTAAATGCTCTTGCATTTTAAAATGTACTTCTAATGTCTGTTCAGTAGTCCATATAACTTGACATTATTTAATTTGCGGTGCTTTTAATTAAGTGAAAAAAGCAGGTGCAAATTTTATACAAAAATGTCACCACTACTCATCTTTGCACCAATAAAACATGCAACACTTTGTTTTTCTACCAAATTATATGTCATATCTTATTATTATATTAATATTTAACTTACACTGGAAAGGTTTCAGTGACCTCTTGTGAGATCTCGGGAAAAAGTCTCACGATTTATTTCCAGATCGTGATGCAATACTCTGGAGCAGTATTGGAGACAGTGTGGGTTTAGTGAACATAGAGGGCACTGTGCTTTAGCGTTTATAAGACCTGTGACAGTCTTGTGCATGCTCTCAAGTGGCCAAGCGCACAAGTGTGGGTATTTAGACAATCCAACAGTTAGATCACATTTACATTATTTGATATAAATGGGTGTTGGCTGTAGAGAGGCCTGGCTTTCATGTGAAGTAGTGGACTGAGTTCACGCTCATGTTTTACTCACATGCTCTGGCTGTTCTCATCGTAAGCCAGAATCTGCGTCACCTCCCAGTTTCCTGACGTTAGGTGTCGCAGCTCGTTCTGATCCGCACGCACCTGCAGAAACACAAACACACTTCATATCACACACACAGACCCCAGACGCCGCTCGGTCCCGGCATGTCTGTACCTGAGAGCTGAACATGGCCACGTGCTGGAAGTCTCCTCGTCCTCCCTGCTTCACCGGCACCGTCAGGAAGAAACGGCTGCCGTCTCGAGAGAAGAACGGCTCCTGATTCTGCAGAAGCAGCCGAAGAACACCAGAATAAACTCAAGTGACAGAAGATCATGATGCAAACATCTAGCGGAGATTCACCTGTCTGGAGAGCCAAACTTCTGACGTTTCCTCATGCCTCTGAAAAGATACAACACCATCATCACCATCATCATCATCCAGTGGTGGACAAAGTACACAGATCAAGTACTTGAGTAAAAGTACAGATACGTATCATAAAATATTACTCCAGTAAAAGTAAAAGTACTGCTTTTTCAATTTTACTCGAGTGAAAGTACAAAAGTACTACATTTTTTATGTACTTAAGTAAAAAAGTACTGATAGACAGATTTATTTTGCTATTTTATATAGACTACTTTATTTAATTTTATATTAGCACATATTTTTATAATCCTACTGCCCAAAATACCTGCGTTTTCCCCAAAATAACCACTATATAGAGTCAAGATATATATTTTGTTGATATGGACTACGTTGATGAGAGTGATGTAGTAATGTTCACTGTGAAGCTTACACTGCCATGTACCTGAGAGAAAACAGATTTCACCATCTAATTTTCACCAGTAAGAAAAAAGTTTTTTAGAACTTGTTTTGCAGAACGTCTGTTATATATGACATGAGAATTAGGCCTGAAATTAAGAAGAACATTTTAAGGAAAATTTAATTATATTTTCATAATGATTTTTTTTTTTCTCAAACCTTGTCTGTGGTGTAAAAACACCCCTGGCCAAATGCCCCCAGAGGGCATCACTTCCCACTCTGATAATTACTGTAGTTACTATGTTCTGAACATCACATCCTTTCTTTTTCCCTCAGATGGAATCTATCTAGGTGGCTGAATAAAGATATTTGGACTTTATATCTAAACATTTCCTCAACTTAGCACCAGCAAGCTTGTTAGCTAGACAGCTAGCATCAGCTAACAATATTTACTTAGTTTCAGTATGGTTATGAATAAACATTCATATCTGTCTACTCGGCTAGTTGATCTAAACAAGATAAAAACAGACGTCACATAGGTCTAAATGCATAGCATTTTAATAAAACTGCTAACGTTACAGCAGCGGGGAATATGAACGTGCATGAGTTATTTTATTTAATCGGTGTTATTTTAATGTTTTGTTTTTTGACCTAAAACATAACGTTAGAGACACTGATGTTGATCTGTCTGCATTCAAGCATTTCAGTGGGCTTAAATAGATCACCCTTTACAGCAGATTTAGTTCACAAACAACTGACAGTTTTGACCTAAATATTATTTTCAGTTACAATAATTAATCCTAAAATTCGACATTAGTAACTTACTTTTCACAGCATCAGTAGCGCGCGCTCACAAGATCTCCCGGTTCTTTACTTGTGAGTTCAGTTCACTGAAGAAGACTCGCTCTAAACTTCAAAACTAATCATTTGAATCAGTGAGTTTTCGACTCGAGAACAGCTGCAATCGGATCATTGCAATTCGTGAATGAATCGTTTGTTGCGATTTGCGAACCGATTGAACAGGTTCATTGAAAAGAATCAGTTTGTTCATGAATCAGACACCGCTTCTGCGTCTCGGAGCACGTGATGTATTATAAGGAGTAACGATATGTTTTATGAAATGTAGTGAAGTAAAAAGTACGATCTTATGCTTTGGAATGTAGTGAAGTAAAAGTAAAAGTTACTCAAAATAAAACTACTCCAGTAAAGTACAGATACTTGAAAAATTTACTTAAGGACAGTAACGAAGTAGTTTTACTTCGTTACTGACCACCACTGTCATCATCATCACAATGACGACAAAGACAGAGACAAATTCATCTATAAAGCACATTATCACATGTGTGTGTGCACGTGTGCATGTGTCTGTGCATGCGTGGTGTGTGTGTGTGTGTGTGTGTGTGTGTGTGTGTGTGTGTGTGTGTGTGTGTGTGTGTGTGTGTGTGTGTGTGTGTGTGTGTGTGTGTGTGTGTGTGTGTGTTTACCTTGATGCAGGCTCCAGTGGTGGAGTCGCAGACGGTCAGTATAGAGACGTTCTGTGCTCGGTTTAACCATCGCACTGCTGTCTTGGTTTTACTGATCCACTTCACCATCACCACATAGTGCTCCCTACAGACACAGAGAGCGTCAGATCATCGTCTGAGTCTCCAGCGCAGATCCGAACACACTAACGCCATACCTGAGCTTGAGCTCATCTGGTGGTGTGAGTTCAAGAGTGTGTGTCGGTCCGTACAGATTGACCACAAACAGTTTCACCATGGGATTGGGCTGCCCAGCCTGCAAACACAACACTCGTCAACACTTGGAGTTATACAAACATGAACTGTGCCAATTATTCAATCCTTGCACCAAGGACAGATGACAAAAGAAATCTGACATTTCCTTCAACAAACCACCATCCGAAAATGTCTCTAAACAATTGAGTCACACTTCAAAATGTCAGAATGCCACTCAAATAGGTAATAAGAAATCAAAGCGAGTGTCTGTACCAATCCCATCATGTATGAGTCTCGGTGGACTCTCTGAGCGACGCTGTGCTCCAATCAATATCCTACATGGACAGATCAGAGCTGTGTACACTGAACTAGTTAACTCTGGGTCACTCTACACCCTGCCTAACGGAATCCAAACAGAATGTTGTGTCATGTTTCAATGTTGCTCGTACTGGTTAACAGTTAATTTTATCTTTCGAAATGCTGGGTTAACAAACTTATTGCAGTAATGCAGCATTCGACTCTAGCTTCCCACATCTTAATGTAATATATTGTACATTACTATAAAATATTTTTCCTGAGTGAGCGTTTTGTATTATAAAAAGAAGAATAAAATGGTCTATTCACTTCTACTTCTATTTCCCCTCAAGCGTTGAAAGTCTTGTCTATGCCACACAATTTTTCAGCGACAAAACATATGATTGGGTGTCTGTAGCACTGAGATGTGACATCTTAACAGTGCTAGACTTTAAACACCTGTGCCAGTGGATCTGATTGAAACTGCTGAATTTAATAATTAGGAGGTGTGTCCCAACACGTTTGTCCATGTAGTGTACATCTGAGCATGACCATGTTACCTTCGGATATGGATACTGTTTGCCTTTAGGGTATGTAGAGCCGGTGAAAGTAGGCAAATGCATGTTTGGCACCAGACTGTCATTCAGGACCAGAAATGCCAAGCGCTCGCCGTCAGGTGACCACCAGTGCGCTACATGCGTGTGCAGGACCTCCTCTGCGCACAGGTTTCCAACAGTACAAGAGTTACAAAAACACTGAATAGTAAACTAGACTTTTTATTTGTGCTGTATGAGATCTCAGAGTCAAACACAAACACCTGAGCTTCACCATACAGCACTCATCTTCATCTGGAGAAACTGAGAGCTAACTTATATTCAGCTTACACAGGAGAAAACTGGACAACACTTACTGTGTCTAACGAGAGGAAAAATGCATCATCATCATATATTACTCACATTTTCTCAAATAAAGAGATATAACTGAGCCTCACCTTCATAAAGCCAATCAGCGATGCCATTATAGATGACGCCCTCTTTCCCAGACGAGGTCAGTCGCAGCGAGTTACTCCTGACGTCCGACTGATAGTAAATATTATTCTCAAATATGTACACCTACACACACACACATAGAACACACACACACACACACAGATATTTAAAATCAATCTCGATCATGCTCTTATTAAACCACAGCATGACTTCACACTTACAGAAAATCATAGGAATTCCAACTTTAAATACTGTAACTACACTTAAACTTGGCTGTGTTTTATTCAGTGTTATTGCATGTGCTCTGACATGCTGCTTAGACACGTGACTCAAGTTTGAACCCGGCTTGTGTCCTCAAGTCAAATCTTATGCATTTCAAAGCAGTTTTACACAGAGTCGTACTGTTATTTCTATAACGTATTAGTGCTTTATATAAAGCGAGTTTTAGGGCTGGCTGATACGGCAACATATAAAGATGATCCTCAAGATTTAGACCTGGATTTAGTGTATTTACAGCGTTGTCTAGCACATAAATGAGTGCCGTTGTGACTTGGAAACACGTCTGTGCATTCAAATCAATTAAGTCTCACAATCTACTATAAACCTCCTTACCGTCTCAAAACATGATCTGATCAAAACCGAGCACAAAAAAAATGCAAAAACATAACTGTTGTTGCACATTTAGTGTTATAGACCATTGCTCTGTAATCAACAGCTCCACTATTTCAGGACTGCCTGAAAGTAAAGAATAAAAGTCAATAACGAAAAAAGAGCTCACCAGCTGCTGGCCCTGAACACCCCACGCTGCGTGCTGCAGTTTAGAGTTCAAGACCTCCGGAGGATCCAGCTGTAGAACCTCCCTACACACACACACACACACACACACAAACACACACACACACACACACACACACACACACAGACACACACACACACACACAGATATACACACACACACACACACACACAGATACACACACACACACACACACACACACACACACACACACACACACACACACACACACACACACACAAACACACACACACACACACACAGAGAGAGAGACACACACACACACACACACACACACACACACACACACACACACAGATATACACACACAGAGACACACACACACACACACACACACACACACAGACACACACACACACACACACACACACACACACAGAGAGACACACACACACACACACACACACACACACAGACACACACACACACACACACACACAGAGACACAGACACAGACACACACACACACACACAGAGACACACACACACATGCAGACACACACACACACACAGATACAGACACAGACACACAACACACACACACACACACACAGAGATACACACACACACACACAGAGAGAGAGATAGAGACACACACACACACACATACACACACAGACACACACACACACAAAACACACAGTTCAGACTGACATTATCAGCAGCTGGTGTGTTTCTGCTGCAGTAGGTGATTGCTGGCTGATGTTGCTCATCTACTGACGTGTTTTATGGGTGAATGTGAGCTGAATGGATCTCAGTGCTCCTGTCAAACACTGATGATCAGAACAGCGTTAAACATCACGGCAGCATGTTCAAACCACCATTCTTTCTCTCCCATCTGGACTTATTTACTTACTGTAACAAAGGACTTTGCTTCATGATATTTGAACCCCTCAGCTCATTTTACGTGGTTCTGCCTACAACACTTTGTACAGTAAAGTCCTGTTTAAAGACTGAATCTTATTCCCTGTATTCTCTGTATGTCTGAGATACAGTGAGATCAGTAAAAGCTCTTACTCCACCTGGTGTGAATGCTGTATATGATGTAGGACGCCGTGAAAGAATGCCGGTAAACCTGCAGTCAGAAAACAACAACCCATATTAAGCACAACAATGACTTAAAAACTTCATTACCTTTGACTTGCAGTTAGCGAGAACAGAGAGAATATTAAGTGTAATCTGATCCTAAGCTCAATAGTAAGTTATGTAAATAGAATGAGAGTTGAACACTTGCTTACAATCACTTTAAATATACTGTCTGTGAATAAACAAAATGTCTAATGCCACTATTGCTCTCAGCTCAATGATT
The DNA here is from genome assembly GCA_027422405.1 of Ptychobarbus kaznakovi. NCBI lineage: Eukaryota > Metazoa > Chordata > Actinopteri > Cypriniformes > Cyprinidae > Ptychobarbus > Ptychobarbus kaznakovi. Next base: position 29,393,096 of record CM049804.1, on the reverse strand, counting down.
CATTGTGATTTTCTTGTCCTTCAGGGACATGTCTTTAAAGGTACTATATGTAAGAATTTTCTAGGCTGCCTATGAAAGTCTGTAAAACAGCTTTATGTAAAGGGCGCAGGTTAGTTCCCCTTCAAGGGAACTTCGAGCTGCGTCTCCCTCTAGGGGACACTTTGGGGAATGCCGCCAGCATGACCGGTGTCTGAAGCATCTGTAAAACAACGCCAATCCTAACGGTCCACGTGGCCCGTGACATCATAGGCGGGAACCCAAGAGTATAAAAGTGCATCTGCTGAATACGTCATTAACTTTTGTTGTCTTCGGAGCTGTCTGTTTGTTCACATGTGTGAAACGAATCTTGCTGTTCATATTATTATTATTAAGTGAGTGCACATTTTATTTCATTGACATTTTACTCATTTTGCATTTTTATTTATTCTTACCTATATTTATATATTCTCCTGACTTTTTTTTTTTGCATGTGCTCATTTACATTTCACTACTGTGGTGAGTCACAATGATAACACTTCACTCGCGCTTGTTCCTATTCCCGAGGGATACGGGGCAAAGCGTTTGTCTCGGGCCGTTGTCGCAGCACGGTCTATCTCAGCTCACGTGATTGCGATGTCCGCATACCCTTTATAATCGGTAAAGCCTAATGCCGCGGATAATGCTTTAGCTGCGAATAATGCTTGTATTGCTATAATGATGAAGTGTGAGCACAGAGTGTTTTTTTATCACGGGCAGAGCTATATTCAGTTCAGTTGTGCCTCTCTAGTATGCATCTTACAAGTTCGCACTTACATATAATAGGATTTAGCCAATAGGAAGCATGTTTGGAGTGCTATATTAAAGGAGGGCTACGAGGTCTGAATATAGCCCAAACCCAAAGAACCCCCCCCCCCACCCTAGTATGGGATGAGAATAGTTTAGAGTGAGGCGTTGGGGAGGATGGATGCTGGAGAACTAGCGTTGGACAGAGGTAAGTTGGCTGTGTGTATATATATATATGTACAGTACATATCATACTAATTATGTTGATCAACTATACGAGCTCCACCTGTGCTGAATTGGTTGATTATCTGATCGTACTTCTCCTGAACCTTATTAATAAAACATCATGTTGTTGTGTGTGGAGAGCCTCGCTGGGCGTGGATATATTGAATGCTCTGTGGAGAGATGCTTGCAAACTTTCTGTCCCAGGGTGTATTAGCACCTAGTCTTATGGCCGCTGCTGACATCAGGCTTTGATCTTGGGAGCCTCTGATCATATACAGTGCTCGCTAGCCTACTGAGGGACTGACACTGATTGAGGACCTGCTAAGTATAGCTAATGGGGGTGGTTATATTCCAGCAATTGCAATAACAGGATGGGCTTACTTTAATAAAGCTATCTGAGGATAGCTATGTGTTAGCTCTGTGATCAATCCTTTATTATTCCTACACAATCATACAAGCAGTAGTGAAATGCTAAGGAAAAAAAAACAGCATTTTTAAATAGCGGTCTCCTCGAGCCCGACAAAGCCACAGGGAAGGAAGTTGCCTAGACAGCGCTATCTCCGCCGCTAGGGAACAGAGCGAAGGTCGGGGGGGGGGGGGGGGGGGGGGGCAGGGGGGCCTGTCTGTAAAGAAGATAGCCCACTCTTGCACACCCGGGGTGTGGTCTTGGCTGCCAGAAAGAGGAAGATCGTAGTCTTTGGGGCGAAAAAACATTCCAATCTTTTTGGTTTCTGTCCGTTTTTGTCACCTTTTAATCCAATTTCCTTTGGTTATTTAGGCTAGTTGTGCTGGACTAGCTGTATGTTTCCCGTTTTCTGATATAACCAGAGCACTTAAGCTCCAGCGCAAGACACACGATTGACAGTGGGATTTAGTGCCCCGAACCCCAAGTTTCGGCCTGCTTAATCCATAATATTTTAGTTTGGAGAGCAAGGCCGAGACCAAAGCAGGGAAGATTGATGAGGAGAGAAAGCACTGTCTGTATGTTGAACTGCCGCTACTTGGTTGAAAGAAGATAGCCACTTTTGTGGTCTGGGCTGCCTCGTAGAAAGGGTTTTATTTGGTTTTTTAGGCACCAGGACTGAGTGTTGTTAGGCTTCCTCTGGATGTTTTGAACGTTTATAGGCTTCCTCTCGTTTATAGGAGTCATTCTGCTGAAGCCTCCTCCGCTCTCTAGATTAGAGCAGGGCTCCACTTAGACAGTACTATTAGCACGTAGGCTGTCTCTGGCATTGAGTGTATTCGGGTCTCCTCTGGTTTTTGAGAGATGTTATGTTAAGACCTCCACTCTTAGAGCTCCATACTTTGGCTAGTGCCTCCTCTTACCTAGACAGCACTGTCTCCCCTGCTAGGATTGTAAGTAGACAACCCATTCTTTGTGGTCTGGATAGTATCAGGCGGTCCCCTTCTGGTAGCCTTTCCTAGGTTCATAGCTATCTGATGATATCTATGTGCTAGCTCAGTGACTGCTCCCCATCTGAGGGTCTTTAAGTAGCGGTCTCCCTGAGCCCTCGCCTAGACAGTGCTATCTCCGCTGCTAGGGTCGTAAGTAGGTAGCCCATTCCCCATTTCATAAGACCCTTTGGATATAGCTGTCTGCGGATATCTGTGTTCTAGCTGAGATTGTTACCAGCAATCTTTGAGCTTCTCTATGCTTCCAGCTTCTTTGGCGGTCTTATTTCCCTGGGTACTATTGCTCACATACCATAGCTATCTGATGATGTTTGTGTGCCTAGCTTGTTTAGGGTGTTTCCCCCTTATCTGGAATCAGGCTCCCTTGTTTCTACCAAGTTGTATGAGTATCAGTTACAAAATATTATTGCTTACCTATAAGGCCCTAAATGATTTAGCTCCTGCATACCTAACTAGTCTTCAATCACGCTACAATCCACCCGGTTCCTAAGGTCACAAAGCTCTGGACTCTTGGTAGTACCTAGGATAGCAAAGTCCACTAAATGATGTCTCTATTTGTTTCTCTGTTTCTGGATTAACATCCCGTGGTAACTAGGAATTACACAAGCTTTAGTCTGGATCCAACCCTTAAATTATCTGAGATGACCGAACACCTGAGAAGAGATGATGCCAAACCCTCAGACAATATACAGAATTAACCACATTTTGTTATAAGTTAAATATATTAAGTTTCTGCAATATATAAAACTATTGTAGAAACTTAATTTCGAGTAAATCTGATTTGCTACAATTGTATCATGAAAAAACACTATACAAATAATCTTGAATTGAATCACAGGTAATGATGCTGAAAATACAGCTTTGCTTCACAGGAATCAATTATATTTTAAAATATATTAAAATAGAAAACATTTATTTGAAATTGCAATAATATTTCATATAGATACAGCATTGATGAGCATAAGAAACTTCTTTAAAAAAAAAAATCTCAAACGTTTGAACGGCAGTGTATTATACTGTAAGAAAAATCTCAGGTAACCTACAATGTACATAATTTAGTTAAAATCAAGGGTCAAATTAAATACAAATTGCACATTAAAGCTCCTCCATCCCTGCTACCTTGGACCCTCTTCAGTTTGCCTACCGGCCAAATAGATCTACTGACGATGCCATCTCCCAGGTACTGCACTCCTCCCTCACTCACATTGACAGCAAAAATGGCAACTATGTAGGCTGCTATTCATAGACTGCTGCTTTCAAACTATAGTCCCCACCAAGCTGACTGTTAAAACTCTCAGACTTGGCCTAAACAGTGACTGGATTCAAGATTTCCTCACCGCCAGACCACAAGTGGTGAAAGTCGGCCAGTTCACCTCCAACTCCATCACCCTGAACATAGGAGCCCCACAGGGCTGTGTCCTGAGCCAACTCTCTATAGACTGCGTGTCCTCTCAAGCTCCACCTCTATTGTCAAATTTGAATACTGTGGTTCTGGGCCTCATCAACAACGATGACGAGGCCGCATATTGGATGAGGTGGAGAGACTTACATCATGGTGCCAGGACAACTGTCTCTCTCTGAACGTGAGCAAAACTAAGGAGCTGATCGTGGAGGAAGAGACAGCAGCGGCCCTACACTCCTCTTATGATCAGTGGGACCCCTGTGGAGAGGGTGAGTAGCTTCAAGTACCTCGGTGTAAACATCTCTGAGGACCTGACTTGGACTACACACATTCAAACACAGGTTAAGAAAGCCAGGCAAAGACTGTACCATCTGCGACAGCTGAGGAAATTCAGGGTCACCAGCTGAAAACTTTCTATTCAGGGGCCATAGAAAGTGTTCTGACTCAGTGCATCTCAGTGTGGTATAATAATGCCACAAACCAGGACTGCAAAGCTCTACAGAGAGTCGTGCGTTTAAGCGCATCTCAAGCACATCTACCTCAAACGCTGCAGAAGTAGAGCTGCTAAAATCCTCAAAGATTCTAGGTAACCACCTTTTCTGTTTACTGCCATCTGGCAGGCGCTTCATGATGGCAAAGACTGAAAGTGAGGAAGAGCAGGCCATCAGGCTTAAACACAAACTCTGTTTCATAAACACTCACAAGACCCATTGTTAACTGTAAATATCATCACATTCTCATCATTGCTGCTATGTACAATACTGAACAACCCGTTGCACATCATTCAGTCCCAGTACACTGTTTTGTACATCTTATTGTTTTTTGCACATCTTGTTGTTTTTTTGCTCTTTTTTTGTCTTATTGTCTTTTGCACATCTAATACATCTTATTGTTTTGCTTTTTTTATTTCAATTGCACATTTTACTCTTATTTCTCCTTTTCTTACCATATGAATGTTACTTGATATAATTTGTTTCTTGCACATGTCACTGAGCGGACCTGATTCGATGATAACTATTATGTGACAAATAAAGAAAACTTGAACCTTGCCTTGAAAGTGAGAACAGAACAGTTTAATTTAGCAAGAAAACAAATTAGAGGCAACATTGCTGGCAGCAATCC
>CM049804.1:29360672-29383172 GCA_027422405.1 Ptychobarbus kaznakovi | reverse complement strand
TTAGGACCTCTGTTGAATTGTATAAACGAATTACAAATATGGTTAAAGCAGAATCTTTTAGTGTTAAACGAGAACAAGACCGAAATCATTTTGTTTGGTTTAAAGTAATATGAAGACTGTGCCCATCATTTCGATCATCTCTCTTCCTACTTTACACCCTGTGCTAAAAATATTGGTGTTATTTTTGATTGCAAACTGGGTTTTGAGAAAAAAATTAGTGCAGTGGTCAAATCAAGTTTTTTCCACTTACAGCATTCATCAAAATCCAAATCTTTACTCTCTGTAAAACAGTTTGAACAGATTATTCACTTGTTTGTTCTATCTGGTTTAGATTACTGTAATTCACTATACTATGGTATAAGTCAGTCTTCTATAATGCTCTTACAAATGGTCCTAAATGCTGCTGCAAGATTGTAGACGAAGGTTCGACCACATCTCGCCCATTCATTAAACTGGTTACCAGTCAAATCTAGAATTATTTTTTTAAATTTTAACTTTGTTTTTAAATCTCTGCAAATCAAGCCCCAACATATCTCTACTTATAAACCAAATAGGTCCCTAAGATCCTGTAATCATGGTCTCCTCTCTGGTCCTAGATCCAGGTTGCATTGACCGAGTCTTCGCTGGTGCTGGTCCTAGTCCTAGTCTATGGGACAAATCACCAGCTTCTCTTAGAGCTTCTAAATGCCGGCTTAAAAAACATCTTCTGTCAATAGCTAGTATCTAGCCATGGCAATTGTATTGTTATGTTTTGATGTTTTATTTTAGCTGTATTGTTATGTTGTGTTTTGATGTTCTGTGGTCTCTTATATGTTTTTATTTTAGCTGTATTGTACAGCACTTTGGATCAACCGGTAGTTGTGTGAAAGTGCTTTATAAATAAAGAAGAAATATTTCAGGAGGCCCTTCACTAGCGCTGTGAGCGCTTATTCAACAGAAACGTCCACTTTTCTGTCCCTAGACTTTACAGAAATATTACACATTAGGGTTACAATGTTTTTATATTTTAAAATTAACCAATATGTTATTTGAACAATTACACCTTCCTGAGCCATCAAAGTGGCATTATTTTTTAATTATTATTAATTATATAGAATTCCAAGCAGCACAAAACTGCTCGTCCCCACAGTAAATGTACAGGATTTTCTACCATTTAAAATACAAAAGTCTATTCATAACTATCAAATATATGATATAAATGTCATTTAAAAACTAAATAAATATATAATGAAAACAGTAATGCCCTGGAGTTGTGTCACTGGTGTTACCGTTTAACAAAAGTCTTTTATTTTGTAATAAAGCACACTGATGACATCACTCAACTTCCTCTTTCCTGTTTTCTAAACATCCATGAAGAAAGGAATCTTATCAGAAATCTTCTCATTTATCTCATGATTTCATATCAAGCAATTACTTGCCGTCTCTGGTATGACCTATGTATTGTTAGCGAATTGTATAAAACTAGAGTACAAATGGTTTAAACTAATTAACTTAGTGAGTATACATGATTGACAACATGTGGGTTTTGTAAAATGCATTTTTCGTGAAAACTATAACTGGTGTAATCTTCCTTATGGATAATAACAGTGACGATCAGTATATCAGGTCTTATGTATGTCACTGGTGATACTGTACTGTTTCTTTCTGTCACATTAAATGTAAAAACAAGACACGTTGCCATCCCAAAAGTGTATGTTTGTGAACATGAAGCTGTGTTTGCTGCAGTACCTGGAGTGAGGAGGATCACAGACAGGGTGATGAGAGAACAGACCACCAGAATGACCAGCAGAGCGATCGCGATCCCCTTCCAGTTCTTCTGAGGAGGACTCATGCCCGACAGATCCTTCACAAACACAAACATTAGGGAATAATACAGCTTTCATTTGTACTTGATGATAGATGAGTCTAAATGATCTGAGCGATAGACGCACGACTCGTATGAAGCAGTTAGGTATGCATGTTTTCATTGTTATACGGTAGGGGGCGCTAGTACACATCTTCTCAAACACAAGAGAAGAAAGAAACCGAATCAACAGATGCTTCCACATGTAATCTAACACCATCATCAGACATAAAACAGCATCATAACTGTGTGACGTTATGAATAATATATGACCAATGAAGAGATAATAATGAGTGTCAAGCTTTCGGGGGTGTTGATCGACTCCATCTACGTCATTCATTCATATCAGCTTATTGTTCAAAATGCTGTTTGTTTCATTATTTATGAAACTTACCCACATTCAAGAGTTTATAAAATAATGCATGAAGCTAGAATACAATGTGTTTGTTTGCAAGCACCCCGTTCTTTCGTTTGTATATTCATATAACCACATATATACAAATTAATACCTAAATAGAGACATACTTAAAGAAAACATAGGAGTATACTTGCAGTATAAAACTACTAAATGCGAAGACTATACTTGTAGTAGCATGTTTAGTACACTTTGAAGTATAGTCTTCGCATTTAGTAGTTTTATACTGCAAGTATACTCGTATGTTTTCTAAGCTCTAAAAGTGCAATTTTAGTATAGATGCAGTACAGCTAAAAACATTGATGTAAACTAGTTATATAGTTACTTTATTATACTAGAAAGTGGGCCGATTTAGTCCCAAGGAGCATTGAAATAGTATACTACAAGCAATAACATTTACTCTTCTGTAAATGAGAAGCTTCACTACACTAAAGCTACAGTCTAAGCTACTGCAACACGGCAAAAGTAGTTTACTACATCTAAGCTATTTAATAAAATCATTTTTATATTGAACCAACATCATACCAAGTCAATGCTCTCTCAGTGATCAATAAAACGGTCAGTCAAGAAGATAGACAGGTATAATAGTTCAGGTTAATTGTCTATTCAACAAGAATCAGTATCATGTACAGGGCCAGATTTACCTTATATTGTGACATAAGCTAAATAAATGTTTGCTGTAGGCCGGCCACCTCCTATTGGTAGTTGGTATGATGGCTTTATTATATACAGATACATTTATACAAAGGGTAACACTTAATAATAAGGTTCATTAGTTAACTAGTGTAGTTAACATGAACATTACTTCTGCAGCATTTATCTTAATGTTAATTTTAACATTTACTAATGCATTATTAAAATCAAAAGCCGTATTTGTTAACATTAGTTAATGCACTGTGAACTACCAATGAACAACTGTATGTTCCTTAACTAATATTAACAAAGACTAATAAATAGGCTACTGTAATAAACGTATTGTTCATTGTTCGCTCGTGTTAGTTAGCAGTAATGAAATCTTCGTGTATAGTGTTATCATATAAATGTATAGTACAGATAGGCAATGTTTATTTGCATCGTTGCATGTGTCATTATATTAACATCAACTTAAAATACGAAGTGTTTGACCAGCGAATGCTTTTTCCCGTCATTACCGCCACAGTACGTGCATCACATTTACATTTTCAGGTTATACTGTTTTCTGTTGCTATGTGAGCGCTCAGTTATTCTGTTATTTGGCCAAAATATCATATTATAAAGAATTCAGCGCTTCGCGCCGTGACTCGACAACAAATTGATACAAGACACTCTTATTATTTTCTCCTTAAATACAAAACAACGTTAGCCTTTATAAATAAAGTGTTTCTTGAGTAAAGAACATGCTGTACATATTCAATCAACAGTTCTTTATTTACCTTCAGACAGCAAACAAGCGGAGATACTCTAAGCTGCGCGCCACACTTCATTGAGAGAGAGGCGGGAGGAATCATGAGGTTTGATTGACAGTTTGAGGAGCCAATGGCGTTACAAGCTTTAGTGGCGGTGGCATCACTTTTACTGATCCAGGATCAGAGATCAGTAACAGTGTTATTTCTGATTTCTGAAAAGCTATTTGATTCAGAAAGCAGCGACGCTAACACCACGCTGCTGGGAAATGTAGTTAAACTAGTAGCGTCACTACTTGTAGCTACTGATATTTGTATACTTACTACAAGTATACTTGAAGTCTACTGCTTCATGGTGAGGGAGTCCTGATGGACAAAGGCTTTCTACTTCAGTTATCCGTCAACCTCTCAATCCTTCACCTTCATAAAGGACTAGAAACACTGTACAGGAGCGGATGAAAACACGTTTATGCTGGTATAGAGACTGAAACGACTCAGAGATATCAGACCTCCACACGGACTTCAGCAGTGAATGTGAGAAAACAATAACACAGACAAGATAATTCAACATCAGCGTGACCAAAACAAAACCTTGGTCTAGTTTAGAGGACAAACCGACCCGGATTTAAAGGACAGTCATATTTAATTGTGTACAATATGTCTTCAGTCAATGATAATCGCTGTCATTTCAGAGGATCATAAAGCAACGGTCAAAGTCACCAAACACTTACACATTACAGATCTCTGCAGAACGGATGTGATGAACTTCAGAGAGCGATAATATGAAAATAAAACAAGGAACTGATGAAAATGAAGTCCTCAAACCTCGAGAGCGTGCTGCTATTTTTAGTGAGGTGACATGAGAAACGCTGCTGGCTTTGAGAGAGAGTGTGTGTGTGTGTGAGAGTTTGTGTGTGTGTGAGAGAGAGAGAGAGAGAGAGAGAGAGAGAGAGTGAGTGTGTGTGTGTGTGTGTGTGTGTGTGTGTGTGTGTGTGTGTGTGTGTGGTGAGAGAGACAGAGTGTGTGTGTGTGTGTGTGTGTGTGTGTGTGTGTGTGTGTGTGTGTGTGTGTGTGTGTTGTGAGAGAGAGACAGAGTGTGTGTGTGTGTGTGTGTGTGTGTGTGTGTGAGAGAGAGAAAGAGAGAGAGAGAGAGAGAGAGAGAGACGAGGACACATTTGGGACAGTCAGAGGACGAACAGATTCATCTCTCAACACAAACGGTGGATTTCGCTCCTTCACACACCATCAACAGTGTTTCAACAGAGAACACACACGCACATGAACCGCTCAAAAACCATAAAATCCCACGTAAGCAAACATCAGTACTGTCAGTGTGCACAAATACTCCTGAAGTCTTTATATAAAGGTCTGTGCATGTCTGAATAATAAAACGGACATCAGGGGCCGATTACATAAACCTAGCCACTGTAGATCCAGTCCGAGCCACTGAGCAACTCTTACTTTTTGGATTCAAATCAGACCAATCTATGTTTTTATGTAACTGGCTTTACAAAAAGTTATTTAAAAAAATGTGATGATGACTTACTTTTAGGACTAATCTAAGCATTTCATGCAACCGGCCACTGAACACAACATCTGGAAACATAAACGTCTAAAAGAATAAACGTCTTTTCTCAGTAAAATTGAAATATTCTGCATTTAGAAAAGACACAATTCATTCCTATAGAGTTTATTTACATTAGGGATGAACATTTACCTGACAAAATATATGTGTGTGTGTGTGTGTGTGTGAGAGAGAGAGAGAGAGAGAGAGAGTGTGTGTGCGTGCGTGCGTGCGTGCGAGTGATGAGTGAGTGAGTGAGTGAGTATGTTTGTGTGTGAGTGTGCGTGCATGCGTGCGTGCTCATAAACATGACTGTGCTTCAGATATCTACAGTAATGATGGCACAGTTGGAGCTCTAACGCAGTAATGTAATACATCGTTATATAAATTACAGAGACGTTTCTCCGAGCGCTGTGCTGATTTTAGATCACATCATAATGTTATTGTGTGCTTTTCAAAAGAGAACAGAGGAAACTGATCCATAATGAATGAGATCCGCTGCTAATGCTGTGTTTGTGAAGCATAATGTCAAATACATGCATTGAGCTGAGGTCAGAGGTTAAACCACATCAGTGTCGGCCATAAACACAGATCTTCATTTAACAAATATGACTGAATATCTGTGACATTTACAAATGTGGTAACTTATGTATTTAATGCAATAAAGATTTGCAGAAGCTCCTCGTTTATACACTTTTATATCTTTATCTTATTTAAATAAAATTATTATTAGTTATTTTAAACAGGTATATGTCTTTAGTTATGGGTATTGGTAAGGAGTATAAGATGTGTTTTTTAAGGGTACTGCTCCTGGAAAGCGGTTGTACCCAAAGATACAGGTTACATTTTATGTTATTGTTGTGCATCAGATTCATTGTTACACTATTCCAGGGAAGTGAACCAGTCGTATCTTCGGTTTGAACCGGTGTTTGAGAAACACTTCAACATTAAATAAATCAGAAATAAGCCTGCGGTGCAGAACATGAAGGTCAAAAACAACATTTCTGTCATCGGTTACGTCTAACCCTTTAGCGGAGCACAGAAGAAGATATTTGAGCAATGTTTCATCTGCTTTTGTGCATGCAGACTTCAAAAAGGACATAAATTACGAGCAGAGTCTTCTCAATCTAATGAATGGATTAGATATTTTGTGTTTATTTCATATCAGACATGAGTCCCAGCGTCTCCCAGGAGACCCTTAAATCACACAGAGACACAAACTGTTTATTCAATTGTGTTTTCATCACAAGTTTCCCTGAAATGAGTTTTTGCAGGGTTTGATGTCCGTCATTGAGTTACAACCAATTACCGTAGTACATTAATACTGTGAAATGTCTGTATAAACACGCCTTTTGAAAGAATAAAGTTTGTACTTAACATATCTTGTCATTTAACAATTAAATTTAATTTAATTTTTCCAAAAAGCTCTATAAGAAATGTTAATTAAAATCATTACAGGTTAGGAATCAACCCCGTTCGCATCACTTATAATCAAAATTGACTATTATTATTACTAATAATTGAATAACTATTATAACGATAAAGGAACATAAAGGAACGGTATTGGACTGGGATCAGAAAGCTTCAGATGTCGTTTAGAGCAGCAGACGACTGACTCGTTCTGTAACACCAGTCGATAACATTCACAATCTTCCCAGTGATCTTCAGTCGCACCAGTTAGAGACAAACTGGGAACCATTGTCACGCATGATCAGAAGCTCAAACCTCACTTAGCACAGAATACACATGTGTGGAAATCACCAAACAAATTAATCATTTATATTCTTGTTTGAACATTTGTGTTTGATGTGAGTCTGTGCAGTTGCCTCTGCCAGTCAATCATTAAAACCCATAATAAAAGCAATCATGGATGTGCATCTGAAAAGCATTTCCAATGAAAAGAAGGAAGGTGCATGTTTAGATCAGCAGAAGACGTGTTTGTCTGTCTAAGCTGTGCACGAGCGTGTGGAGACGTCTGAAGATGATGGACTCGGACACAAATAACCTGTGACTGGACTCAAACACATCCAGAAAAAACATCACAATCAGAATATCACACATTAAACTGGGATTGAGGATGAATCAGGCATCTGGATGTGTGCTCTCACACTTTACTCTTTATATTAGGCGGTTTGGGAAGTTATATAACACAGACAAATATTAAAGATTTTTTCATTTTATAAAAATTAATAATGTTATTATATTATTTTAACAGTCCGACTACATGGGTTATTTGTACGGGAATGTTAGTTCTGTTGTAGGACGTCTGTTATTTGATATTAACACACATGCTAATGAAGCCACTAATGATAGATACATGCTGCAGGGAATAGAGATACAGGTTAAACATTCACAGAGATGTCAGACTACAACACGTTATTATGAGAGAGCTCCGGGAGACGGAGCGTTGTGTTTAGACACAGTCGGGTTTTCGTCAGAATTTCGTTAATTATTCACACCTTCATCAGCGCACTCCCGCGACTGGACAGGTACACAGACACGGGCGCGCGCGAGGCCAGCTCTCAATCACGATCACGAGCAGAAACCGAATAACGACTGACCGACCGGTGATTGAGGAACACGACAGCAGATAATGATGTAATGAACGGGTTGGTGCGCGCGCGATCCTCACCGGATTCGGGAAAGACAGGTCACTAACGAGATGAAAAAGCACCGTGTAACGCGAGGAGATGCCGTTCGTTACCTCGTCCTGCGGATTCGGTCTTTGCTGCTCTTTGGTGGCCGTCATGATTCCGCTTCAGATGCCGCTGAGAAATCCCCAAAACCCCGGTGTGTCTCCGCTAGCGTCCGGTACCGAGCAGCGTCTTTATCATTCCACCGCAGCGCGAGCGAGGGATCGATCTGAACGGAGCTCTGATTCTGATCGAATATAACCGAGGGATGGAGAGCGGCGGGCGCGAGCAGCGCGCGGACTGATGCTGCGCTCGAGGGGCGGGAGGATGACGCGCGATCCCGACAGACAGACACTGGATCAGCACCGAACAGCGCAGATATCTAATCAGTCCTGAATCACACCCAGCACTCCGAACTAACGCGAGCTGCTCCGAGTATCTGCTCATTATCAGTGCATCTGAGGTCATGATCAATAGCACCTGACAGACGCGACTCCACAAACTCTCTCGTTCATGTCTGACGAGGTTATGATTCAGACATCTGGAGTTTGTGGAAAGGGTGTATCAAAGCCACATTCACACTGCAGCTGTCGTCTCCTGATGTGCATTACAACCACATGCAAAAAAACAACAGGTTATGTCAACATATATTAAATCTGAATTCATGTGTGCCATATAAATGAAGCAGTTTACTTCAGAAATCCACAAGTTTAGCATTCAGACCTTACAAACTATATTAAATCTGAAGTTTCCATTTTATGGTGGGCATTAGTGGAACTGCCCACTCTGAACGAAGTTGACAAACCTGTAGAAATGCACAATATAAAATCATGATTTGAAGAAGAAAATGTCACGTGAACAATTTCTCTCTAAATAGATATTAAATGTGGGAGGAATTAGGGAAACTGCGAGGAGAACTCTGCATTAGAGAGAATAAAGCAGGAGGAAAACTGTTGTTTAGAGTAAATATCTGCTGTATGGGAGGATTCATTCATTACCTGCTGATTTTAATTAAACGTGCAAGCTGATTGTACAGGGAGAGCGATCTGATCATCTTTTTATCATCTATAATTATTTATAGTGATACTCCAATCAGTATTAATTCAGTGTCTGAATTTAATTTGTGAAAATGTGGAGAATTCCCGTCTTAGGTGACTCTTGTGAGAGAGGATTTCTTAATTTGGGGGGGGGGGGGGGGGGGGCATATTTCCGACATCTTTCAAAAACATACATTTAGGCAAGGCAAGGCAAGGCAAGTTTATTTGTATAGCACATTTCATACACAGTGGTAATTCAAAGTGCTTTACATAAAAGAAAGTGAAATAATCATTCACAGCAATAAAAACAAGGAGTTAAAAATAATAAAATAAGGAAATTTAAAATGATATAGAAATTGATTTAAAATGAAATTTAAAACAGTTAAATAGAAAAGGATTATACATAAAATAAAGCAGTCAGTTCGGACGTAGCACAGCGCTCATTCAACAAATGCACAGCTAAATAGATGAGTTTTGAGACTGGATTTAAATGTGGTTAATGTTTTAGCACATCTGATCTCTTCTGGAAGCTGGTTCCAGCTGCGGGCGGCATAATAGCTAAAAGCGGACTCCCCTTGTTTTGTGTGAACCCTTGGTATTTCTAACTGACTCGATCCTAATGATCTGAGTGGTCTGTTAGGTTTGTATTCAGTGAGCATATCTGCCATATATTTAGGTCCTATACCATTGAGTGACTTATAAACGAGTAAAAGTACTTTAAAATCAATCCTAAATGTAACTGGAAGCCAGTGTAAGGACCTGAGGACTGGTGTGATGTGCTCGATTTTCTGGTTCTAGTCAGAATCCTGGCAGCAGCGTTCTGGATGTTCTGGATTTAGCTCACCTAAATATTTGATCATCCAGTGCATTTACATTTATGCATTTAGCAGACGCTTTTATCCAAAGTGACTTACTTACAAAGTGCATTCAGGTTATACATGTTTTGATTAGTATGGGTGTTTCCTGGGAATTGAACCCACAACCTTTGCGCTGCTAACGCAATGATCTACCACTGAGCCACAGGAACACTTTTGTTTTTCACAATTGTGCAACCATTATTTTGATCTCAAATCCAAGCATTATTTTACAGTAATGCAATCTCTATAGAAGTGTTAAATATAAGAAACACGTTATTCAATGCTTTTTACTGTATTGTATTGTATTTAGGCTAAATCAATGTTATGTTGCTCAAGCAAAACATTTAAACTACTTTTCTTATGTTTTCATAAACATGCTAAATTAAGGTATGACTGGCAGAAACAGCTCTGCTTTATTACAAGCAATCCTGCGGTTTATAAAGAGCTTTTCCACGAGTGTTTTCCATCTATTATTGCCTTGTTTATCTAAAAGTGCTCTTTTCCTTTAAACCTAGCCACGTGATGACTCTGAAACACAGTAGACTTTAATGATATGCATTTATAGAGTAATTTTCGTGTCAATCCATGTTCATATCTACCGCAAACAATGCGCTGTCACTTTAATTCAGTGCGTGCAGCACAGCAAAGATAGACTCGGTGCAGAGATCCTGAACGCAGTACCGGACCGCGCCCGCGTGCAGAACGCTCCGATCCGGTAACATGATGAACGCCGAGGACACGCTCCATACGCACTACAATGTATGTGCGCTGCGAGTGCATGAGCGCACGCGCGCTGAATGATTAAACTCTGGCAAGAATTAACAAGAAAAGCAGTTTATAAACTTTAGTAAAGATGCGACACTGACTCGATTGTGCAAGTGACAATTCCAGTGTCAAATATGCAGCTCCCTTATAAAAAATCCCTTATAACAAATGTGCGCATTTTGAGAAGAAAAGCGCGCGGTGATTCACACAGACTGTTTATGAAATGTCTCACAGAAAGTTTCAAATTACTTTATATGTTATTTAATGAATAAATATAGAATTGCACTTCACCCGCGCCAGACAGAGACTGAGACGGTGCCGCTGCATGTCATATCTCTCTCAGCACGCGCGTCATCAGATACAGATTGTTTTTTAGAGACCACTGATCAAACATCCTAAAGCAATTATCGGCCGATAACGATCGGAACCCAATCAATCGGAGCAGCCCTAGCTGATTGTGCACGTTGTTTGCCGTTGGCTGTAATTAGAAATTACAAAAAAACTTTTTGCTACCTGTTAATTTGAGCTTAAGTGGAAACTGTAACGTTACTGCACTTAGTTTCGATTTCGAGCCATTTCGGCTGGTCTAGCCGGAAAAATACGCTTTTATAACGCTATTTGAGCAAAAGAAACAACATTTGCGACAGTTGTTGTCCGATTTTATTTCAAATATGAAATTTAACCGTAAGCTTAGTGAACAGTTTTGGAGAATGTGATGCTTCCCCATACAAAGTGATAGCAGCTGCACTTGGATGCCAGAGGCGTTTCAAAGATGGCCGCAAAGTGACACGACGTGTCTTACAGAGACTTTGACACAAGTTCAACTTTAAACAAACACGTCTCCAGACTTCATGCATCTCACTGCATCTCGTGTTTTTACATGAAAAAGTATTCGATGTGATTGGCTTTTTGGCCTTTGTATTAAACCATGCATACCTGATGCTGTTTTGTTTCGAATGGTTATATTATAATCATATTTGGTTTATAAACATTATGTAGTTTTTTCACAGATAGTCAGGTTATTGTATTGCTTTGAATTAGTAATATTTTGCTCGATCGCCCTCTTGTGGCCACAGGAGAGAAGACAAAAACGTCTCTCTCCAAACTGAAATTATGCCTAAAATAATTAGAATATTGATCATATTTAAGTATAAATATGGCATGCTCTAATATTCTGGGAGCTGTGAAAGTTGTGGCAACCTTTTAAAACACCGACAGGAAAAGTTAATTTACCAGTCATTATCTGTATCTCTTGTGCTGTATGATGATATAATAATCTCCGCTGTGAGTCTGCAGCAGGTCAGATGTCAAACAGAGCAATTAAGACGAGACCGACAGCTGCGTCTCAAGCTGCATTTGAGGATTAAAACACAGACGCTGGAGCAGAAACAGATGCACCACAAGATGTTCATATTAAAGAAAAACACCTGCAAATGAACCTTTATGAAAACAACAGTGACTGAAACAAACACAGACTGAAACACAGGGGTATAAATACACAGCGTAACGAGACGCTAATGAGTAACAGGTGAGACTAATGGATTACCATGGGGACAAATGAGGGTAACTATGAACACAAAGGCAACAGAGGAAACAGGAAGTAAACACAGGAAGAATACTTCAATATAAGAGTCAATAAAACACAAGACAAGAGAACATGTAACGTTTCAATCGAAAGCTGTTATTCGAGTGCTGTTCAGTTACAGTCTCGAACTATCTGTTCACTGTTAATGTCTCTTCATACGAGCTGAGGAATGAGTTACAGCGTTTTTCTGCTCTAACTGACAAGATGCTGCTGGTCTCTGCAGTTAATACTGAAGCAAATAATAAACATCTCAGCTCTCTCGCAGTACTGGACTATTAAACCGCACATGCATGTAATCTATCAGATAAACTTCTATGTTTCTGAAGTTGAAGGAAACTCCAAACTTCCTGAAAACACAAAGCACTCGCTGCTTTATTTCACACATCTGCTGTCTCTGTTTTCATGAGCTCCAGATTTAGTCAAGCTGAGAAGAACCTTGTGCAATGTGATGAAGAAGGAGAGAGGAAAAAACGTGACCCGATTACACCGGCTTGTGTGTGTGTGTGTGAGATGGCAGATTCACACTCATTAAGGTGAGACAGCGCTCTCTCTCTCAGGACTGAATGCTAATTATTCTGGGTCAGAGTGATAATTGCACAAGTACATGCTGGATTTGGCACTATTAATAAAGTTCGTTAAGTCTTCTGGTCTCTGACCCCAGCGACCCTCACTGACTCGCTCTTAATTGAGTATCACAGCTTTAAAACTGACACATAATCTGATCATCAGAGCGTTTTCCTGCAGATGTGACTGAATGTAACACACGCTGAATTGGAGAATTTCACTTTGAATCTCATGCTGTTGGTGAATTATTCCCCCGATCACAGATGAGTTTTAATTACACTCAAAACTATGTTCATTTGTTTTGTGGACACCAGTTCCATCTAATCATGGCAATAAAAACTCATCACATACAAACACTAATTACTTGTCAGGATTCACATCAATTACAAAATGCTGCTTCTTACTCATGAAGGCCTAAATAGCAAAACGTCCACAAAAGGAGGCAGAGCTTTCTTACATTCAGCATCTAAAGCCTGGGATATTCTTCATAGCAAAGATCGGCACACAATCCATCACGAGGTTAGAGGTCACAGCAGCTTCACGGCCGTCCGCACCGACCGGATGATGAGGAATAATCATGCATTTCTCAAAGACATTAACGCATAGTTTCTGTGAAGCACTGGAGCGTCTCTGTAATTTATAATACACAAATACACGCATCTTGTCCTGACTGTGGATCATAAGAAAGACATAAGGTACAACAAGAACAAGCAGAATCAACAATGATTTAAACTCACTGCATTACAATAGTGCCATCAAAGAAAAACTAACATTACTCACTTTTTTAAAACATCATGTCATATTTTATACAGTATATTATCAAAACATAATGAAGAGCAGCAATGAATGACCCAAAAACTTAACAGCACCACAGAAAATCTTAAATCTCAAAATAAATGCATCAGAAAACATGATTGTTTCCTTTACTTTTAGGAACTGAATCATTGGTGTCACGGTGTTCACTCAGTCTGCCATGTTGAGCTGTTTATGAGGCTTTATGTCCTCTAAAGGCTGTTTGTGAGACTCAGACGCTCTCTAGTGTTCATAACAGAGTACTACAGGACAGACCCTTCAGCTGGACATCCCTCACACGAGCACTGCACCCTACACTCTACACTCTACACTCTACACACTGCACTCTACACCCTACACACTACACTCACTCTACACTCTACACACTACACTCTACACTCTACACTCTACACACTCCACTACACTCTACACACTACACTCTACACCCTACACTCTACACTCTACACACTCCACTACACTCTACACTCTACACCCTACACTCTACACCCTACACACTACACTCTACACTCCACTACACTCTACACTACACACTACACTCTACACACTGCACTCTACACACTACACACTACACTCTACACACTCCCTACACTCTACACCCTACACTCTACACCCTACACACTACACCACTACACTCTACACTCTACACACTACACTCTACACTCTACACTCTACACTCTACACCCTACACTCTACACACTTTTTAGATGAAACCTACGCTCACTTTCTTTGATTTGATTTGAGAACCTGTGATTCATCGTTGCTGGACCACTATGACCCAAACTGTGTATTTGTTGAGCCAAATATGGCAATAGTGATTCGGGAGCAACATACTTTCCCCCTTTGGTCCAGCAGCCGGATGAATCCACAGTGGCTCCTTTGTCTAACCATGTCCATGCTTCATATAGAGGAACGTCTTTATACAGATCAACTATTGATTCAGGAGGTAGAATTGTCTTCTGTGCTGTACTACCTGAACACATTTGTACAGTTGCATAGAAACAAGCCTGTTTAGCCGCTACATCAGCAAGAGCTTACCTTTAGCTTCCGTAGTATTAGTTGTGAGATGTGCTTTCACTTTGATCACCGCTAATTTCTTTGGGAGTTTCATGGCAAACATTAAATCTTTCACTAATCCAGCATGCTTAATGGGGGATCCAGCAGAAGTTAGAAATGTTCTGGTTTGCCAAATGACACCAAAATCATGAATTACCCCAAAAGCATACCTGGAATCTGTGTAGATATTTGGCAACCGATCCTGAAGCTAGCGTGCATGCTCTAGTTAAGGCTACTAGTTCTGCAGCTTGAGCTAAAAATTATCTGGAAGACGACCTGAAGCAACTACTTCAGTGGTGGAAGTTACTGCATATCCTGCTCGTCTGTTACCTTCAATAACTTGAGCTGAACCATCAACAAACAACTCCAATTCTGCGTTCTCTATGGGAGTTTCTGCTATTTCACTTGTCGCTGCATATGTAAGCGTAACACAATCATGAGTCATTTCGCCTTCATCCTCTAACACAAATTGAGTCATTGCAGACATCATACATGAGGATGGGTTCGTGACTGGTGCACGCTGTATAACAATATTCGTGGCTGTGAGAGTTGCTAACCAATTTCCCCAACGGGAGGAGGTGACAGAAGTGACTTTTGCTTGATTCATTAGTGCGGACACTGCGTGAGGGCATTTTACGTTTACAGTCTGACCTAACACCATTCCTGATGAAGCCTGAAGCGCTAGATGAACTGCCTCCTGTACTGCTCTGAGGCATGGGCCCATACCTTGAGCGACTATGTCAAGTTAACGGAATAGTAATGAATTGGGCGTAAGCTGCCCCCATGATCTTGCATTAGACATGCAGTCATAAAGCCTAAGTGTTCATGGACATAAAGCACAAAGGGTCTATCAGATTGGGCAATTCCTAATGCTGGTGCTTGACCTAGTGCTCTCTTCAAATCATTAAAAGCTTTGAGATGAAGTTCTTCCATACAAACAGTATCTGAATCTTTACCATGGCCTTTCAACAAATCATAGAGAGGCTGAGCAATCGAGGCATAGTCTTCAATCCAAGGTCTACAATAACCTGTTGTTCCTAAAATGAGCGGAGTGTTTTAATGGTAGTAGGCGGAGGTATGGCTTTGACTGAAGCCGCTTGATCCTGTGTAATGGATCTATTTCCTGCACCAATTGTTTGACCCAGAAATGTGACTTGCTTTTTAGCGATTTGAGCTTTATGAAAGCTGCATTTGTGTCCTTTTTTATGCAAATAGTCCAGCAATGATGCCAATTCAGTTTGATGTACCTCATGATCTGTTGAGGCAATCAAAATATCATCGACATATTGGATCATAGTGGACTGTTTTACCGGACATTCTGGGTCACACAAATCACGTCTGACAGCCTGATGATATATGGTTGGGGAGTTTTGAAATCCCTGTGGCAATCGTGTCCACTGGTATTGTTCATAGTCAACTGTAAAAGACTCCAGACTCTAGGACTGAACAGATCTCTGTGCAGCTGGATCCTGGACTTCCTGACAGGCAGAAGTCAGGTGGTCAGAATGGGCAACAACACATCATCCCCCCTGATCCTCAACACTGGTGCACCGCAGGGCTGCGTCCTCAGCCCACTCCTGTACTCCCTGTACACACACGACTGTACAGCTACACACAGCTCCAATGTCATCGTCAAATTTGCTGATGACACAACGGTGATAGGCCTGATCACCGACAACGATGAGACGGCCTACAGAGAGGAGGTGAGTACCCTGACTAAATGGTGTCAGGAGAACCACCCTCACTCAACATCGACAAGACCAAGGAGCTGGTGGTGGATTACAGGAGACAGAGCAGAGAACACACACCCATCACCATCGACAAGACACCTGTGGAGCGGGTGACCAGCTTTAAGTTCTCGGCGTTCACATCACCGAGGATCTCACATGGTCTGCTCACACAGATGCAGTGCTGAAGAAGGCACATCAGCGTCTCTTCTTCCTGAGACGGCTGAGGAAGTTTGGGAATGAGCCCCAGAATCCTCAGGTCCTTCTACACCTGCACTGTGGAGAGCATCTGACCGGCTGTATCACCGCCTGGTTTGGAAACAGCACCGCTGGCAACCGCAGGGCTCTGCAAAGGGTCGTGCGAACTGCCCGCCACATTGTTGGAGGTGAGCTTCCCTCCCTCCAGGACATCTACACCAGGCGGTGTACAAGGAAAGCCCGGAGGATTATCAAAGACTCCAGCCACCCGTCCCACAGACTGCTCTCTCTGCTGCCCTCAGGGCGACGTTTCCGCAGCATCCGATCCCGCACTAGCCGACTGAGGGACAGCTTTTTCCCCTCAGGCTATCAGGCTAATGAACAGTCAGAAATAACTCACCTACATCACACTCCCACTCACACAACATGCCATGCACTGCACTTTAACACAGTTCAACTGGACTACACGCACACACTGCACTAATCACAACCTATCTGCTATCACTGGACACCATACGATGCACATCCACGACACTGCATATGAATAATCTGTTGCACCTTTGCACATCTATCTGCTGCTCAACCAATCTGCTGTTAATTTATAATCTGTTGCACCTCACATTATTACTATGTATAGACCACATTATGTATAGATACTGTACATAATGTAGATGTGCCCATACGGTGTATAATGTGTCGTTGATAATTGAGTGTGTCTTTATAGTACACTAAGCGTACTGAGTACATGTATGTGTATTTTGCACATTGTCTTCTGTACAGTCTGTAAATATGTACTGTCCATATGTAAATTGCTGTTGTTTTTTTGCACTGTCTGTCCATATGTAAATTGCTGTTGTTATTTTATTGTTTTTTTTTGTTTTTTTTTGCACTGTCTGGAGCACTGTAAATGCTCCAGTGCAGTTTTTTTGCACTGTCTGTCCATATGTAAATTGTTTGTTGTTTTTTTTGCACTGTCTGTCCATATGTAAATTGTTTTGTTGTTTTTTTGCACTGTCTGTCCATATGTAAATTGTCTGTTGTTTTTCTGCACTGTCTGGAGCACGCTCATAAGAATTTCACTCACCAAGGCACTTGTGCTGTGGTGATGTGACAATAAAAGTGATTTGATTTGATTTGATTTAAAAGCTAACCATGGCTGGCTGTCAGAGTGCAACGGTACAGAAAAGAATCCATTAGACATATCAATTACTGAAAAAATCTTACAATCTAATGGTAAGCCATTACAAATTGTAGATGGATCTGCCACTAGGGGGGGTGATTTTATCAATATGTTTATTGGCTACTCTGTAGTCTATTGTAAGTCTCCATGTCCCATTAGATTTCTTGATGGGCCATATGGGTGAATTACATGGACTGTTGGTTTTAACTAGCACTCCTTGCGTCAGCAAATTTTCTACAATAAGTTTGATTCCCTGTATAGCTTCCTTATTAATCGGATATTGTTTGGTGACCGGAGGTGGAGTTCCTGTCAATTTAACTGGTTCTACACCTGTCAACAACCCACAATCATCCTTGTCTTTAGCCAAATTGGATGATTCTGTAAGAAAGCATACTCGGGAGGGGTGCATTATTGGTAGAAATCTGTGCTGAGGAAATTTTTTATGCTAGTAGATTCTGAGGACATGTCTAAAGTTAGATTTATTTGTCTCAGAAGATCCATGCCTAAAATTGCACCTGTATTTAATGGAGCGCATAGCAATTTGTAGTCAGAGTTTTTGGGCCAAATTGTACCTCTATGGGCGGAGTTTCATACAAAACAGAATCTTCACCTATTACACCAGTTAAACAAAGTTTGGTTTTCTTGTATGGGATGTTTAAACCTTGTGCCAATTTTGTAGGAATTACTGTAATTTCTGCACCTGTATCAAGCAAAAAATCAATCTCTTTCTCTTTTATGCTACCTTTCACAAAAAATTCTTTGGTCATTGTGTTGATTACAGGGGAAAGGTAGCTACTCAACAGCCCCAACAATCAGTTTTTTTCCTGGTCTTGTTGTGCTCTTAGAAGAGCCTGAACTAGCTGTCCACAGTTTCAGTGGTCACTGGCGGAACTACTTCAGGGTTGTGTGCAGGCTGAAAAGGAGCAGAATTATGCATAGCATTCCTTTTACTATCTTGCAACTTCTTCCACACTCTTTCTCCAATGTCCTAATTTTCCACAGTATTTGCATTTGCTTTCTCTTTTAGACCATCTATTGTCTTGTTTCGTTGTGTTAAACATAGCTGCTGCTACTCTTACTTTTGCCTTGACATCAGCATCTCTTTCCCATGTAGCTAACCTGTCTAGGTTACTTCTAAGAGTTCTGTTAGACCAAGTTAGATCTAAGAATGGTAAAGCTTTTCTGTATTCGGCTACAAGGCCATCTGACCAGATACGAACCAGGGGTCCCTTGTCATCTAGCACACTTTCAGGGTCATCAACAATTCCACTGTAAATTACAGCTGACTGACAAAATCTCTCAGTATATTCACTCACAGTTTCTTCTTTCCTTTGTACACAGGTAGTAATTCTAGACCAGTCTATTTTGATATTCTTTAGGATTTTCAAATACCTTCTCTTAAATCACCCTTACTGGCATTTCGCAGTTCAGAAGTAACAGCAGATTCAAAACTGTTGAATTCAGATTCAGTTAAAATTTGTGACATCAGCTGCTTGACTTCTGCCAACGACATATCATAAAGACGCATTTTACTGATCAATGTCTTCTAAATTCAGAAAAATGTGTGCGTGCTGACGGTAAACTCTGAGATAGTCTCTCTATATCTTTAGGACATAAAGCTTTGCAACAGTTTGTATTTGCACAACAGAAGAATTGAGAGGAACACTATTAGTTTCCTCAATTCCCTGAGATTTTCTCCTCGCACCACACACATTGACCGAATTTACAGGCACATCAGTTACTGATTGGAGAGCTACATCTGTTTCACAGAACGCTTGTAACTCAGGGTAAATGTTATCAGGCTGACTAACTTCCACATCAGTTTTTGCTGCAGCTTTCTTGAGGTTCAATTCTTAGTCAAAGTGGATACTCTAGCACGGAGTTCATTGTTCTGTTTCTCTAGCTCTGAGTTACGCTGAGACTGTTGTGTAGCTAGTGTTACACTGAATTCTCTGTGACAACAGATAATGCCTTTCACATTGTTCTTACGAATACTTGCTCCTAGTACCTTTTTACACTCATCTACTGCCAAGTCTTGTCTGGATGAATCTCACATTTCTGCGTTAGTTCTTGTCTAGTGATTTTTCAACTTTTTTCAGTGATTATTAGGTCCATTTGTTCCCATAACAGCCGTTTGAATTCACTATCTGACCAAAAAGCGTCGCAAGACCACTCTTTTCTGTGGTTGGAATCAGCCTAGCATTCCTTCTAACATTTTGTAGTTCTTCTGTACCACACAACAAACACTAAACAAAAAAAAACTTCTCTGATCAACAGAGGGTACACTTGTAAAAAAAAAAAAAAACTTAACTATTGTTAACTTTCCAAATTACCAACACTTCACACTTAACTTCCCTGCCTGAAACAGAGGATAACCTATTTTTAGCACGTAATGCCAAATCTTCCCTGCCTGAAACAGAGGAAAACCAATTATTAGCACGTAATGCCAAATCTTCCCTGCCTGAAACAGAGGAAAACCAATTATTAGCACGTAATGCCAAATCTTCCCTGCCTGAAACAGAGGATAACTTATTATTAGCACGTAATGCTAACCTTCCCTGCCTGAAACAGAGGATAACTTATTATTAGCATGTAATGCTAACCTTCCCTGCCTGAAACAGAGGATAACCAATTATTAGCACGTAATGCCAAATCTTCCCTGCCTGAAACAGAGGATAACTACTTTTTAGCACGTAATGCCAAAATCTTCCCTGCCTGAAACAGAGGATAACTTTCATCTCTAAAAGAAAAAACTTTAGAGGATAATTAGTTAAACAAACCCTACAGATGTATGTTAACTCTTCTCTGACGGCACAGAGGATACAATATTTGTACTGGTCTTAGTTTCTTTTGGATTAGAGACAGCACTCACCACAACCCTTGGTTTGAGAGAAAAATTCAGTCTGGGAATCTTTGTTCAGCTGGAAGTGGAGCTGGATTCCAAAAGATGCAGATCTTTGTTTGAGATTGAAGTTTTCAGGTGAGGAAGCTGGAACTCTATCCGGGTCCACGCACCATCTGTTGTGAACTCTGTTCTTCTAAAGTGTAGAAAACTCAGAAGAGAAGACCAGGAGACTTCGGATTGGATCGTCAGCAGATTCTTTTATGAGAACCCATGCTGTTGGTATCTGTAGTCATCGAAATCTCAATCTTAAGTAACATTACAAGGTTATTTTTATAGGCATTTTGGAGGAGGATTCTTGGAGGTGGAGCACATGAGGAGGCGTTAGTTTTGTTGCTAAACTTCCCGTGGTTCTAATCTCATCAACATAATCAAATGCATAGACACTAATCCAATCAAACTAACGATTCCACGTCTGGGCCAGAAAGTCATTTGCGGAACAAAGCTTGAGAGTCTCAGTAGTCTGACTCATTGAACTTACCATTATCATAGAGACAAAGGCACAGCTGTCTCTCAAGCTCAATGGTCAGGAAGCGATCTCAAGCACCTGAATTGCCTGACAATTTCTTAGTCAGGAAGTGAATCTAAATTAAACATTTAAATACAATTTGTAATCCCACAATATCTATTGCAAAACAGATTTATTAAAGCAAATGAGGGTGACATTTGTTTTTGCCAAAAACACAACGAAAAATGTCCAAAAGGTCGCAGAGGGGTTAATCAGAAATCTGTTCGTCTGATGTTTACACAGCTTAAATAAAGACAGAACACTATTTACTATAAACACACAATATTAATATTTTGTGTCTGTTTATATTAATATACCATTTAGAAAAACACAGTCTCATTGTTTATTAATTTTTAAACATTTTCATATTATCAAAAAAGTAATTAAATGCTCTCTAAACACTGTGTAAGCTGTGAACAACATGTTTCAAAATGCACACAGTCAGTTTTGATAAACAGCATGTCTGTACAGTACAAACATATAAAGCTGTTGGTTTACTGTGGAGCTGGACAGCATGTAAACACAGTGTTTCTGCATCTGTTGCGTGGGAGCTCGTCGTGTAGAGTTATACGGTGCATTAGCGGTCTGCTGCCCACAACAGCCATCATCATCTACAACAACCATCTTTAATTCCTCTTTGATGCGCCATAAAACCAATAACAGGAGACTGTTAGTGCAGCATTCACAACCCTGACCGATCAACGCTGCGGTAACGGCCAGAAACATGAAGGATTTATCTGGACGCTTCAAAAGCCGATGAATGAATGAATGAATGAATCTAACAAACACACAGATTCATAAATCAGAATCATACAGCCTGCAAATAAAGGTTTCTGAAGGGCTGCTGTGGCAGACGAGCATCTGATTATTGTACAGTAACTATCATAACTTTGTCATTTGACTGAACAAACATCACTTTACAGTTTTTGTTGAACGCTTCATATTACTTTAAGCGTATCTGATGACTAATGACTAAAAGAAGGCGACTATTAAAAAGAATAGAGGAACTGATACTCTAAAACTCATCAGATTCAATTCAGTATTAGTCATTACAAAAGTCATAATTTGACATGAATCTCACACGTATTTGAGCAGAAGCTGTTCCTATTTGTTCAGATATCTCTTTTACAGTAATCTCCACAGAACAAGCTTTAGGCGCCCCCCCCACCCCCACCCAACGTTCTCCGCTCAGCAAATCAGATCTTCAGCAGACGAGACACACTCTTCATACAATTACTAAACTCTTAACTAATTACACCAGCGCTGGTCACAGAGACAGATGCAGGGTCAGTCTAATACTGGGAAGTGATTTGGAAATGTGTGTGTGTGGTGTGTGTAACATGAGTTCCCATTATGAGCATATTGATATCACAGAGCATCTCTGAAGGTAATATGAGCACTCAAACACACACTATACCATACCAACCCGTGTGTGTGTGTGTGTTTGTGTGTGTATGTTGAGATGATAGATGTA
>CM049804.1:29353619-29356119 GCA_027422405.1 Ptychobarbus kaznakovi | reverse complement strand
GCTTTACTAATTAAAACTCTAAAGCATTTACAACTTTATTTGATATTGATTAACTGCATTAATTTATCACAGAAAGCTGCGTTCGGGAAGTCGTTGTTGGTTTTTCTGGTGAAATGTATAAGTGATAATGTGTTTGTTGTGTTGGCAGGGCTGCTCGCTGACACCACTGCCGCCCATCAGCATCTCCATCCGCTTCACCTTCGTCCTGCAGGACGGTCAGCAGTGCTCCTGGCCACAGCAGCCTCCAGGTGCGTCTGACCTCACCTGCACCTTCAAAACCCTCACCTGAACCTGAACCTCAAACACGCAAAAGAACTTCAAGAAATCACCTGAGCCTCAACAAACCTCACACTGAGTCTCACAACCCTCACCTGAAACGCATGAACCAACAAACCCTCATGAGCTCACAAACTCACCTGAGTCTCACAAACCCTCACCTGAGCCTCACAAGATCAAAAAGAGCCTGACAGAACAAAAAGAGCCTGAGGAGAAACTCACTCGAAGGAGTCTCACAACAGAGACTAGATCTCTCAAAGCCTCCCCTATTCACAACCCTCCAAGTCTCACTGACCCTCGCCTGAGTCACAGACCCAAACCTGTGATCAAGTCAAAGACCTGAGTCCAAGATAAGAAACCAAATAACCGAGTCTCACAAACCCTCACCTGAGCCTCAACAGAAAATACAATCACCTGAGCCTCACAAAAACTCGCCTGAGTCTCACAGAACAATCGCCTGAGTTCACAAGACCAGCCGGAACCTCACAAACCCTCACCTGAGCCTCAAAAACCTCAACTGAGTCTCACAAAACCCTACCTTAGCTACACAGATCACCTGAGAGTCACAACAAGCCCTCACCTGAGCCTCACAAGAACCCTCGCCTGAGTCTCACAGACCCTCACCTGAACTAACAAACCCTCGCCTGAGCCTCACAAACCCTCGCCTGAGCCTCACAAACCCTCACCTGAGCCTCACAGACCTCGCCTGATCGAACCTGACCTCACTAACCTCACAGACCCTCACCTGAACCTCACAGACCCTCACCTGAGCCTCACAAACCCTCACCTGAGCCTCACAAACCCTCACCTGAGCCTCACAAACCCTCACCTGAGTCTCACAAACCCTCACCTGAACCTCACAAACCCTCACCTGAGTCTCACAGACCCTCACCTGAGCCTCACAAACCCTCACCTGAGCCTCACAGACCCTCGCCTGAGTCTCACAGACCCTCACCTGAGTCTCACAGACCCTCACCTGAGCCTCACAAACCCTCACCTGAGTCTCACCTGAACCTCACATAACCTCACAAACCCTCACCTGAGCCTCACAAACCCTCACCTGAGCCTCACAAACCCTCACCTGAGCCTCACAAACCCTCACCTGAGCCTCACAAACCCTCACCTGAGCCTCACAAACCCTCACCTGAGCCTCACAGACCCTCGCCTGAGTCTCACCTGAACCTCACATGACCTCACAAACCCTCACCTGAACCTCACAGACCCTCACCTGAGCCTCACAGACCCTCGCCTGAGTCTCACAGACCCTCACCTGAACCTCACAGACCCTCACCTGAGCCTCACGAACCCTCGCCTGAGTCTCACGAACCCTCGCCTGAGTCTAACGAACCCTCGCCTGAGTCTCACGAACCCTCACCTGAGTCTCACAAACCCTCACCTGAACCTCACAGACCCTCACCTGAGCCTCACCTGAACCTCACATAACCTCACAAACCCTCACCTGAGCCTCACAGACCCTCGCCTGAGTCTCACCTGAACCTCACATAACCTCACATACCCTCACCTGAACCTCACAGACCCTCACCTGAGCCTCACAGACCCTCGCCTGAGTCTCACCTGAACCTCACATAACCTCACATACCCTCACCTGAACCTCACAAACCCTCACCTGAGTCTCACAGACCTCTCGCCTGAGTCTCACCTGAACCTCACATAACCTCACATAACCTCACCTGAACCTCACAAACCCTCACCTGAGCCTCACAGACCCTCGCCTGAGTCTCACCTGAACCTCACATAACCTCACATACCCTCACCTGAACCTCACAGACCCTCACCTGAACCTCACAAACCCTAACCTGAGCCTCACAGACCCTCGCCTGAACCTCACAACCCGAACCTGAACCTCACAGACCCTCACCTGAACCTCACAGACCCTCACCTGAACCTCACAAACCCTCACCTGAGCCTCACAGACCCTCACCTGAACCTCACAGACCCTCACCTGAACCTCACAAACCCGAACCTGAGCCTCACAGACTCACCTGAACCTCACAAACCCTCACCTGAACCTCAGTGGAATAAAGGCCTCCTGTAGCAAATCCATGCGCTTCTGTAAAATAAATATCCACATTTAAGACGTAATAAACACTTTTCTCTCTCTCCTGCAGACTGTGGTAAGTGCGCTCCGGCGGATGATGCAGGACGAAGTGTGTGTTCATTAAGATTGAAATATGGATATTTATTTTACAAAAGCACATGGATT
>CM049804.1:29233619-29348619 GCA_027422405.1 Ptychobarbus kaznakovi | reverse complement strand
TCCTCTCTCTCTCTCTCTGTCACACACACACACACACACACACACAGAGAGACACACTCACTCTCTCTCTCTCTCTCTGTCACACACACACACACACAGAGAGACAGACACACACACAGAGAGACAGACACACACACACTCACTCTCTCTCTCTCTCTCTGTCACACACACACACACACACACACACACACACACACACACTCACACACACGCGCTGGATGAGTGACTGATGTCTGGATCCTCAGGTGAGTTCCTCATGGACTTCTTCAAGCTCTGCTGCCGGAAGGAGACCACCGAGGAGATTCTGGGGAGGAGCGCGGTCCAGGACGAAGGGAAAGGTCTCTGCTTTTACACATTAACCTGTTTACTGACAGTTTTGAGCAACTTTATGAAACTGTAATTAAAAATTAAAATGTAATTTTTATTTATTTAAAAACCTTTTTTTATTATTAAAAAATATTATTTTTTACAATTTAATTTATGAAAATTTATGAAAATTTTAATATTTTTTATATCAAATATATACTGCTATAAAATGAAAATCAAAGATCTAAAGAAGTTGTGTTCCAAATTTGAGGTTGATCTCAAAAAATGAGCTTTTGTTTGGGCGCAGTACCACTCTTAGTGCAGTAAACCCCATTAGTGACCATATAAGGGCGGCTCCACTTCCAAATATGGCTTGAGTGATCTGAAACATGTTTTTCCTAACTTTTCTCAATATTTATGACGTAGACATCACATTCAGAAGTATTAAAGGTGCATGCTAGTCACATCCTAGTAACTTGCAGCGCATGCTCAATATATCGTATTACTGAACACCGTCTAATTGGGTGTGTTCTTTGATTGACTGATGTGCATAATGAGTTTATTTGCTTGCATCCCACTCTTCCCGAATCGCTCCGTGCTGTATAAATGCTGCGGAGATCCGTGATGATTGGTGTCGTTTCTGTAGAGAACAGTGACATCACTCAAGCGCTGTCCAAGCTGACGGAGCCGGCGTCCGTTCCCATCCACAAGCTGTCCGTGTCCAGCATGGTGCACAGCGCGAGGAAACGCATCCGGAGAAGCAGACGCGCCGAGGAGTCGCCGCTCAACACCGACGTGCTCAGCTCCATCCTGCAGGTGAGAGCATGCTGGGTATTACACCGGCTCACTGTGAGGAGGACGAAGGGCCAGGGCTTGATTTGTACCGGATCCGGTACCTCATTTTGTTGGATCCCCCTCCTCACGCGCCAATGAAAGACGTTTATCACCTATAGTGTGCATGTGTGACCCTGACCAGTCTAAAGTGTCAATTTTTCAAAATTGAGATTTATGCATCATCTGAAAGCTGAATAAATAATATTTCTATTGATGTATGGTTTGTTATCATAGGACAATATATGAGAATCTGAGGGTGCAAAACAATCTAAATATTGAGAAAATCATCTAAAGCTGTTCAAATGAAGTTCTTAGCAATGCATATTACTAATCAATAATTAAGTTTTGATATATTTACTAAATATCTTTATGGAACATGATCTTAATATCCTAATGATTTTTGGCATAAAAGTAAAATGTATAATTTTGACCTTTTAACATTGCTACAAATATACCCCCAGCGACTTAAGACTGGTTTTAGGTCTCCTCTATAATGACCACGCTTGCAGCACATCCACGTTTGAAATAAAGAACCTGAACACGCAAAAGACGCGGCGTGAACTGCACTGCTCTCGTAATGCACGGATCAATAGCCTGTACACAGATGTGCGTGCGTATAGGCGAACGAGGCAGTCGCCTAGGGTTAGAAAATAACAGATTTTTAGGTTATCTTTCGGGCTTTCGTTTGGAATTTATTGCACTTATATCAACAAGTTATCACCTCTTAGTTACTCTAAATCTAAACTAACTTTGCTTCATAGTCTTGCCACCGCCCCACCTGAGCGTCATCAATAGGCTACTCTACATGCAAAAAATCATAATGTGTACTCATAAATGTCATCATAACGATTAAAACTATCCAGACATGAATGCCTTTGGCTACTGGTGATGTTTGATGAGTTTTAAAGCCAGACATGGGCTTCTGAAAGGTAAGATTATAGCCTAATGTATGTGTGTGTGAGAGAGAGAGAGCGCGGGGGAGATAACACAAGTGTAGTGTTATCTATTACATAGGCCTACGTACATACAAACCATGTTTTAGCCAAGTAGAATACTAAATATTTCACCTTTAGTGTCGCTAGTGGTTTGCGTCAATAAGCTTAAATGAAAATGTGACCCTGGAGCACAAAACCAGTCTTAAGTCGCTGGAGTATATTTGTAGCAATAACCAAAAATACATTGTATGGGTCAAAATTATACATTTTTCTTTTATAACAAAAATCATTTGGATATTAAGATCATGTTCATCAGATACACCAAAACATATGCGACAATCAGTTTTTTCACGCACACCATTTTATCGGCCAGTTGGATGGAAACAGGCTGTAGTTTTTCAACGCATATTCTCTTTGTCGAAAACTAAATCTGGATGAAAACTTGATTAATGATGCAAATTTCTGATTTTGAACATGTATGTGCAACCAATGTTAATTGGTCATATAAAATGGTTAGGATGTTTCTGCCCTTTTCCATCAGCATCATAAAACTCTGTGTTTGTCCGTCAGTATCTGTTCCCGGACGCAGCTCTGGATAAAGCAGAGTCCACGCAGGAGCCAGCCCGAGAGTCGGAGGATTACGTGAGTCTGGATCAGATGCAGAGGATTGAACATGTCTCTGATGTGTTCGAGAGCATCTGACGGTGTTCTCCTCTCCACAGCTGCTCTATAATCAGCTGAAGTCGGCTCCGAGCGACAGTCTGACGTACCGTCTGGCCCTGTGTGTCTGTATGGTCAACTTCCATCACGGAGGAGTGCGAGCCGTGGCTCACCTGTGGCAGGAGTTTGTTCTGGAGATGCGCTACCGCTGGGAGAACAACTGCCTGATCTATGGGTGAGAGACTCCTTTACATCATAGCTATATTAGCGTCCACGCAAACAGATCGTCTTCTGTTATTACATCACAAGCTCCACAGTGCTACAGAATCACAGTCACCGGACACAGACAACAAAAGAACAATTTACAAAAAGGCAATGTAACACAATATACAATACAGACAATTATGTGTGAGGTCTGACATGTGCAAATTTGAAATTAATAAATAAGTATGTGTGGTGTTTTTTTCAAACCTACAGTAAAACTCATTAAAATCGTCTGTCAGGTGTTGATTCTCCAGAGTGCTGGGGGATGGTGTCTTGTAATTCGTAATGTCTTTCAAACCTTTCCACACTGAAGCAGAATCACTGGAAGATAATTTGTTCCTCAGCTTGCCAGAATAATTCCTCTTTGCTACTCTGATCTCCGTTTCCAGGGTGTATTTGGCCTGTTTACACAAGACTTTATCCCCCTTTCTGTAAGCATTGTCTTTGGCCTGACAGAGCTGTCTGAGTTTTGCAGTGAACCATGGTTTGTCGTTGTTGTAGGTTAAACGAGTCCTGGTAGGAATGCACATATCCTCACAGAAACTGATATAAGATGTTACAGTCTCTGTGAGCTCGTCCAGATCGGTGGCAGCAGCTTCAAAAACAGACGAATCAGTGAGCTTTTAAATCTTGCTCTGCTTCATTAGTCCATCTTTTACCAGTTCTTAATACAGGTTTTGCCTGTAGGTCGGTATAAGATGAACCAAACAGTGTTCAGATAGTCCTAAAGCTGCTCGTGGGACAGAGTAATATGCCTCCTTTATTGCTGTATAACGGTGATCCAATATATTACTGTCTCTGGTGGGACGTGTGATGTGCTGTCTGTATTTTAGCGGTTCGCGGGAGAGATCTGCTTTATTAAAGTCCCCGAGAATGATTTAAACAGAGTCTGGGTGTAAACACTCACGAGAATGAGCGAGCTGAACTCCGACTGCGAATAGAACGGATTCCAATTAATGAAGAGCGTTTCTTGATCTGAACAGCACATCTTCTTTAAACACGGTTACATCTGTACACCACCTCTCGTTGATGTAAAAGCACGTCCCACCGATGTTTCCCCGTTGATTCTGAAAACTGATCGAGAAACAAAAACATTGCAAACACTGAAGAGCCAAGCACTGTAGCTGCCATGAGCGGCGCCTTCTTGTGACGTTATTGGTGTCTTTGACTCACTGATCGATCTATTAGATGAATCATAATCCATTTCAGTTCATGTTTATTTGCTGCTGTATCTAGTAGTAAAGTGAAAGAGTTGATGGCTTCCCTACTCAGCGCATAATAATGAGCCACGAAACCACATCGAGTGAATGAATTCAGTGATAAAACTGATGGGATTTCAAGGCTGAGACTGTTTCATATAAAAAAAAAACAAAGATTATTGCACTTTATTTGATGGTAGAAGCTACAAATCATGTTTGATTAAGATTTGAACTGGAAACAGCGTAGATTGATCGATTAAAATCGAGAAATTGATATTTTCAACTCAACCCTAGTTTTTATCATTCATCATCTAATAAAATTGTTCCAGTGTCTGTAATGTATGTGTTTACAGTATAATGACACACTCACTCCAAGATGTTTTAAATATTTGTTTAATTGATTGGCTAAGCAGATGTGATTTATTGATCAAAGCCAGTAATCTTAACGACTAGTTAATATCTCCGTCTGCAGCTCGGAGCCGTGGCGCGGTGGTCTGTGCTCGCGCTCGGGGGTTCGAGTCTGTTGCTGTGAGCGAATGCAGAAAGCGCAGAGTCTGTAGGGAGCTAGGGCTCCCGGCATCATTGTGTGCTAACGAGCGAAGCGTCTGACAAGAGTCTGTGTGATTGTGTAATGAACGCCTCTGTGTTGCTCTTTCAGGCTGGCCAGCGGAGCTCCGGATCTCAGGTGTTGCCTTCTTCATCAGAAGCTGCAGGTGAAGCTATACTAAAAGACTCGTTCATAATCATCACGGAAAAAGTGCTCTTCCATAATGTTTCTTAAAGCGCCCCATTATGCCATTTCCAATATTGCACTATATTGCCATAAGTATTGGCACCCCCTTTTATTGGTGTTTGGTGATGAGTTTTTGTCTCATTTAAAGTCACACCAGAGGTGTTCAGCTGCTTTCTGCAGACCAGTCAAGTTCTTCCACACTGACTGAATCATCATTTCTATTTGATCCTTGTCTTATACACAGAGACACTGTCATGTTAGAATAGAAAAGGGTCCAAACTGTTGCTATACAATTAGATTCCCTAGAAAAGCACTATATGCTTAAACATTACGATTTGTACTTAAGTAGTCAAACCTTTCATTAGAAGGGGTGCCAACACTTTTGTCAATACACTGTAGCTGTATGTAAATGTGAGGTTGTAAATCCGAAAGTGCACGATAAATAGTTATCGTCTCCCAAAATAAAGAATCGACTCTATACAGCCTAAACGAGGGAAACCCAAAACACTTGCTCTTGAAAGATGGATCAGAACCCAGTTTATTTGGACCCGCGGCTCCACTGAATCACAACCTAAATAATAGATGCTTATATTTCCATTGAGCGTTCAAAATGCATGGGCCTATCGTTTCCGACACGCGGTAGACCAATCACAACAGACTGGGTGGGCCATCTGACCAATCAGAGCGGAGTAGGCTCACGGAAAGGAGGGGTTTTGAGAGACTGAATCTTCGAACGAATCGTTTGAGAATAACTGGAAAATAAGGTGGTATTAAATGCATATTTTGAGAAAAAGCATTTTTCGCCTTGCATGCATGTAAACCTATTGTACGAGACAATATTAGGAGGCTTAAAAATGGCATAACGGCATTTAAAAGTGATATATTTTCACACTAAATTTGTACTTGATATACTAAAATTGATTCTTTAGTGCATTGTTACCACGTGGAGTAGCTTCCATTGTCGCTTTGGATAAAAGCATCGTCTAAATGTAAACGTAGTACACTTAAACACAATAGTGTATGAAAGATGGTTCAAGGGGTATCTAAATACATTTTTGTATATTAAAAGCACATTTTAGTTCATATTCACAGTGTCTCAAAATAACACATTTTAGTGCGCTTAGATGTTCTTAAGATTATGTACAGATTACTAATTTGTGGTATATTAAGTACGAAATTAGCACATGAAAATAAAGCACTTTAAAAACATCATGTAAGTGTTATATCTAGTCAACATTAAATCAACATTTTCTTTATTAATAATGGGATTCAGTGTTAGAAGAGAGAAAGTCACAATATTTCAAAATTTTTACTGTATTTTTGATCAAATAAATGCAGCCTTGATGCACAGAAGAGACTTGTATCTGTCTGTTTAATGTGGCTGTGCACGGTCAGATGCTGAACTGCTGCATCGAGCGCAAGCGAGCGAGGGATGATGCGAGGAAGAGCGCCGGCGCGTCAGACGGAGTCAGGAGCCGCCCGGGGCCCGCCGAGGTTTCTCCAGGGAAGTCCTGGGACTCGTGGAGCGACAGCGAGGAGGAGTTCTTCGAGTGTCTGAGCGACACGGAGGAGATGAAGGA
Organism: Ptychobarbus kaznakovi; assembly: GCA_027422405.1. NCBI lineage: Eukaryota > Metazoa > Chordata > Actinopteri > Cypriniformes > Cyprinidae > Ptychobarbus > Ptychobarbus kaznakovi. The sequence continues at coordinate 29,342,108 of CM049804.1, read as the reverse complement.
GACGGAGAGCGAGAAGAAGACGACCAGTAAGAGCAAAGCTGAAGGTCGCCTGCAGCCACACGGCAAACTGACCCTTCTGAACTCCCAGGAGCCGCTCTACATCCCCGTCACACAGGTCAGGCCCTATACTGGGAGCTCAGGGGGGCTTGGGTGATGCTACATGATGAAACCCATCTGCTTACATAGACTTATCTTTAAAATAATCCTTTAACAGCAGAGTCTGTGGTGAAAAACTACATTTCCCATGATGCAGCAGAAAATTCCACCAATCAGTGAATAGCAGCATGCATATTGCCGCAAAAGAAACCTGTGTGTGTGTGTGTGTGTGTGTGTGTGTATTAGGGCTGTCAATCGATTAACATATTTAATCGCGATTAATCGCATGATTTAACTCGCAATTAATCACACTTTTCCCCCCTGAATGTACCTTAAATTAATACTTTTCACGTTTTTATACTCTAATCAACATTTAACCATGCCAATATGGATGCTTTGTGCAAATGTTTGTTTATTATTATTGAAACCATAGTCAACAGAGCATGAAGACTAGACATGTTTTCATAGGTCATAGATCACAGAACTTGTTCATGTCTATTAGACTCATGAAAAAAGAAACACCAGGTTCCCATTACTTCTGTTTCTTTGCTCTGAGCAATACTGACACAAACCTGTTCACATTTCTGCACACCGGGCAGCTCTTCTTATGCACATGCAACATAGCCTATATTATTTATTATTGCACTTGTTTTCACCAGCACCTGACCAACTGATACTAACACTTACATATTATATTCTATAAAAATGCATAACTACATGTGCTGTGCTAGACTAACTGAGACTTGTCGTGACACTTGTATACGGTTGCTCTCTCTCGATGGTCTGAGTGCTTCTATTATTCTCCTGCTTCTGCTAAATGATTAAATGATTAAATGTAAGATTGCTCTGGAAAACAAGCGAGACTTGTTTGAGTGCAGGAAGATGAAACATGCTGTTTGAAACCAGCGTTCGTAACATCAGTTATACGAGACGTGACGACAACAAACGTCTCAGACTCTTCCGGTCTTTATTGTGTTAAAGCAAACCGTTTCGTTCCCTGTTCTTTACGCTGTGAGGTGTGTGTGTGTGTGTGTGTGTGTGTGTGTTTTCATCTGTAAGGACTCTTTAAATCACGACGGTTGTAGATGATGTCAGCACATCCCATAATAGGTTATGACTTCAGATTACTACTTTTAGCTATTTATGTTTACATTTATGTTTCTTCAGATTGAGGCACAAAGGCGTTTTCCAGAACATTCACCTAGGTCTGCTTGATTATGACAAAAATCATAATCACGGTTATTTTAGTCGATATTGTAAATATGATTATGAGTGGGCCATATGACCAAAACTTTATATGAGTGATTTATTTAAAGATGGCGATATATATCAAATATGTATTTTCAAATATGTCTTTGAGATCCCAGCCAAATGTCACGATTCTCAGAACCACAGCAGAATATTAGAGTAATTAATATTTGATCTTGGACCACAAAACCAGTCATAGGGGCAAATTTTATAAAATTATATGAACGGTGATAATATTTGAAAATCTGGAATCTGAGGGTGCAAACAAAAATCTAAATATTGAGAAAATCACCTTACTAGCAATGCATATTACTAATACAAAAATTATGTTTTGTTATATATATATATACGGTACTAAATATCTTCATGGAACATGATCTTATGATTTTTGGCATAAAATAAAAATTTATATTTTTGACCCATACAATGTATTGTTGCAAATATACCTGCGCTCCAGGGACACATATTAGTACAAATAAAGTCTTAAAAATTAATAAAACTGTCAGTAATAAAACTCAAAGGACAAATAGAATAAAAAAATATATATATATGCTTTAAGTTGTTTTTTTTTTAGTATAAAGTATTCAGTTATCGGCCTACTACCGAAATTGAGTAATCAAATGTAAAATAAAACAACATAGTATTCACTGTAAGAATTAAACTCTCTTTGTTGCTTATTAAAGCTACTAAAGTCCTTCAGCCGAGAGCAGAGAGTGATTTTTCTCTTTATCTTTTGTTGCTTGATTAATATTAGCTGAAGGAATATTAGCGCGCTGTCTCTTTAAGAGCCGCACGGGTCCAATTTACTGTTATTCTCAACTCTTTATGTTCATTTATTACACAACCTTCATCCTCTCTACTGCAAAAACCTGTCGAAACCATCACAATGTGAATAAAACGGCTCAGAAAAACAGCTTTTCCACTAATCCAATGCACAGTTTTTTTCTGCTCTCTAAACGTGGCATTAAATGCGGTGAGGTTGTAAATCACCTTGGGCTGGTCATCATGTTGTGCTGGTCTTGTGCCGCAGGAGCCTGCACCCATGACTGAAGACCTGCTGGAGGAGCAGTCCGAGGTTCTGGCCAAACTGGGCACTTCGGCTGAAGGAGCGCACCTCCGCGCCCGCATGCAGAGCGCCTGCCTTCTCTCAGACATGCAGTCCTTTAAGGTGAGTCGATGATAACACTGCATGCTTCACCACGTGCACCGCAGACGATCACAGCTTCTGGACCGAACATCATCTCACATGAAGGCCTGAAATCACTGCTGGGGTAAACCGTGCATCACTAGTGATGATCTACACTGCTGTTGATGGGGCAGATATTATTGGGTTATGTTTCTGGTTTGGACTGATATGTTTCTCTGTATTGTTAGATTAAAGCAGCAGCGGTGCGAGCGGCTCGTTTGGACCGAATGCACAGGTTTCTACGAAAGCCGTTTCCGTCACTGAATAAAGATTAAAAAAGAGATTTAACTCACTGTTTTGACCCTTTTAGCAAAGTTGTGTGATATAAACTTGCAACTGTAAGAAAATATAAGTCGTCCTTTTGACTTCATAAATTGCATGTGTTAGTTTATATCTCACAATTATGAGAAAAGACGTCCGATACGCAAGATATAAAATCACAACTACAACAAAAAAGAATTGCGTGAAAAAACTGAGGAGTCAAATATGTGAGAAGTCGTCAGAAATGGGATATATAAACGATATGGGATATATAAAAGATGCAAGAAAAACTCATAGTTGTGAGATATGAACTCGCAATTGCAAAAAAAATAACAATTGTGAGAAAGTCAGATTTGCAAGTTTTTTTGTATCACAATTCTGAGAAAAGTCAAAAATTTGAGATTTTGCAAGAAAATTTTTTTTCCCTCAGAATTCGACTTTATATCTCGTGTTTATATCTCACAGTTCTGAGTAAACACACAATGGCAAAAAAAAAAAAATTTGCATGGAAAAAATCTAATTATCACGCTTTTCTGAGTCGAAAAGTCAGAATTGAGAGATAAAGGTAGATTTTTTTTTTGTACAAAAAAAATTATTTGGTGGCATAAACGACCCTCCATAGATGTCACATGTCTCCGCATCTCGTCTTTTATAGGCTTCACCTTTTAAAAACGCCGCTTGAGAGACACATCATTCATTTTCATAAGCACCTCATGTTCCGGCCCATGGTCCCGCAGCGTTGTGCCCTGGAGAGATTAAGGAACGAGGGATTTGTGTGAGAATGGTTTCTGAACACCGGGGGGGCGAGCCCGATGCCTGTTCAACTGCCCTACGAAGTGCTCTAGTTTCCACACCAGCTCGATGAGCGCAGTAAATGGCCCCGTTAGCTGAAGACGGCCTCTAAATTTAGCAGCAGCGCTGTCTGTAATTGTGCTTAGCCAAGCATCATTTGGCATTTTGTCTTTAATTAGCATGGAGAGCCGAGAGAGCCCGATATGATGAATGTAAAGCTTGAGATGATCAGTGCTCAGTGACTCGTTACAGCTTCTCCATCAGATGTGCGGAGGACCGCGTTCACTGTTGCTCTGGTATTTCTTCATGAATGATGTCTGATGTGAGGACTCGGGGGTTGTGCTGCCGTCGGTGTGGTTGTGGAGATCTGAGTGTGTGTGTGTGTGTCTGTGTGTCTGTGTAACCTTATCAATAAATACACACACTGATAAATACACAATCACACTAGTGATGCGCTTCATACACAGCATTCCTGCTCACCTGGAGGCGTGTGCGTGTGCGCCCATCACTACTAAACATAGTGATGGTGCTAAAAACATGCTTAATTTTCTTTAAACCTGTATCTTTAATTAAGTGTTAACAAACATTTCTGGTGTTCATGTATGACAATAAACTCTCTGTGTGTGTGTGTGTGTGTGTGTTGTGTGTGTTTGTGTGCACGTGTGTGTTTGTGCATGCGTGCGTGTGTGTGTCTGTGTGTGCGCGTGTGTGTGTCTGTGTGTGCTGTGTGTGTGTCCACAGGCAGCGAATCCCGGCTGTGTTCTGGAGGATTTCGTGCGCTGGTATTCTCCGAGAGATTACGTGGAGGAGGCGGCGGTGGATGAAGCGGGGCAGACGGTTATACGAGGCGCTCTGAGCGTCCGCATGAAGATCCCGGGGAACATGTGGGTGGAGGCCTGGGACTCGGCCAAAACCACTCCGGCCCGCCGACAGAAGAGGCTGTTTGACGACACCAAAGAGGCCGAGAAGGTCAGAACCCAGATCCGTGTCATATCAACAAGCCACACACACACACACACACACGCGTCACATGATTCGCTCAGCAGCCAGTCAGAGCACAGGCCTGCTGGAAGAGGGTCAGGAGGAGAGTTCAGTGAACGCTGGCATCTCTTTTGTCCTTCAGCCGTCTGTCGTGTCCTGTGGGGGGGGCTCTGGTTTAATGTCCTCTGCTGGGTTTTGCTCCAGCAATGTGTGCTCGGCGACAGTCGTGCATGTGTTCTGTGGACCCCTGCTATAACCCTCAAATCACACCCACACTTGATAACTCAACTGAACTAAAACTGAAGTGTTATGTTAAAATAATGTATTAAAATGCTTAATATGAACCAAATAATTGCAAACTTTAACATGCATCATGTCTTTATATATATTTGTCTTCTCTCGTCAGAGATATTTATTTATAATTAATTTCAGCAGAGGTGAGTTTAAATGAAGGGCTTCTGCAGAAACAACATCAGGAACATTGTGATGCATCAACAGAGCAGCTTTACTTTCCCGTTCTTCAGACCAATCAGAAAACACGAGTGTGTGTGTGTGTGTGTGTGTGTTGTGCGCGCCTGTGACACCAGTGTGTGTGTGCGTGTGCACGCATGTGACACCAGTATGTGTGTGTGTGTGTGTGTGTGCGCGCATGTGAGCGTATGTGACACCAGTGTGTGTGTGTGTGTGTGCGCGTGTGCGCATGTGACACCAGTGTGTGTGTGTGTGTGTGTGTGTGTGTGTGTGTGTGTGTGTGTGTGTGTGCGCATGTGACACCAGTGTGTGTGTGTGTGTGTGTGTGTGTGTGTGTGTGTGTGTGTGTGTGTGAGAGAGAGTCTGTGTGTGTGACACCAGTGTGTGTGTGTGTGTGTGTGTGTGTGTGTGTGTGTGTGTGTGTGTGTGTGTGTGTGTGTGTGTGTGTGTGTGTGTGTGTGTGTGTGTGTGTCTGTGCTTGAGTGTGTTTGTTTGTGTTGTTAATTTAAGAACAATAGAAATCAATGGGGATGTGACAACCTTTTAGGGACATTTGGGAACACAATCGACAGGAAAAATGTCCTTGTTTTGTTTTTTAGTTCAATGTAAACTCTCCAGTCAGTTGGTGGTGTGGAGTAAGTGAGATGGTGTGTGTGTGTGTGTGTGTGTGTGCAGGTACTGCATTACCTGTCGCAGCAGAAACCCTCGGATCTGACGGAGCACCTGATGCCCTGCGTGCTGCACGCCGCTCTGCTCAAGATCAAGGAGGAAGGTCCGTGTGTGTGTGTCTGTGTGTGTGTGTGTGTCGTGTGTGTGTGTGCGTGTGTGTCTCTAAACGGTCTCTCTCCTCCAGAAGCGGCTGAAGACATCGCGTCGGTGCGTAAAGCTCTGCAGCAGGTCACCGCTCACGCCAGCAAACTGCTGCGGCACCCCAGCCCCGACGTCAAGAAGCTGGAGGTGAGAGTCCCCATAAACAGAGAAGTCCAAACTAAATCATGAGAGACACAACATTAGGCCTAATGTCTGCAGTCTGTTGAAGCGCTGCCTCTTCTGTTGCATATGAGAAGCATCACACAATACACAGAGCACTTCGATCAGAACAGAGTTACTCGGGACACATCGAGTGACAAACGTTCTGCTCAGAAGAACAGATCCGATCTACAAAACCAGGAGTGCTAATGATAACGATAACCATGTGTTGTGGCAGAAAGAGTCGAATGTTATTACTTTATTCATTTCAGGGTTTGCACAACCTTTTGAGAGAGAAACTATTTCAAGCATTTTAAAGCTCTAAGAATGACCCAGTTTAACGGGACGATATACTTTCTGCTCAACACTAAAATAACACATCAGATTACCTCGAGATGGCAGCACTTGCTCACTATTAGTCGTTAATTTACAACTTTTTTGTTATATTTTAATGTTATAAAATAAAAAAACATAAAATCACCAATTTTGTTTAATTTGCGACTGTATAATACTATAAAAAAATAATGCTGCATTTAATGAGGAAAGAATATATAATAATAAGATTTTGTTCGTTACTCTTTTTAATTAAAATACATATGTGTGCTTTAGTCAAACGTGCGTTACCAAGAAATAAACATGGAATATTATTAATAACTGCACTTGTTAATGCAAATCCATATTTATTCTGATTAAATGATTTAATACTCCAAACCTTGTTTTAGCGCCTCCGTCTCAGCTCTCAAACATGTATTCAAAATACAATTTACCCGTTTTACTAAACTCTCAATTCCAAAACAGTGCCGATATTTCTGCGACAGCCGCACAAATTAAACACAGATGCGTCGAATCATTTACACTAATTGACTTTTTTGTGTACTTGTACTTTTTTAAGTAATTTTTTTATCTGTAAACTTTTAAAGTATATTTTGTGTGAAGTATTGTACTTCGCTTTTAGTTACCTCCAAACAACTGCCAAATAATGGGCAAATGGCGCTAAAATACAAGAAAGATTTAATGGTGCAGAAGCTGGAGTCGTAACTGGTTGAACAAGTTAAGTGAATGATATTCATGGCAGTTAGCCGTGGTCATAGTGACATCGTTTGTATTAAATACTTGCATGCAAAGAAGGACGTTATTTAGGGTGAATATATCCGATGTGCGACAGTATTTAAAACGAAATCACTCTAGTAAAAGTAACGTTCGCGTGCTCTGGAGTGCTTTCTTTCACTGCGTGAAGTCTGTTGGTGCGTTTCTTCTGGTGTCGAACCTGTAAGTTCAGTTAATTATAGTGTGTTTTTGCTCTATTTCGATAATTGTTTTGCGTGTGTCTGTGACGTGTTTTGTTGAATGTATGTTTAAATGATAATGTGTTTCAGTTTGGACACCTACTGGTGGTTCTGTTTAACATGTATCAGTATGTGTGAAGCTGTCTGGGGTCAATCGTATGGGTCAAAATTACATTTTTCTTATGTCAAGATAAATTGTGTATTATGATTAATTTGAACAAACTCACAAGAAGATTCAAATATTGATGTCAGCTTGATGACGCCACAGGGTCACATTTTAGTGTTTCTGCAAAATGCATCACCACTACGCCACTTCAGATGAAGCTATTGTGAATTTTGTTGATACTGATTTAATAACAGCCTTGTGTTACTAACTGATTCGTTTTTTATAGGCCCATGAAACTCAGTGTAAAGTTTATTTCCAATCTGCTCCAACAGCAAGGATTAGTTTAGCATCAGATGTGCACACTGGTAAGGGTTAATTCTTTCCCATTATTGTTAAAAAACTAAGTGAGGAGCTGAATCTGGTACTTTTAACTTAAGTACTAATGGGTTTTTAAGTGTAACCTCTGCATGCGTTTGACCACGCAATCAAATTAGTGTAGTCAAATACAGCCAAATTTTTTTGATGTGATTGCATGCGTTTGTGTCCTTTTAGAAGCTTTAAAATAACGCTGGTAGTGCTTCTGGCTGTTCTCCAGTAATTGCAAATCGCTAAATAGCATTCACTCATGTGCTCGTGTGTGAATCGTGATTAATGTGTCTAAGACGGCGCAGTGCTCTGTGTGTGTGTCTGTGTGTGTGTGTTTGAACCTGTCTGTGTGTGTGTGTGTGTATGTTTGAACCTGTGTGTGTGTGTGTGTGTGTGTTTGTGTGTATTTGAACCTGTGTGTGTGTGTGTGTGTGTGTGTGTCTGTGTCTGTGTTTGTGTGTATTTGAACCTGTGTGTGTGTCCTGTGTGTGTATGTTTTGAACCTGTGTGTGTGTGGGTATGTGTGTGTGTGTGTGTGTGTGTGTTTAACCTGTGTGTGTGTGTGTGTGTGTGTGTGTGTGTGTGTGTGTGTGAACCTGTGTGTTTGTGTGTATTTGAACCTGTGTGTGTGTGTGTGTGTGTGTGTGTGTGTGTGTGTGTGTGTGTGTGTGTGTGTTTGAACTGTGTGTGTGTGTGTGTACTCCCGCTTTATGTACTCCCCAATTGTAAGTCGCTTTGGATAAAAGCGTCTGCTAAATGACTAAATGTAAATGTGTGTTTGAACCCTTGTGTGTGTGTGTGTGTGTGTGTGTCTCTGTGTGTGTTTGTGTGTGTGTGTGTGTGTCTCTGTGTGTGTTTCAGGACGTCATCGCTCAGATGAGCGCGGTGGAAGCCGTCATCGCTTGCGCCCGGTCGCTCAAGGCTAAGTTTGGCATCGGTGGAGGAGAGCGAGAGAACGACGCAGACGAGCTGGAGAGGTGAAGCTCGACCCGATCATCATCACAATATGTGACCAGTGCTGCCAAAATCAGTCTCAATCAGCACGTTTGCAAAAGTTATCTGATGACATCTGTTAAGTAAACATCCGATAAGTCAAGTCAAGTCACCTTTATTTATATAGCGCTTTTAACAATACAAATTGTGTCAAAGCAACTGCACAATATCAAAACAGGAAAATGTTTGAGTTAAAGGCATTTCATTATAAGTAACGGTTATGTTTCAGGGTGACGTTATTAATTTAAATGTATTCAATTAAAATTATTGATTTAAAAATGTGTCTTGTTTTTGAAGCCACTTGGGAAACTTTCGTAAAAAAATGTATAACTGAAAAAGAATACTTTTCCATGAAAACACAGATTATTCAAAACACTCAGATATAGAACAGAACACACCTGGCTTATCAGGCCCATGAAAGCACACGCAAGATGAAATGCACTTAAATAATTATTTCATGGCGTAAATAAAAGAAACACTTTCTAAAATTAAAATAGACCTAAACTGCGGGGAAATGTGGTTTATTAAACCGTCTGTCAATCTTCGCTTGCGCGCATGTGTGAGAGAGTGTGTGTGTGTGTGTGTGTGTGTGTGTTTATGTGTGTCTGTGTGTGTGAGAGTCTGTGTGTCTGTGTGTGTGAGAGTGTGTATGTGTGTCTGTGTCTGTGTGTGTGTGTGTGTGTGTGTGCGTGCGTGCTCTGTCTGTCTGTCTGTCTGTCTGTCTGTGTGTGTGAATGTGTGTGTGTGTGCGTGTGTGTGTGTGTCGGGCTGACAGGAGCAGGAAGGGTATGTCAGCGAGTCTCCTCTTGCTCGTTAGTTCCCAGGGGCCGGTCAGGAGAGACACGCCGGCCTCATTAAGACCTAACCCGGAGCTGCCCGCAGGACCACAGACACTTCAGTGTGTGTGTGTGAGATTGTGTCGAGCAGGCTGAATTCACACAGACACAGTAGTTTTTCTGTCTGTTACAGCATTTCCTGACGAATATGAACATGATAAATAATCCTATTTCTTCATCTAAACTCTGCTGCACACTCTTTCTCTTTCTGTGATGCTCGGTCTCGTGTTTTAACACTGCTACTGTCCGTCGTCTGTCAGGTTTGTCAGCTGTTTGCTGGAGGAGCCCGAGGTTTCTGTGGCTGGAGCCGGACGAGGACCTGCTGGAAACGTCATTCATAAGCTGTTCGTCAGCTCTCAGCGGGTAAACCCAGACACACACACACACACACACAGCGCGCATGCACTCACTCACAAAACTCACATGCACACACACACACACGCACACGCTCACTCACTCACTCACACACACACACACACACGCACTCGCACGCACACACACACTCACACACACACAAACGCTCGTTTGGAGTCAAACAGTGCATTTGATGAACAGCTCTTGTGAGTTAGTTAGGGTTTTAGTTAGTGGAATGATGGCTAATCAGTGTGCTAACTAGTAGCTGGTCAATCTCACAGAGAACTTCCCTGATCACATTGATTGATTTCACTAGAAAATATGACCTGGAAACCACAGAGCTTCATTTTATGCCAAATTGAATGCATCAATCTTAAGGTGGAATATATATTCTGCACTTTCCATAATATATTGACTCATAAGTCACCCGAAACCTCATTAATTTACCGTTAGTTAGTATTAGTCTGTTATCGCCATCATTCCCAGGATGCACTTGTGCTCAATGGCCCCAGCGTAAATTGTAATTCTCAGTTATTTACAGTCAAACCGGCTCAAAATGTGATATGAGTGATGAAACGAGCTTCAGACGCTCTGAGATCCACTCACACGCTTGCCTTAAGTGAGAACTGTTTGAAATAGTTTGTTTGCTGAAACTCTCCCTCAATTACCATCTGCGCGCGCGCGTGTGTGTGTGTGTGTGTGCGAGCATGTGTGTGTGTGTGTGAGAGAGAGGACTAAATTATAGCCTGTGTGTTGCCAGGCTGCAAATAGAAAGGCAATAATTATCCCACGCATCCCCATGTAAATCATGTGAAATCAGGGATTCAAATGAGGCGAGATTTCCTGGAAGAAAGAGAAATGAGAGCGAGCCAGACTCACGGAGGAGAGACAGCGGCTGCTTCTGTTGCATGGACTTGTGGGAATGTTCATGCATTGATCTCTCGCTCGTATTTGCTCTGATTGATCATGTTTCGGATGTTTTCAGTGAGAATCCGATGAACCGATAAAAGTGGTGCTGTGACCCGGACACATCCAAAACGTGACTCCACGAAATAATAATTTCTGTTTCTTTAATTGCTTTCTCTTTTCTTCAGAATTAACATTATGCTTGCCTCTTTAGGGATGAATCTCACATTTGGATTTCAACCTAAAACCAACGTTATAATTAGCTTAAAATACATTCTAGCTTGTAGAACCATATTGTAGCGTTTATAGTCATGATAATTGAGCACATTTCATCTCCTAACTCACATTTTCAATAACAGGTATTTGTTGATGTATTAATATCACACAATTTAAATGCCAGTCACACTTATTTCTATAGCGCTTTATCCAGTACAGATCATTTCAGAGCAGTTTCACAGCATCAGTGATGCAAACCTGAGGCTTGAAAACAATAGAGATATGATGCTTTTGGGAAACGCAGCCCAAAAATGTGCTTTAATGGTTTTAAAAATAGGCTTAATTTTTCTTTGTGCATCTGTGCATTGGCTCGATCTGACGCATGCGGCACGGACTGAACGTTTACAGATTTGTTGTTGTTCTTCATTTGTTGTTTCTTTGTTTGTTCTCTGCACCGCTTGTCTGTCGCTCTCGTCAAGTTGGCCGACTCCAGTGACGAGGTAAAATCTGACACTACGACCCCATTATGATGTACATCCGTGAGGATATCTGAACTCTAATAACTGTTTTTGATCTGCGCTCTGGTGATGCAGGGCTTTCTGATGGACATGGAGGTTGGTTCAGTAGAGATAGACGTGGTGTTCTGATGTAGTCTGGTGTATTAAAATGATCAAATTAGAAATCAAATAACAAAGAAACACGTTCACAGTAAGAGAATAAGTGTCAGTTCTATTGCGCTTATAGATCAGTTTTGACATTTCAGGTTGTTTTTGTCTGTTATGATTATCACAAAGTCAAATATCGCTATTATACAGTTGTCCCTTTGCGTTTCAAAAATGCAAGTTTTATTCAAATTATGAATGTTGCATACAGAAACTGAGTTCAAACTGACTGAGCCAAAGTCCCGTTATAATCATTATATTCTGCCCTATTAATCTCTTATTTAGATGGTGTTTATACTCGGTGAGCATGCTGAGCAGATTCGGACTTAGACGCCTCTGATTGGCTGACGCTCCGCAAACATGCACGTGATTGGCTACAATGCTGCAAAACATTGTAAATCGAAACATTGATGCTCTTCACAGATACTCGCGCTAATACAGCAGCGTTTGAGCGCGTTTCGGCCGCCGCGGACCCGTGCGTCTGCTCCTAACCGCGCTCGTCAATGTCAAAATAATTAAGATGGCCAATCAAATCAAAGTAGGCAGGGTTTATTGTGCACAGAGACAGAGCATTAATTATTATTGTATTGTGTGTAATTTGTGTTTCTGTTTTATTGTAGTTCTTTGGGTTAAAAAAAGCGCTAATATGCATTATTTGTATTATTATTATTATTATAATGTAGCGATTGAGTATTTTAATAATAAAAGCCACGGGGCCATGTTGACCGTTATATATCTATATAATAGACATGTGTCAGGTCATAGCTGAGCTGCCAGTCATTAGGCACAGCGACTACATTTTTATGGCCAAAATTATCATGCCCCCCATAATTAGAGATCATGTTCCATGAAGATATTACCAACCGTAAATATATAATAACTTAATTATTGATTAGTAATATGCATTGCTAAGAACAACTTTAAAGGTGATTTTCTCTATTCAGATTCCAGATTTTCAAATATTGTCCAAACCATACATCAATGGAAATATTATTTATTCAGCTTTCAAATCTCAATTTCACCCTTATGACTGGTTTTGTGCTCCAGGGTCATATATAGTCCCCCCCCCCCCCCCCCCCCCCCCCCCCACAGCTGTTCCGTCCTCATGAAGTGGTTTTCGGTGCTGATGGACGTCTATACTCGCTAATGTCCAAGCAGCTTTGCAATTAGTGAAAAAAAAAGATCCCAACGTGCTGGTTTGAGTCTCGCCGAGAAGACTGATGTGTTCTGTTGGGATGTGTTCAGGCCGCTCTGCTGGCGCCGCTGGAGGACGAGACGGGCCGCTCTGGAGGGACGGACGACAGGAAAGTGGTTCCGGATTTTCCGCCCCCTGCTGGACGGGAGGTTCTGCTGCGCACCTGCGTGGCGCGGCCCGCGCCGTACTCCAAAGCCCTGCCGCAGCGGCTCTTCTGCGTACTGATGCGGGACGAGTTCAGGCTCGCCGGCGCCTTCTCCTCCGACACCTGCTTCTTCTGATCGGAGCGCCGGACAGAACCGGGCCGCTGGTGCTGCGGGCTCCTGCTGGATCCAGTTCTTACGGAGTTAAAACGAGACATTTAAAACACTTAACGTGGCTTAATGCATTAATACAGTGCTTTTAAAAGACCAAGCGCATTAATAAAGCAGATGAGCCCATAATAAGAATGCAGCCCGTTTAATTAAACCTTTTCCTCTCATTGAAAACCGTTATAAGGAAAACGCTTAATTCATTAAGACTGGGGCGGCAAAACGATCGCGATTAATCGCATGCATAATAAAAGTTTGTTTACATACTATATGTGTGTGTACTGTTAATATTTCTGTATATATAAACAAATATTTGTAAGTATATATATTAATATTTGTATATAATTTGTTATATATAAATATATTATATATAAATCTAACATATTTTTCCTTGATATATACATGTGTGTGTATTTATATATACATAATACATATACATAGTACACACACATATAGTATGTAAACAAACTTTTATTTTGAAATCACATTATAAATAATAATTAATAATCACATTATTAATAAATCATACTATATACAGACAAGCAGAGCCCATAATACACCTCTGTTTAGTGCATCCACATATAACGATGGGAGGACATCATCTGCTTGTCTGTATATAGTATGATTTATTAATAACATGTTTACAGAGTTTGGTCTTTTAAGAGCACGGTGGTAACGCATGAAGCCAGAGTTAAGTGTTTTAGAATGTCTCGTTAAAATGCTTCGCGTGTGTTTGTGGGAGCTGGGTTCTGGATCGGCGCTCCGAGGGTCTCATCAGCGCTAGAATGGGTTTATATCTGTTCCCCTACTGTGTGCTTGATGAGAGCAGCTCTAGATTGAGTTCACAACGCTGCGCTTTAGGACACATATACACACACTCTCTCACACACACACACACACTCACACATCACTCACACACACGCGCACTCACTCACACGCACACACACAGACACTCACTGCACTCACACAGCACACATCACTCACACACACACACACACACACACACACACTCACACAGCCACTCACTCACTCACACGCACATACACACACACACACACCAGACACACACTCTCACACACACACTCACATACACACACACACACACGCACTCTCACTCACACACACAGACACACACTCTCACACACCACACACACACACACTCTCACACACACTCTCACACACAAGTCACTCTCACACACACACACTCACACACACACTCACTCACTCTCACTCACACACTCACACACACGCACACACACACACACACACACACACGCACACTCACACACACACACACACTCACTCACATCACACACACACACACACACACTCTCACTCACAACACATACATACTCAACACTCACTCACGCACACACACACACTCTCACACACACTCACACACACACACTCTCACTCACACACACACACACACACTCTCTCACACACTCTCACACACTCTCACTCACACACGCACTCTCACACACAACACACTCTCACACACATTCACTCACTCACTGCACAACACACACTCTCTCACACACACGCTGTGTCAGTTTCGACCTCTCACAACACACACACACACACACGCACTGTGTCTCACACACACACACACAGTCTCGCTGTGATCGTTTCAACAGATGTGCTTCTGCTCGAGCGTCAGCTTCATTAATGTAGACGCGTGTCGTTAGTCTGTGTAGAATGAAGTGCTGTTAATTATCCGTGTCGATCTCATGCGTCTGAACAGGATCTAAATGTCAAACCAATGTAACAATATCCAATTCAGACTTGATGAAAATAAAATCCAGGCTCTCCAGCCAAACTTGTCCTCGTTTCATGATCATTGCCTCATTAGTGCTTTGTGCTCGCAGTGCTTTAATTACATTAAGGACATTAGTTTGAGAAACTTTAGTTCAGACCTGCTGATAAACAACTATTTTAAATAATCAAGCTTATATATTAATATATTTATCATCAATAAATCCACTTTCTATCTATCTCATGCATTTAACATTAAATATTGCTTGTTCCACAGTTCATCATATATTTAAATAAATACATGTTGTGCTGATTCGAAGCAATTTGAATAAATGCACTGAAAATATGATTTTAATGAGATTTAATATTTGCACGTATGTTTTTGTTGTTTCTTGAAATAAACATAGTGTGATATAATTTTTCAGATAGTTGCTAGGCAACATTTCTAATTTTCATTTAGTTTGAACCAATGCATTAAAATAACTGAGTCTAAAAAATTACAAAAATACAATTATAATACCAATAGTTCATATATGATTCATTTGTGTATGTATGACTGACAAATATGTCCCTGGAGCACAGAAGCAGTCATAAGCAGCACAGGTATATTTAGACAACAATACATTGTATGGTCAAAATTATAAATTTTTCTTTTATGACAAAAATCATTAGATATTAAGATCATGTTCCATGAAGATATCATAACTTAATTTTTGATTAGTAATATGCATTGCTAAGAATAAATTTGAACAACTTTAAAGATGATTTTCTCAATATTTCGATTTTTTTGCACCCTCAGATTCCAGATTTTCAGTCAAATATTGTCCAATCATAACAAATCTTCAGCGTTCAAATGATGTATTAATCTAATTTTTTGTTTAAATGGACCCAGGGTCACTCACAAAATTGGATTAGGTTCATTAGTTAATGTTAAAACTAATTTAAATTAAATGTTACATGCAATTG
This sequence comes from Ptychobarbus kaznakovi, assembly GCA_027422405.1. NCBI lineage: Eukaryota > Metazoa > Chordata > Actinopteri > Cypriniformes > Cyprinidae > Ptychobarbus > Ptychobarbus kaznakovi. The sequence continues at coordinate 29,326,152 of CM049804.1, read as the reverse complement.
AAATAAATGTATCCCTAAATATGGTGTTTTTCTCAGTTGATGCGTTCTCTGGGACTCAAACCCGTGAGCGTGTGTCGCTGCCTGAGCTGCAGCGCTCTGTTGTCCTCCGCGGCGTGAACAGAGATACGGATGCTGTTGCCATGGCGATGCTCATCTCCCCCCCACACACCCCCGCTCTCTTCGGGACGACGGACAGATTTTCACACACGTCTGTGGAGGATGCGGGGCTTGTTATTTTAAATTCCCTTTTTGAGGGCCAAACCTTGTCCAAAATCAAAGGCGTGGAAAACACAATGTTGACGTTTTGGCGGCGAAGACAGAAGGCGGTTCAGAACTTCAGCTTTTGTCCCAGTTTGAAAGCCTCACCAAACAAGACGGTACAATAACTTCAGAGCGCAGAGAAGAACTATTAAACCTGTTTCTGCTCCACTTTCCTCAAAGCGTATCGGCACGTTACTACCAGTATCGGGGAAAGTTACTTTTAAAAGTAATGCGTTACAATATTGCGTTACTCCCTAAAAAAGTAACTTATTACGATACTTACTTTTTATGGAAAGTAATGCGTTACAATATTGCGTTACTCTCACTTGTGTGTGTGTGTGTGTGTGTGTGTGTGTGTGTGTGTGTGAGAGAGAGAGAGAGAGTGTGGTGTGAGAAGAGAGAGAGAGAGAGAGAGTGTGTGGAGTGTGTGTGTGTGTGTGAGAGGAGTGTGTGTGGTGTGTGTGTGTGTGTGTGTGAGAGTGAGAGAGAGAGAGAGAGAGAGAGAGAGAGAGAGAGAGAGAGAGAGAGAGAGTGTGTGTGGTGTGTATGTGTGAGAGAGAGAGAGAGAGAGAGTGTGTGTGTGTGTGTGTGTGAGAGAGAGAGAGTGAGTGTGTGTGTGTGTGTGTGTGTGTGGTGTGTGTGTGTGTGTGTGTGTGTGTGTGTGAGAGAGAGTGCGTGTATGTGTGTTTGTATAGCAGGTAAATACAAACACTGAATGCATTTCTATGAAATGAAGAAACAGCAGCCGGGACAACGTTAAAACTCAGGTGACGTGTGTCATGAGCCCGAGAGAAGGATGTGCTACAACACTGTGCTGCGTGTTAAATATGCTGATAGCACATCCAGTTATGGAAATAATAACTCATCAGAATGTGCTAACAGCATATGATGCTCATGTGTGATATGATGTCAGGCTTTACTAAGATCGGGCAGATATATCACCGATCTGATGGGGGGGGGGGGGCAGATGTTTCAGGACCTCGGTGCTAATTCACATTTTGATTTATTCATACTAATTTTGTTCCTGATGCACTCCACTGTTCACCTCACATTAAAGCAATAATTCAGCTAGAAATCATTCTGTCCTCATTTATGACTTGAGAAATAGAGAAATGTCTGTTTTGAATATTATTCCTTACTTTACTTTAATCCAAAGCGACTTACAAATCACAAAAATTAACTCAAATTAAACGTTAAAACTATAAATATTATATACACACATATAAGAAGATAAAGAAATTCAATAAAAATGACAGATGCACACAACATTTAAATCAAAACAATTCAAAATATTAAAAGATATGAGTATAATAATGATTCTAGCATAACACTCATATATATATATATATATATATATTATTAGATTTCCATGAAGTCTGTTGAACTACTAAAATAATTAAAATCAAACTTAATAAAAGACCCATACAGACATAATTTAACTAAAATTAAAATAATAAATGCAAATCACACTTAAAAATAACACTGAATATTCCAAATATCATATTTTGTGCTTCACAAAAAACATTAATGCATGTTTAAACATTAAACAATGGAAACAAATATTTTCTTATTACTGTAAAAAAAAAAAATTGAGCGAACTTAATTTTAATGCAATCATGTTTTAGATTTTGAGATTCTCAACGTTTTGTTGTATAAACTTATGAAACGAGTTTATTAAACGAGTTATGAAACAAGTTTATTAAACGAGTTATTAAATTAGATTATTAAATGAGTTATGAAAACTCAAAAATCTGCTGAAGCTGGTTGCTGGTTGCACAGTGTTCCTGTGGCTCAGTGGTAGAGCATTGCGTCAGCAGCGCAAAGGTTGTGGGTTCGATTCCCAGGGAACACATGTACTGACAAAAACATGTATAACCTGAATGCACTGTAAGTCGCTTTGGATAAAAGCGTCTGATAAATGTAAATGTAATGTAATGTAAATGCATTAAAATTTTAAGTTCACTCAACGTATTTTTTTTTTGTGTATAATTTTTTGTTTTCTATAAAAAATATTTAAACAGTCTGAGATCCAGAAATATAAATTTCAAGCAAGAAGGCATAATATATTAAATCTCGTTTTCTGAAAAATCGATCAAAAAGCTTAAAACGACGAGCAAATTTGACAACGGTCAAAAAAATGACTAGTTTGAATCATAAACTCCAAAACCTAATTATATATTTTTGCAGGTTAAATGTATATTAAACACGTTAAAGCATGAAAATAGAAGTCAGAAAATGTTGTGTGAATGATGACCGAACACATTTAAAGCTGGTCACGAGAGAAGATATGCCCGGTTCGAGATACAAATATGGGTTCTGTGTGTAGGAAGGGTATATGAGATTATCTAAATCTAGTGTAGTGCTTCAAATACAGACTCCCACACGCAATATAGGTTGCATAAGATCTCCTTGAACCCGAGACGAGCCGTTGTTTAAACTAATCTGAAGATGGCGAGGCCTTTGGCTCGTCAATGTGTTCGTGTGCAGATTAGTGTCAGGATTAAATGAGGCTGAATAGCAGCAGATAGGGCTTCGTAGGTGGTTCGTGCTTCAACACCACGGCTTATAGTCCCATGGACTGAATGGAGTTACACAGCGCATCCGTCCTGTGACAGACGGTGCTTTATGCTCACCTGGCTGTTCCAGGAGCAGATTTAAGAGCCGGCGTGGGCCGATGAGAGCTATGGACCCTCGCTGATCTCTATTCTACTCGTGTGTGTGTGTGTGTGTGTGTGTGTGAGAGTGTGAGGGAGAGAGAGAGTGTGTGAGTGAGTGAGGAGAGAGAGAGGGTGTGTGTGGGTGTGTTTTGTGTGTGTGTGTGAGTGGGTGAGAGAGAGAGAGTGTGTGTGTGTGTGGTGTGTGTGAGTGTGTGTGTGGTGGTGGTGTGTGTGAGTGTGTGGGTGTGTGTGTTGTGTGTGTGTGTGTGTGGTGTGTGTGTGTGTTGTGTGGAGTGTGTGTGTGAGTGTGTGTGTGTTGTGTGTGTGTGTGGTGTGTGTGTGTGTGGTGTGTTGTGTGTGTGTGTGTGTGTGTGGTTGTGTGTGTGTGTGTGTGTGTGTGTGTGTGTGTGTGTGTGTGTGTGTGTGTGTGTGTGTGTGTGTGAGAGTGTGAGTGAGAGGGAGAGAGAGAGTGTGAGTGTGTGTGTGTGTGTGTGTGTGTGTTGTGAGTTGTGTTGTGAGTGAGAGTGTGTGTGTGTGTGTGTGTGTGTGTGTGTGGTGTGTGTGTGTGTGTGTGTGTGTGTGTGTGTGTGTGTGTGTGTGGTGTGTGTGTGTGTGGTGTGTAAAAGTGTGTGTGTGTGTGTGTGTGAGTGTGTGTGTAGAGAGTGAGTGAGAGGTGTGGGTGGTGGAGTGTGTGTGAGTGGGTGAGAGAGAGAGAGAGTGTGAGAGTGTGTGTGTGTGTGTGTGTGGGGGAGTGTGTGTGTGTGTGTGTCTGTGTCTGTGTCTGTGTCTGTGTCTGTGTGTGTGAGAGTGTGTGTCTGTGTCTGTCTGTGTGTGTGTGTGTGTGTGTGTGTGTGTGTGTTTTTGAGAGTGTGTCTTCACACTTAGACTGGTGTGAGTCTCTCATTATCACCGAATCTTGGATTTCATCTTTTTATCAACGTGTTTTCTTTGTTAGCACAGGTTTAGTTTCTATTTGGAGCTGATTCAGATCATGCACGGCAAAAAACTTTTTTCCTATTAAGTGTTTTTTGTCTTTTCTAGTATTAATATCTGAATCAAGATGCATGATTTCACAAGTAAAATTACTTTTTAAGAAATTTAGTTGCTTTAAACGAGCAAAAGTATCTCCAAGTATGACAAAGTCATTTTACTTGTTATGTAAATGCATCTTGATTCAGACATTAATACTAGAAAAGACAAAAATACTACGTTTTTTTTTTGCAGTGCATTGTTGTGAGCTCACGCACCTCAGTTTAAGAGTAAAAAGTATTATTTTATGGCTAGTAATAATACAGCATAATGAGAGATTATTACAAGCCGTTGATTTTAGAGCTGGAACATGAGGTTACAAACAAAAACACCCCAACAAAAGTTATCTCAGTAAGTTTTAGTCCAATGTTATATTAATAACTGGCGTTTACAGTAACGACGGGAATACAAGAAGAGGGTTAAGGTCCTTTGAGGAGCCAAAAATATGGCATCAGTGCAAAAAAGCCTTTAAGTGTGACGCATGCTGCAGGTGTGTACCGGCCAGGTGTGTTAAGTCCGATCGTTTCAGGTGATCGTGATCTAGTTTATCTGCAGCAGGACGACGTCTGGAGAACTCAGACAAGCACAAGTGTCAATGTTGGCATTTCAGACGGGAGTCGCCGCTGCTATCGACCCTGCTCTGAAACGAGAGCCAGTAATTAGCTGGGGTGTTTCTGAGAAACACAGGGATGATTTCTCAGCCCAAACACACACATGGCTGGCTGGGGTCAGGCCTGAGTCAGCGCACCGTGTCGTGCCCCGTACCATAGCATTTATTTGGCCATTGATTTCTGGAGGACTGTAGGGAGCTCTGCTGCTAAATGGCACGGTGGCGCTTGTACAGGACCCTCTAAACCGTACCCCGTTAAATCATGTGTTTCTTCCCCGTATCCCATCCGTCCCTCCCACGCCTCGCTCCTCCACCCTTCATCAGCATCTTGGCATTGTTACCGGCTTCCCGGGGGACAACATCCCACGCAGCTCCCAATCGTTTATCTTCTCGCAGCACACAGCGGCAGATCGCAGGAGAGAGAGGTGTGTGTGTGTGTGTGTGTGTGTGTGTGTGTGAGAGAGAGAGAGAGTGTGTGAGAGTGTGTGTGTGTGTGTTTGAGAGAGAGAGAGAGGTGTGTGTGTGTGTGTGTGTGTGTGTGTGTGAGAGAGAGAGAGAGTGTGGGTGTGTGTGTGTGTGTGTGTGTGTGTGTGTGTTTTGTGTGTGTGTGTGTGTGTGTTGAGAGAGAGAGAGAGAGATGTGTGTGTGTGTGTTTGAGAGAAGAGAGAGAGGTGTGTGTGTGTGTGTGTGTGTGTGTGTGTGTGTGTGTGTGTGTGTGTGTGTGAGTGTGTGTGTGTGTGTGTGTGTGTGTGTGTGTGTGTGGTGTGTGTGTGTGTTGTGGTGTGTGTGTGTGTGTGTGTGTGTGTGTGTGTGTGTGTGTGGTGTGTGTGTGTGTGTGTGTGAGTGTGTGTGTGTGTGTGCTGTGTGGTGTTGTTTGAGAGTGTGTGTGTGTGTGTGTGTGCGTGTTTCTCTCTCTCACTCGCTCACTCACTCACACTTCACTCACACACACACACACACACACACACACACACACACACACACACACACACAGATCCGGGAAGCGTTTGTAGTTCACACGAGTGTCAGATCCACCGCTCATCACCTGCGAGTCGTCGTGGTCGTTCTGAGCGAGTTGTCTTATTAATTTCTCCTAACTGTGTTTGAGGGGGAAGCAGAACAGGCTGTTTTCATGCACGTTAATCCATGACATGTTTTCAGAGTTAAATGTATTGAATTGAACAGAAGCTGAATTCCCCGTAAACACTAGTTAATGTTATTGCACTGGACTAACATGTACTGATTTTGCTCAGACAGGGTATAATGAAAAAGAGGACTTGGGGATAATCAATAAATCATGAATAATTATTTATATTGTGTATAAATAATATATAATCATGTAATCCATAAAAAGTAACTGTTGGCTGATTATGAGTATTTTAAAACGTAATTTAATCTAATTACAATTACTTCATTTTTGGGTAACACTTTATTTTAAGGTGTCCTTGTTACATGTTATATATACTTACTATTATAATAACAATAAATTATGCATAATTACATGCAAGTAACCCTAAGTGAAGTTCAGGTTATAGTGAGTACATGTAGTTTATTAATATTACTCGGTACTTAAACATGTGACCCTGGAGCACAAAACCAGTCATAACGGTCAGTTTTGTAAAATTGAGATGTATGCATCATCTGAAAGCCGAATAATAATATTTCCATTGATGTATGGTTTGGACAATATTTGAAAATCGGGAATCTGAGGGTGTGAAAACATCTGAATATTGAGAAAATCATCTTTAAAGTTGTTCTTAGCAATGCATATTACTAATCAATAAGTTTTAATGTAGTAAATGTACTAAATATGGAACATGATCTTAATATCCAAATGATTTTAGGCATAAATGTATAATTTTGAGCCATACAATGTATTTTTGTCTTAATATACCTGTGCTGCTTATGACTGCGTCTGTGCTCCAGGGACACGTGTATAATTACACTGTAACAAGGACATCTTAAAACTGTAACGATTACATGTAATTAGCTGCTATACAGCTCTGATAATCTCTGAAGCTCTTCAAACTACACAAAGTGGCAAAGTCAGCAGTGTATGGTTTCCCATGATGCACCAGTGAGGGTGTGTTGACCTGCTGTGTCTCTTTCTCCGGACACACACGCGTTCATCTCATCGTTCCCAGCATCCGACGCCTCTGGATGAAGTCCTCATCTCCCGCAGAGCGCCGCTCGCCTCTCGTTTCTTTTGATTGTTTGACTCCGGCAGCTTGGGAAAGCTCACAGTCTGAGGGCCGTGTGTGATTTCTCTCTCTCTCTCTTCCCGGGCAGTTGGGGTTAGCTGCTTATTGCAGCTCCAGATGAGAGTGCTTCTGTAAACAGCTGAATATTGAAGAGCGTTTCTCTTGTTATTGGAGTGTAAGTGTATTGAGAGAGTCATTACCCGTGAGTCTGTCTGCAGAGATCAGTCTTCTCTCTGATATCCAGCGTTATGATGCTGTCTGACCTCCGTGATCTCTGCTAAACGTCTGCCTGCTTCAGATATAAACCCTGAACATCAGCCACGGCTTTTATTCGGGAGGAGGACATCACGCCTTCGATGCTGCTCCAGGTTTGATTTCTTTAAAGCCTGATTCAGAGTACATTTATAATAAGTGCAAATTAAAAAAAAAAATCTTAAACACTTAATTTCAAAACACACACACACACATTCACTCACTCACTCACTCACGCTCACTCACCACACACAGCATACTCGCACACTCACTCACACACACACAGACACTCACACACAAAAACACTCACACACGCACACAGACACTCAAAAAACACAACACACTCACTCACTACACACTCACCCACACACATACACACACACACACACACACACACACTCAAAAACTCACACACACACACACACACACACACACACACAGTCAGACACACAGTCAAACACTCACACAGGCATACTCGCATGCACACACGCTCACTCACACTCTCACACACAGACACTCACACACAAAAACACTCACACACGCACACACACTCAAACACACACACTCAAAAACACACACTCACTCACACACACACACACACACACACCCCACACACATACATCACACACAACACGCACACAGACACTCACACTCACAACACTCACAAAACTCTCTCACACACACACTCACACACACACACAGTCACTCACACAGTCAAAACACTCACTCACACACTCACACTCACTCTCACACACACACACACACTCAAACACACTCACACACAAAAACACTCACACACTCAAACACACTCACACTCAAAAACACACACTCACTCACACACACACACTCAAAAACTCTCTCTCACACACACACACTCCCACACACATACATACACACTCACCCACACACATACTCACACACGCACACACACACTCAAACACACACACACTCAAAAACACTCACTCACTCACTCACACTCACACTCTCACACACAGACACTCACACACAAAAACACTCACACACTCACTCACACACACACACACACTCTCACACACTCACACACTCACACACTCACTCACACACACACACTCTCACACACTCACACTCACTCACACACTCTCACTCATTATCATTCTCTAAATATATATCTCTCTAAATTGGAGATTGGTGCAAATCAAATAAAGACAGCATGACTTCTAATTTGTTCTATTTCAGTATGTATTTTGAATGTTTTATATATTATTAATGTTTAATATACGACCGACCAGTATTTCTATATTGTGAAGTGCAGATGGAGCAGCAGCAAACACATGAAAGCCGGTCCGATGGTTTGCATGTTTCGAGTTGCTCATGAAAGCGAGAGGTTGGTTCTTCAAAGAGCGCGAGGACGATGAAAAGAGCCACATGAAAGGATGAAGGTGTGCGTACACTGTGTGAATGATGCACGGACGAGTCATGTGTAGACTGACCCGGGCTGAAGAGAGACAGCAGCTGCTCTTTGGGAATCTCACCAGGTAACTGGCCGTCGATGAAGAGCTGCATGTATTTATAGATGTCTTTGCCATGTTTAATGCTTGACACTGCTGTGTTTTCCAGGCGTCACACTACAGGCCTGTTCACAGCAACAGGAGTCGAATTAAAGTGAATTACCACAGTGAGTCTAAACACATCAAATCATATGATCTGGTGGAGTTTATTAATGCAAGCAAGGCAAAATACCCTACGTTTTAAATCTTAAATATGCAAATAAGGCATCATCTAACTAAACATGCACTAATTTGCAGAATCAGAAAGCACTTGATGAAGCCAACTCGTGTCATGTGTTCAGTATAAATCCGTGCGAATGAAATACTAAACTAACCTTCAGAATACATTGGTGTTTGTTAGAGGAAAAAACTCTTTAAAGATTGAAATCTACAGATAAGTGCAATAAAATAAAACTCAGATGTATATTTTTAGTACATTAGCCCAAAATCAGAAAATGACCAATGCATGTAAAACAGTGTTTTTTTCCGGTAGTGTCAATCAGGAATGAGCTATAGTAATGATATTCATACTGCACGTGCTAAATCAGTAACCCCCCCCCCCCCCCCCCCCCCCTAGTCAAACTAGTCCTTAAGACAGTGATTGAGTTCATGCAACCGGCCTTAGTTCAGTAACCTGTCACAGATGCGAACACAAGTTGGCTATTATTACATTCTAGTTTCTTGATTCTGATTAAATTAATATTTTGAAGTTCAAATGCATTGTAATTATTAGCCAAGACAAGGTTGTTACTTGTTACTATATTTTCTTTCTTCCCATTTACTATTCTGTTTTTATACAGCCAATTTAACTTATTAAAAACCATGTCTATGCATAAATAAAATAAAGAAACTGATATTTAAGAATGGTTTTAATTACATTTTAATGAATGTTGCAATCGTCCCCTGTTGTGGTGTCAGTTGCAACATTTAACTTTGTCTGTTGAAGTATAAATTGTGTGTATTTAATCATATGTGCACATATGGCTTTATTGTATTAAGATTCTGGCTTTCTAATGCAAACAGTGTCTGAAAAACTAAAGGAAATGTAAAAAGTGTTGCAACCGTCCCCACTCTCCCCTATACAATAGCTTCAAAGCCGTTATAAACGGGAAAAATGTCCTTATTCAGATCAAGTTTTCGTCTGGTATTATAGAGTTAGTGTGAAATCTTGCATGCATTTTCCACACGAGTGTTCACGTTAACACGTGTGTTTTCTATTTCCGTCCCATCGCTGCTCCTCATTCACCCGTTACCGACGTCTCTTCATCCGCCTCCACTCCATCCACCCACCATCCATCCGTTTCTGACTCGGCCCTGGAGGATTATGCCATTCTTCACAGGACGAGATCTCAGCGCGTGGGCAGCTGCGAGCCCCTAATGACACCCACGCACGTCCAAAACCAATTTTACCCTCGCTAAAAGAACAGCCCTCGCGCGTTCCCATGCATACAAACGAGCGATCGATGGCGGTCAGCGACTCCCGGGCCTCGGAGATTTAGTGAGCGTCGGATCGATGGTGTTCGAACCACCGACCCATGTTGGTTTCCGCTCGTCTCTCGTAATCTCATTAGGGACATGAATGGCTCTGAAAGGCGAAGAGGAGGGCGGCATGGAGAATGAGTATTGGATTAGAGAGCGTCATTGGAGGGCTGTGTTCCATCGCTTGTGCTGGAGCTGCAGATCGTCTATTGAGGGCTCGTTAATGCTCACACTGCTCACACTGACTCAGAAGGTGTCTTGTAATGTAAGGTGACCTGCTTTTGAACAGTCGTGCGTTTGTGAAAGCGTCACCCGTCAGATATATCATATAACATGATCACAAATGGTTCAAAAGCTGCATCTTTGTACCGTATTCACCTCTAGATGTGCATATTAGTAGCTAAAGTGGTGCGTATTAGTAGTCTTTCGCTCCAGTGACCGTTTTCGGTTTACAGTCGTTTATTTGACACAATTGAAATCAAAGAATGAACTGATGTGACATCATTTAATTAAAAAAAGGCCCAAAAATATTTTATTGAGGGCTTGGTTAATTAGGCCAACAATGCAAAAACATGTTTTTCTTACTTACTATTTTCGTCTTGTTAGACAAATAAGATGCATTTACTTGACGAGGAAAATTACTTAAGATATGTTTCGTTTTCTGAAAAATATATCATAATTTTGTTAGTTTTTGCTTAAAACGTGCAAAAAAATGTGCCAATGGGGTAAGAAAATCATCTTAATTCAAAGGCTAAACTGGATTATTATTATTCGTTTTAAGCAAAAACTAACAAAATTATGATGTATTTTTTAAAAAAAAATAAGACAATATCTTAAGTAATTTTACTTGTAAAATAAGTGCATCTTGATTCAATAATTTTTCTGTAAAAATGCCTAAACACAGTAGGGTGTTTAGGCACCACACAGCCCATGCAATAGCGTGGGCCCCCGCGGAACGCGATTTTTACCGATGGGAACGTGGTTGTTTTATCTCCGTACTTCTGTGTTAATGGCGAATGTAAAATAGTTATAATGCTGAAGGTGAGGTACAATTCATATTTCTTTATTAAATAACTTATACATTTTTTTTTAAACTTTCTGTGAGGTGTAGTTTTACAAACAGCACGAGTTCTCCGCGAGCTCTCTCTCAAAATGCTTAAATGGCTTCATATCACCGCATCGCGTCTGCACTATAAACGAGCTGCACACTGCACGACTGACAGTTTACATGCATCATCACTAAAGTTTATCATTTGTATTTCTTTTTTAAGTTTGCCAGTATTTAAACGATTCAGCACTCGTGCGCTCTCCAGTGTGCACTCTCAACAATTGTCCCATTGTAAAAACAAAAATACACAGCATGATCAAACATTTAATTACATTTTTTTTTTGGGGGGGGGGGAGGTCTAAATATTCCCCCCTCCACCACTCAAATAAAAGAAATCCTCCCTCCCACAAGAGGGGAATTCACCCCATTTTCACAAATGAAACTCAGGACCTGAATGAGTGTCTGTAAATCCTGATTGGAGAATCACTATAAATAAGTCTACGTGTTAAAAAAAGCCTTTACATTATGTTGTGCTCCTATGCACACGATGTTCAAATATGTCGCTGTGGTATGCTGAGTAAATCTCTCTCTCTCTCTCTCTCTCTCTCTCTCTCTCTCTCACTCTCTCTCTCTCTCACTCTCTCTCTCTCACTCTCTCTCTCAATCTCTCTCTCTCTCTCTCTCTCTCTCTCTCTCTCACTCTCTCTCTCACTCTCTCTCTCACTCTCTCATCTCTCTCTCTCTCTCTCTCTCTCACTCTCTCTCTCATCTCTCTCTCACTCTCTCTCTCTCTCTCTCTCTCTCTCTCTCTCTCGCTCTCTCTCTCTCACTCTCTCAAGGGCTTTTTTATTAAAAAAATGTGCTTTATGTGCCTTTTTCTGTTTGCTTGGAGGCATTTGTAAACTGCAGTAATCTTTTTACATCATTTATTTTTGCACCAAATTATAGAGAGTAGTATGGATAACTGTATTGATAGGTATCGTATCAGTATCGATAAAATGTAAACGATATCCATCCCTACCCCAGAATCGATCGAAAATCCACCGAGGGGGGCCCCTCCGGGAACACTTGCTAAGGGCCCCCGTAACACTAAACACACCCCTGAGCGCACAGCACATATATCGACATATTAATTTGAGCTGACAGTAAACGGCTCATTTCCAACGTGTTTTTACCTCTACGCGAAGAGCGATAAGAAGTTGGAGCGCATCGGGGCCTTCGGTATCTGGTGGTAATTGCGCTGTGGATCCGTCTCAGAAAGTTTCACACTGAGTTGAGCAGCTCGTCTGTGCCGGCGCTGAGGGAGGAGGACAGCGTGAAGAGACAAAAAGGCAGGTGCTGCGAGGTTTTTTGGGATGGAGGGACAGATGCTGTCAGCATCTCGCGTTGATAAGAGCCGCGTGGCTTCAGCAGAACCGGAACGCTGCGCTATTCATTAACGCACATCACGCCTTTGTGTCCATCTCCTGGTCATTAAGTCAACCCTCGATGTCAGAAATGTCCAATAGCTGCGCTTGGGTTTGTAACACGAGCTCCGGGTCTGAACCACTGAAACATAATGCAAGTTTTCTGCAGTGTTTGCGGGAGAGCCACATATACATCCATAATGAATGTCTCGGTGGAGAATGAACCGCATTATTATGTGTGACGATTAGCTCAGACTTCATCTGTTCAGGCGATCCACACCGAGCATTGATTCTAGTGTTAGACATCATATGTGATGTATTTAAAATGGAGCAGAATTGGAACAATTACCTGGATTAAGTTGATATTATTCAGCAAAATTGTTTCAGTAAAACTTTTCACGCAGCACTAGAACTGGAACAAACCCGGACACACACACACACACACACACACAGACACAGACACAGACACAGACACAGACACAGACACAGACACAATCACAATCACACACACACACACACACACACACACACACTTACACACACAGAGACAGACAGAGACAAACACAGACAGACACAGACACACACAGACTCACACACACACACACACACACACAGACACAGACAGAGACAAACACACACACAGACAGAGACAGACTCACACACACACACAGACAGACACAGACACAAACTCACACACACACACAGAGACAGACTCAACTCACACCACACACACACACACACACACAGACACAGACACAATCACACACACACACACACACACACACACACTTACACAGACAGAGACACACAGACACACACAGACTCACACACACACACACAGACACAGACACAAATCACACACACAGACTCACACACACACAGACACACACACACACACACACACACACAGAGACAGACAGACTCACACACACACACACACACACACACACACACAGAGACACAGACACACACACAGACTCACACACACACAGAGACAGACTCACACACACACACACACACACACAGAGACACACACAGACAGACAGAGACAGACACACACACAGACTCACACACACACACACAGACAGACACAGACACACACACACACAGACACACACTTAATTTGATGTCTTCAAATAAAACAATTATATTTGCCATTGGGGTCAGAAAAAAGAATAATTAAAGGGAAAACCAGATAATTTTCTGATCCATTGGCAGGTATTTATTATTGCTTTAATCATAAACGTAATTATTTTTCAAGCTTTAAAACACTTATCTCATGCCATTGTGCTTCTCCAGTAAATGTGTCTTGATTTACTAGTGTTAAGATATTAGTACATATAAACAAGACACAAATACCATTAAAATCATTGCTGCCAAACGCATGAGATGCCAGAGACGTATTAATCACTGCATTAATGATCCAATCCTAGACTCTGCAGTATTTGCTTATTTAAACCCAAGCAATGTCTTCATCATGCCTACTGTAAGTAATTAAAGAATTGTATTGCTGTATTATTTTAACAAACAGTTGAGTGTCCCATCAGAGACGAGGGGTCGTGTGTTAATTAGTGCAGATGCTGCGTCTCGTTTGTACAGATCAAACATCTGAATCTGCTCCGGTTTCTGTCATCTTCCCTCTGTTTCTTCCAGATGCGACACGAGGTGTGGAAGAGTGACCTTTGACCCGAGACCCCTGCTGTCTGCGGCCGTTGAGAGCACTATGTAGGCGTCAGGTGAGATGCTATACAGGACCTGTGCGCTGTAGTTCTGGATCAGCAGCAGCTGTTTCTGTAACACGGATTGAGTGAAGCCAGGATAAAAACTGAACAATTATATTTTTATCTATATCTTCACTGATATTTACCCCGCTGGATTTTGCATTTTTACCTTTTATAAGGGCACATAATCTAACCTTAGTAAAAAAAACTATGTGTCAACTTTCATGTAAATGCTCAAATCTACTTAACAATTAAAATAAGGCATTATAGGACTGATATCTAACTAAATCCATCTTTGCACTGCGTTTGGTGTTTAGATGGTTTTACATCAAGTGGCAACCTCTCGCTCTCTCTCGTGAAGAGAGTCAGTCCCATAGACCCCCCCCCCATGTTAACATACCCAACTTAACAGCAGAAAAAAGTATGTTTACATCCTGGAACAAAAAGTGGTTTTGGTCTATATAGCTAATGTTGCCCTTCATTATAACTGTGAGGGGGTGAATTTTTTTATTACTCATCCGTTTAAATTATATTAAGCCTTAAAGTTCTGCATAATTAAGGGCGTGGCCACTTGAGTGACAGGTGGCACAATTTTTTGTGTGTTTGTGATCAAAAAAGTATAAAAATATGAATTATTCAAAACTTTTGAGTGGTGTATCTAAATAAACAAATTCTGAATCAGTAGAAAACATTCATCTATAAGAGTACGTTTTCTTGTTTTCTTGACATTAGTTTTATTTTTGCTTATCAGGTGATTGTTCGTTAACACTTTATTTCGATAGTCCACTTTAGAAATTCCACTAACTGTAAGTAACTTTGCAACTGCATGTCAACTAGCTGTCATTAGAGTATTAGTAGACTTAATATCTTCTAACACGTTATTTTGATGGGATCAGAAAATACTGACTGTCAGAAACTTTGCAAGTATATGTCAACTTATTCTACTAACCCTAAACCTACCCTACTTCGAGTTATTTGACATGTAGTTACAAATTAATGAGAATTAGTTGACAAGTAGTTACAAATTAATAAGCGTTTGTTGACATGTAGTTACAAATGAATGAGAGTTAGTTGACATGCAGTTACAAAGTTACTTAGAGTTAGTAGAATGTCTAAAGTGGACTATCATAATAAAGTGTAACCGACTGTCACAGATGCATCTTGGAAATATCTGACCCTACAGCTGACGTTTTTCATTGAATAATGACTCAGACGAGTGTTTGTTCCGCAGACAAAACACATTAAGATCGACACAAAGACTAGATGCCTCAGAGAAACAGACATAAGTCTCACATTCACTGGGCTCTCTGAGTTTGATTCGGACCTCTTGTGCCATCAGTAGCTTCTATATTCAGCAGCGTGTTGTGTGTTAGTATGACGGAGCGTGTTGGTGCCCACGCTTCGGTTGAGACACAGATGGCGCAGTATTTTAGTGGCTGTTGCGCTCGCTGTGTAGGTGTCGATATTGTACTACATGTACAGAATAACCCCTCCGCAGTCTTGGGTTATGTAAAGTTTATCTGCATCTCGGCGTCCAAAAGTTTCAGCAGCCGATCCAACGAGAGCAGATCATCACACCAAACTAACCTGGAGATGAGCTGGAGTATTAATGACTGTTACTGTACAAATACATCAGATAGAGTCAGAATAAAACCTCCTGTACACACGCACATGCACACACGCGCATGCGCACACATACACTATCTCTCACACACACAACACTCTCTACACACATAACACACACACACACAACTCTCTCAACACACACACACACACACACACACACTCACACACACACACACACACACACGCTCTCTCTCACACAAACAAACAGCCATACACACACACACACTCTTGAACACAAACCCACACTCTTGAACACACTCTCACACAAACACATACACTCTTGAACACACACACACATACACACATACACACATACTCTCGAACACACACACACACTCACTCACACACATACACACACACACACACACACACACACTCTCACACACACAAACACATACACACACACACACACATTCACACACACACACACATAAACACAAAAGCACACTCACAACACACACACCGAACACAAACACGCATATACACACACACACACACACGAAAGCATACACTCTATCACACACAAACACACACACACACACACACACACACACACACAAAACACGACACACACACACACACTCATCAATACACACACAAAACACGCATTCAACTTACCACTCTCTACTCAAACAAGTACACACACACACACACTATAAAAAAATACACAACACACCCACACACACACACATATATATTTCAATTGGTATAAAAATAATGTATATTTCAAAACATTAGAAATGTCTTTACTGTCACTTTTGATCAGTTTAATGTGTTCTTGATGTATATAATTTTTTTTTTTTTATATATAATTTATACCAAAATGTTCAATGGTAGTGTATCACGGCTTCCACAAAAATATTGTGCAACACAACAGTTCTCAACATTGGTAATAATCAGAACCGAGTAGAAAATCAGCATTTTGGATTGATAATAAATGATATCTTAAAATATATTGAAATAAGAAAAACCTTAAATGATAATACGTCAATAATCAAATAAATGCAGCCTTGATGAGCCGAATAGACTTCTTTCAAAAATGCTCAAAAGTGTTTCCAAACGTTAGATCACTGGTGTGCATGTACCGGACGTTATGCAGAAGAATATGAATGTTCATATTTTGGGCTGCTGAGCTCTATATGTGTCTGTTGTTGTGGGTCAGACGGGTCCCAGTCGCTCGTATCAGTGCACAAACAGATCTTCTGTGGCTCTTTGGGCCATTTTCTGTGTAATGATGCCTTGGCTGTTGTGTGTGTCTCTCAGGAGCCGGGGGGCGTCAGGGGGGTTCGAGAGACACAAACGCCGAACCCCCCCATCGCACTGCAGAAACGCTGCTAATTGTGTTTTCCGTCCCGTGAGTTCGTCTCTCCAAAGGCCAGTGATGCTTATGGATTTTCTCAAATGTCATTGTAGTTTGACGCAGAGCCACGAATCTACCTCGCCTTGTTTATCTGCACGACTCAATGGACAGAAGACTCGCGACTGCTTTCACCAACGTGAAAACGTCTCGGCGCTTCACGGCACACAGTCAAACACATTGGCTTTGTTTTCTATTGAAAGTCTCTCTACTGTCCTCATGCAGTGTAGAGCCCACCTTCTCAGACACCACGATTGGTGGATTATACACAATACCTGCATGGCATTGGTCAAAGTACTATTCAGTCATTACATACACAACAATAGGACAATGAAAAAACAATTGGTTGTGTTGGCACAACACCATTTTCAGCTCATAAATGGCATTTTGTTACCCTACAAATGCAAACTTTTGAAAACAAGTGCAGGTTTCTGAACGCGGTCCTGCTTGTAAACAACAAAAACACTAATGTGCATGCTAAAAGTCATGTGACTTTGCCTCAGCAGATCATGTGATTGGACACGCAGCGATCTCATCACACACCATCTCAAATGGGATTTTAATCATTTTGAGCCAAAGTCAGTTTTCATCGTAACGATCACCTCCATAAGAATGCGTTCCCAAACATCAGGCGATATACGAGATTTCTTCTGCACGCTCTGAGACGAAAGTCGTTCATTATGAGACAAAAGAGCCGCTGGTTGCATCAGATTTCATCATTTGCACCAGTTTCACAGAAAGTGGTGATTGTATTCTCTTGCACACTGTGCTTTATTAAGTGTTTTATGCGATGCTCTAAATATGTGCACAAGTTAAGTTTGTTGTTTTGCATGAAAACATGACTATTGAGTGCACAATCAAATACTTCTAACCAGTGTTGGGTGTAACTACTTACTAAGTTACTGTAACTTTACCTTGAAAAAGTAAAGTAAGGGATTACTCTTATTTCTTCTGTAATTTAATTACAGTTACTTCTATAATTCAACTTAACACTGTGTATAGAACATTTACAGCGGATTTAACATCAAAACTTATGAAATGCATGCTTTTTATGCACCCTTCTTACTTTAAATGCTTTGGTGAGTTAATAAGAATACTAATATTAATATATATTGATAAATGATTTAGAAAGTAATAAGTAATTAATTACTTTTTGGAGATTAATTTGTTTGGTAATCTAATTACACTGTTGAAGATACCCAACACTGATTCTAACTCGAGCTTTCCATCTTGTAGATTATAAACGAAGTCTGTAAGAGAGTTGATCAAGTTTAATGTTGGTGATGTTAAAGTTTATTAGTTCGTTTATAGTTTGAGTGCATTTTTTGACACACAAAACGCAAAACTCTCTCTCTCTCATACACACACACTCTCTGTTACTCACTCACACACACGCTCCCTCACACACACACACACACACACACACACACACACACACACACACACACACACTCTCTGTTACTCACTCACACACTCCGCTCTCACACACACACACACACATCTCTCTCTGTTACTCACTCTCTCACACACACGCTCTCTCACACACACACACACACACACACACACTCTCTGTTACTCACTCACACAATGCTCCCTCACACACACACACACACACACACACACACATGCTCTCTCTCTCTCTCTCTCTCTCTCTCTCACACACACACACACTCTCTGTTACTCACTCACACACACGCTCCCTCACACACACACACACACACACACACACACACACACACACACACACACACACACACACACACACACATGCTCTCTCTCTCTCTCTCTCTCTCCCACACACCACTCTCTGTTACTCACACACCGCTCTCTCACACACACACACACACACACTCTCTGTTACTCACTCACACACACACCACACACACACACACACACACACAAACACACCACACACACACACACACACACACACACACACACACTCACACACACACACACACACACGCTCCTCACTCACACACACACACACACACACACACACACACACACACACACACTCTCTCTCTCTCTCTCTCTCTCACACACACACACTCTCTGTTACTCACTCACACACGCCTCTCTCACACACACACACACACACACACTCTCTGTTACTCACTCACACACACGCTCCCTCACACACACACACACACACACAGAGCTCTGAACCCCAGCGCTGTGATTGACACCCAAGCCGCTGCATTGTCTCTGCGCAGGTTAAAAATATAAAGCAGCTGCAGTGTCGCCTCGGCGGATAAGGGCCGTCCGATCCGATGTCTCCGGGCTGCCAGGTTGTTACAGCAGCTCTTTGTGTTTCTGCTGCCATCGGCACATCAGCCGCTGTTTCCAGCAGTTCCCTGCTTCTCTAAGATGCTGCTGCTCGCACAATCATATTCAGGCCTGCATTTAATATTCATGTTTTTTATTTGATATAACATTTCCATGCGATTGGATTGTGCCATTTTAACATAAACTAATGATTAATTATTAATTTTCTTTTAGTGTCTATATAGTTTTTATTACTTTTATTTCAGTTTTAGTGTTAGTTATTTTAGCACATCAGGTTAAACTAAATAAAAATGTTATTTATTTAGTTTATTTATTTGTTATATATATATAAACTTGTTTTGTTTCAAGTATTAAAAAGTGCCATAGCTTACCGTTAACTATTTGATTTAATTTAAATAATCACATATCAATGCATTTATTAATTTATTCAACTCGTCATGCTTAAAATCAACATAAATCGATTTTATCATAAATATATTCGAATATGGTTAAAATATGTGGGACAAGCAATATTCAATCTGCTAAAATATGATAAAAAGTAAGTGGATAAATATATAACCTGCTAATTGAGTATTTAAAAACATTTGTTTATTAATTGCGTTACAGAAATCTGAACAGTTTCCTTTGTTAAATATGCATCACATGAAGTTAGGTAGTTTATGATAAAACCCTGTAATCTGAATGAAGTTCATATGCAATTCAATGCATGATTATTAAATCCAGGCCTAATCCCTGTTCTGATTGTGTAACGATGTAACGACTCTTTCTCTGAATGCTGGAGTGTGTTCGCTCCATGCTCTCGAGCGTTTGCAGATGCATCCGTGTTGTTCAGGGCTGGATTGATCGCAGCTTCCCGAACATCCGGCAGAAACGGATCCGTATTGAGCTGCTCTGTGCTTTCAGACGCAGGTTACAGGTCAGTAAGACGCTGTAAGACTTCTGGCTCTCAGAAATCACACGAGATAAAGCGCTGTTCTGAGCGTCTTTAATACAAGGACGTGGGTTTCTCTGTAACACGACATCCAGAGTAGCCTTGAAAGATAAAAGCGCTGTGTTTGTAAAGCAAACGGGTTATTATTTAATATAATACCAGTCACTCTGCTTCCGTTTGTCCGTCTTTCAACCAATTTGACCTGTGAACATTCATAACGTTAAGATTATAATGCTCGGATTATGTTGACTTTCACTCCAGAAATACGTGCCGTGTCATCCCACATGAAGAAACACTATAGTAAATACAATAGCATACTAAAGTGTATATTTACTGACTGTAGAGAGCCGGAATAAATCCTGTGGTATACTTACGTTTTTACTACAGTAAACAAAAGTGTATTATAGTATATATACACCCTATAGTTGTAGAAAACGTAGTATTTTTTTATATTACTATAGTTGTTAAGTTACCCAAGAATTATCGCGATTAATTAATTTACTATCGTATGTATTACTATAGTGTCTGACAGAAAACTGCATTTCTTCCTCGTTTCACCAAAATATTTTTGTGTATTGTTCTTCATATGCTGGTTATATTTTTGGTAACGCTTTATTTTGATCGTCCACTTTAGACATTCTACTAACTGTAAGTAACTACATGTCAACGTATTCTACTAACCCTACCCCTACTGGGAGTTAGTTGACATGTAGTTACTTGTAGTAAGTAGAACGTCTAAAGTGGACGATCAAAATAAAGCGTATCCATATTTTTGTTGTGGAACCAGCGTCGTGAATTGTCCACCTCAATATTTGATGATATTTTACAAAAAGTAAAATTTTTAGAATGATTTACATTTATTTGACACGTTTATAAACAACTGTGCAAAATACATAGCTTCCCATACTTCTCAGAGCGAGGGTCTTACTCCATATCAGAGGTGTTTAGACTCCTTGCGGGGGGTCATTTGGGTTAAACCTATACTTATATCCATCGCCGTCTGTAACTCTTTCAGTCGCTGTGGTCAGTGTTTTATCTTTCCAGTCATCTATTCAGAGATGTGTCGTGGTTAGAAAAATGCGCCCCCCCCCCCATAGTCCACATTTTTAGATTATTTTTTTAAATAACATAAACGTGTTTTCTACTATATATTTTGGTAAGATACATCAATGACGTTATATTAAGCCAAGCAACTCTTAATACCCAGGGATCTCTTCAAGCTGTTCTTTTACCGTTTTTATGAATTCCTCCAAATTCTTTATTTATTCAATTATTTACTTTAAGATGAAACTGAAGCATCTTCAGCACAAGGGTCATGCAATGTGCGTTTGGCTCGTTATCCCTTAGGAACACTAACCATGGTTTTATTGTAGTTAAAAATATAGTTTTTTGGCATATTGGTTACCATTTGTATAACCACATTTTTAATACAAATACCATGGTTAAACTATGGTTAGTCTATCAAAACCATGGTTAGTTTGTGGTTAACTACAGTAACCATGTTTTTATTTGTGGTTAACTACAGTAACCATGGTTTTATTTGTGGTTAACTACAGTAACCATGGTTTTATTTGTGGTTAACTACAGTAACCATGTTTTTATTTGCGGTTAACTAAAGTAACCATGGTTTTATTTGTGGTTAACTACAGTAACCATGGTTAATTTGTGGTTAACTACAGTAACCATGGTTTTATTTGTGGTTAACTACAGTAACCATGGTTCATTTGTGGTTAACTACAGTAACCATGGTTTTATTTGTGGTTAACTACAGTAACCATGTTTTTATTTGTGGTTAACTACAGTAACCAAGGTTTTATTTGTGGTTAACTACAGTAACCAAGGTTTTATTTGTGGTTAACTACAGTAACCATGTTTTTATTTGCGGTTAACTACAGTAACCATGGTTTTATTTGTGGTTAACTACAGTAACCATGGTTAATTTGTGGTTAACTACAGTAACCATGTTTTTATTTGCGGTTAACTACAGTAACCATGGTTTTATTTGTGGTTAACTACAGTAACCATGTTTTTATTTGTGGTTAACTACAGTAACCATGTTTTTATTTGCGGTTAACTACAGTAACCATGGTTTTATTTGTGGTTAACTACAGTAACCATGGTTTAATTTGTGGTTAACTACAGTAACCATGTTTTTATTGCGTTAACTACAGTAACCATGGTTTTATTTTGCGGTTAACTACAGTAACCATGTTTTTATTTGCGGTTAACTACAGTAACCATGGTTTTATTTGTGGTTAACTACAGTAACCAAGGTTTTATTTGTGGTTAACTACAGTAACCAAGGTTTTATTTGTGGTTAACTACAGTAACCATGGTTAATTTGTGGTTAACTACAGTAACCAAGGTTTTATTTTGGTTAACTACAGTACCATGGTTTTATTTGCGGTTAACTACAGTAACCATGTTTTTATTGTTTTATTGTGTGTTAACTACAGTAACCATGGTTTTATTTGTGGTTAACTACAGTAACCATGTTAGTGGTTAACTACAGTAACCAAGTTTTAATTGTGGTTAACTACAGTAACCAAGGTTTTATTTGTGGTTAACTACAGTAACCATGGTTAATTTGTGGTTAACTACAGTAACCAAGGTTTTATTTTGTGGTTAACTACAGTAACCATGGTTTTATTTGCGGTTAACTACAGTAACCATGGTTTTATTTGTGGTTAACTACAGTAACCAAGGTTTTATTTGCGGTTAACTACAGTAACCAAGGTTTTATTTGTGGTTAACTACAGTAACCATGGTTTTATTTGTGGTTAACTACAGTAACCATGTTTTTATTTGTGGTTAACTACAGTAACCAAGGTTTTATTTGTGGTTAACTACAGTAACCATGGTTTTATTTGTAGTAAAAACATGTTATTTTTCATAAACTGTCATCGTATGGAGAAGACATTCCTCACAACCTTCTTGTGTGAGTAAACCGTGATATCATCAGTTATGTTTGGTGAGCGAATGCTGTAATATAAGCGTGGTTTATCATTAAGGACAGTCCAGGCCTGTTAATTACTGTCACAGTCTGTGTTTTTACAGTCCTGTACACTTCAGCAGACGTCTAATAACACAGGAGAAGCTGCTTTCCTGCACTGATGGTTTCTGTAGCCACACCGTCGTAATTAAGCCCAATGCTTACCTCATAGAGATGCAGATCGCAGCAACTAACACGCCAATTAAAGCGCCAAACTCCACGTGATGGACTGTTGCTATGGTTTCCAGCGGCTCTGTAAATCATCGTTAAATGACAAGGTTAATGAGGTACATGTGTGTCGCACTCAAGCTGCTGTCTTGTTCTTTGTAATGATGATTTTATTGTTTACCTGCATCTTAACTTGTTTTTAATACAGCTGCTTTTACAGATAACAGCTGATTTGAACAGTTTCGCCTGCCATATTGACTGGAGCTGACAGTAATTAATGAGCTCCGGCACATAATTAATCAGCTGCTCGGATTATAAATAAGGTGAACAGAGGCAGAGCATGACGTTGACCGCCGCTTGACCACCGGTCTGTTTTTCTGAAACACATAATATTAGATATGTTTGAAATGCACAGTTTCATCCAGTGCTTGTATTTAATTGAGATCATAGAGAAGCTTTATATCTCATAATTTTTCAACTTTGCTCATGCATTTGTGAGATATAAACTCACAATATTCAGAAGATTTTGAGATGTTCTCCCAGTTTCACAAACAAGGCTGAATTAAGCCTAGACTAAAGTGTAAGTCTGAGCTGTTTTAACCGAATTAAACTTGCACTGATTGATCTTAAAATATATCAGTGCCTTTGTTTTGTCTCAAGATGCACCCCAGTAATATTGTTTCTAATGTATGTTAATAAAAATTACTTACATTTCTTAATTGAACTATGGCTTAGTCTAAGCCTGGTCTGTGAAACTGGGCCGTTGACTTACAATTGCTGGTTTATAATAGAATTGTGAGATATAAACTCAGGATTCTGAGAACAAAAATCAAAATTAATATTTATTTTGTGATGAAAATGAGATTTAATCAGAGATATAAAAAAAATCTAAATTGAAAGATGTAAACTCAGCAAAAAAGAAAGTCTGATACACGGACTGACTTTAGTTCTCATAATTGCATGAAAAACTCATATTGCAATCAAGTTTGTAACCCGCAATAATGATTTTGATCTCTGAATGGTGAGTAAAAACTCACTTTTTATTCCGTGGTGTAAACCGGCTTCCATTAATATCACCAGGGGCGGTTTCTTCGTTATGGCACAACGGTCACCGTTCATGACTAATTGTTCTGCCTCTTGATATACCGTCCAATCAGCGCCAAGTCACGTGTGTGGAGTACCGCCCCTTTTTAAAAGATTCCACTCTGGCTGAGAATCTGTGCTCATTACGTTTACATTACAGATTTGCGCAAAACTTTTTGGCGGTATTTTATAAATGTTGATAAAAGTGTTGCGAAATTATGGCATTTCCATTAACCATTAAGCGACTAAAACGTACCCTTCTGCCTCTCAGTCGAGGCAATGGATTTTGGCTATATTTATTCAAAGGAGGCGTGTATTTTTATAGATGCAGCACGGAAAGCCGCTTCAGAAACATGCGTCATGTGACCTGTAAATGCGGGAAAACGTTTCCATTGAAGTTTTGCGAACTATTACTTTTTCGAATTGCCAGGAAAACCACTTCATGCGAGCGTAAAAACTTTTTGGGGATTATATGGAAGATTTTGCGACGCGTTTCAATAAGTCGTATTTTTAATTCTCAATTTTAATTAGCGCAATTTGAAGGGTAATGGAAACGCGCATATAGACTTCAATACAAACTGCAATGCAATGCAATCTCTATGAGTTCCGGCAGGGGACATAACCTTGACTCTATGGGAACAAACTTAGATCTATTACAGTTTATTTCAGCTGCTTACGCACAACTTTGCCTCGTTTTTGTTCTGTTGTGTGATGCTCGGATACTTTGAGTGTCACAGAGATGATCTGGAGATGTAATGGGAACGTGTTTTAATGAGAGTGTTTCACCTGCTGACCTGCTCTAATGAACATTCACATCAGATCCTGTCACATCAGTCTCTGCTCACAGAGAATGTACATAATGAAAGCCAATGTCTGCTGTATGAATCAGGAGCAGGTGTGTGTGTGTGTGTGGCTGTGTGTGTGAGTGGCATGTGTGAGTGGCATGTGTGAGCTGTGTGTGTGGGTGTGTGTGTGTGTGTGTGTGTGTGTGTGTTGTGTGTGTGTGTGAGTGTGTGTGTGTGTGTGTGTGTGTGTGTGTGTGTGTGTGTGTGTGTGTGTGTGTGTGTGTGTGGTGTGGCATGTGTGTGTGTGGCATGTGTGTGTGTGTGGCATGTGTGTGTGTGTGTGTGTGTGTGTGTGTGTGTGTGTGTGTGTGTGTGTGTGTGTGTGTGTGTGTGTGTGTGTGTGTGTGAGTGTGGCGTGTGTGTGTGTGTGTGTGTGTGTGTGTGTGTGTGTGTGAGAGTATCCAGGGTCGTGTTCTGGTCATCAGCTGCTGGTTCATTGGCTCGCTGCCCGGTGCTGGTGATAGTAACAGATGTCTCCTCACCACGGCGGTTGGGTGACAGAATGACCCTTTACCGCAGGACACCGGCAGACGAGGACATACGGTACGTCCTTTTACACTCAATCAGGATGATTTCACTCGTACTTAAACACCATAATGTGTTTCGTGTGTGTGTGTGTGTGTGCATGCATTAGTGTGAGTGTGATTGAGTGCATGCGTGCGTGCGCTTGCGTGCGTGTGTGTGTGTGTGTGTCACTGTCATTCTGTCACTAAAACAAACTCCCCGTCTGTATACACATACCTGGCAATAAAGCTGATTCTGATTCTGATTGGGTTCATCATGTGTTTGTGGTGAGGTCGGGAAACATCGGTCTCCTTGAGCGCGAGGACGTTTGCACCGTCAGGGTCCACTAGCTCTGCGTCTCACCAAACACCACACACACGAGCCGCTGGGCCACCTTTCAATGACCTCTGTGCACATGCAAAGAAGACGAGAAGACTTGAACTGATGAAGCGCTCGTGCAGACAGAGATGCTTGAGATGGAGATAGATGGTCAGCGATGCTGTCTTTATATAAACTCACATCACTCGGGTTCCCTCAACAAAAACTGCTTTTGGATTATTGCACAAAATAAGATCTGTGACCAATAAACGTGTATGATTCTTACATGTTAGGTTCAATATTTGCCTCAGTAAAAAGCCAAACACGGGCTATAAATGAACAAACACGAGTCCCAGGATTTCAGCTGGTTTTAAAGAATCATTAATTAAGGCCTAAAAGGTCTTACATCAGAGCAAAAACTCTCATATTTATAAAGTCGTTGCATGCACTGCAGAAATCTTCCGCCGTATGCGTGTCTTGTTTTCCAGAGCAAATAGCTAACCATCCTTAAACTACATTTACTGGAGATGCAGAATTAATACTACGAAGAAATTATTAAAAACAAATATCTGTCAACGAGTTATGAAAACCTGTTTTCTCTTTGAATTAAGATGCTTTTAAGTCCACTGTCCGTTATTTGTTCTTGTTTTAATCACAAACTCACATAATTTTGATCAATTTCTCATTAAACAATGCTTCTTATCTTCTGTCATTTTGCTTCTCCAGTAATCATATCTTGGTTTATGAATATGTAGATATTTGCTCAGGAGAAAAAAGATCTGCACTTTTTGTGTGAAGGTACAGTAAGCCATTCCCATGCTGCAAAAAACGATTTTCTTACTTAATATTTTTGTCTTGTTTCTAAAGTATATTTTACAAATATATTATGATTTACTGTATGATATTATATCTTGTTTTCTGACAAAAAACATAAAATTTTTGTTAGTTTTTGCTTAAAATGAGCAAAAATATCGGCCAATGTGGCAATAAAAATAATATTGTTTAGCCTTTGAATTAAGATTAATATTATGGCAGATATTTTTGCTAAAACTAACAAAATGTTGATGTTTTTTGTCAGAAAACAAGACTTAATATCTTTAGTCATTTTACTTGTCAAGTAAATGCATCGTGATTAATGTTTAGATATTTATAGAAAACAAGACAAAAGTGTTTGATAGTAAAGCTATTCAAGCCTTAAACTTATTTATTTATACATTTTTTGTAAAATGAAAATGTTTGAGGTTGTATTTCCGGCTTTGAAGCATTGCTAATATAATACATTTACATTTAAACGCCATATTAACGTATTGCGTTCCATTCAATATTGCAAAAAGTAGCCCATGAAACCTGCAGAAACCCTGAATAAAAATATTAACAAGTTCTCAAGTGTTTATTGCTGATGTATTTGTCATAGATGGAGTAAAACGTGTCTAACCCATCCAGACTAAACGCTACTGGTTTCTGTTGTGTGTGTGTGTGTGTGAGAGAGAGAGAGACCCTGTGTGTGTGTGTGTGTGTGTGTGTGTGTGTGTGATGAGTGAGAGAGAGAGAGAGCCTGTGTGTGTGTGTGTGTGTGCGTGTGTGTGTGCGTGTGCGTGTGTGTGTGTGTGTGTGTGTGTGTGTGTGGTGTGTGTGTGTGTGTGTGTGTGTGTGTGTGTGTGTGTGTGTGTGTGTGTGTGTGTGTGTGTCTGTGTGTGTGTGTGTGTGTGTGTGGTGGTGTGTGTGTGTCTGTGTGAGGCGCGTGTGTCTGTGCCCGTGTGTCTGTGCGAGTGTCGTGTGTGGGTGTGTGTGTGTGAGCGTGTTCTGTGTGTGAGCGTGTGTCTGTGTGTGAGCGTGTTTGTGTGTGAGTGTGAGAGAGCGTGCGTGTGCATGTGCGTGTTCGTGTGCGTGTGTGTGCGTGTGTGTGTGTGTGTGTGTGTGTGTGTGAGAGAGAGAGAGAGCGTGTGTGTGTGAGTGTGTGTGTGTGTGTGTGTGAGAGAGAGAGAGAGAGAGCGAGAGAGAAAGCAAGTAAGTTTGGAAAAAGGTTTTGCCACTAGATAGCGATCCAGAATATAGTCAAAGGATAATTTAAGAAGTTATGAAAAATGCAACTAGAATTCTTGTATCTAACCGGTAGTGAGATGTTAGTCCCAAACATATAAAAACAATATTGATTCGCTCTAACAACAAAAGGGGGAGGGTTCGGGGCGCAGAGCCTTGCGTCCCAAGGACAATTTGAATCAAGCCAATTAGAGCTTAGCCTCAAATCACATGCTTTGAAAAGTTTGTGTACCTACATACACACTCATTAGTCCGGCGCCCCGCACACAAATATGAAAGAAATATAGCTTAGATTTTTAGATTGTCAATAAATTATAATATAACTTAACAGTAAGAATACTATGACTAAATTATTTTATTTAGTTAATATTTGCGATATATTTTTTACTTATTGTTAACATGTTAAAGGGGGCTAACTTGAAGGTGGGGGGGGGGACCTATTGACCAGCCGCCACTGTGTTCGTATATAAAAAAATTAATATCAGGAGTTTCATCGTGGCTTATTGGAACACTAGTGTTCAAACTTTTTTCCTACCACATGACAAGCTATGGTTGTCAGCATAAAAGGGTTAAAATTGCTCAAATTTAGTTTGTGATGAAAATAAATGGTACGTTAATTCGTCAGTTATTTTACCTACAGACCGATGCATTTCGTACAGATTCCTGCTCATTGGAAATCATATACAGATGAAGTAGCGCTGTAAGATTACATTTGTCTGAATGCATTATTGAGAGAGCGACTGCGTGTTAATAAGTGTAGTTGTTCTTCATAAGTGTCGTATACCAAGCTGACAAACTAATTCCTTGAGAACTATAACTTTGGTCATCATAGCCTTCACATTCTTTCTGATTTGGGTGATCTGATAAATATGTTTAACATGTGAATTCTGTGCAGTTGTATTACGCATGAATTGTACTCGGCCTGTTGCCGACCACTGAGTTGCTTGACTCGATCAATGACTCGATTGATAATCCCAGCGACATCGATTCATACGCCACGGCTCGGGCCGCTCATCTCGTCTCTGATTGCAGTCTGAGGACTGCTATATTTAGGAGTCTCTTCGGAGGAGAGGAAAGCGAGCGTGTTACAATGTTCGTAAGGGAGGTGAGATTGCACACACGTTTTTTCTTTCTCTTCTTTCTTGCTTTTTCTCGCACCTTCCTGGCATGCCATTAACGGCGTGTGGAGGAGATTAGTTTCCCGAGTGGAGGAAAGCACAACAAACCTGCTCTCTTCCATCTGAAGCATCGGCCTCTGGAGGAGAATGTGCTGATACGAGTCAAACACACACGTCTGATTGAGCCCTGATCCCTGGAGCTCACGAGTTGCTTTGGAATCGGTGACTTGTAACTCTTGTAGTGGAGTATCTTTCTCTGTAAGGTATCTGTACTCTTACTCTAGTATGGTTTTCAGGTACTCTTTACACATCTGCAGTCTCTACTAATAGTCTAATCAGAGTTAGTTGATGTAGTAGTTAGTAGAATGTCTAAAGCGGACTATCAAAGTAAACTGTAACCTGTATTTCTTTAACAATGGCTTTGAGTTTTGTTCTGAAGCAGGCTGTGATTGTTTGAGTATCACACACTGAACTCGCTGTGAGCGAGAGACTTACACCTTCATAAAAATAACCCTGCATCTGCCTCAGAATGTGTAAATTAATGAAAAGAGCTCGTGCCATCTGTGCTGCTTCTCTCTCTGTGTGTGTGTGTGTGTGTGTGTGTGTGTGAGAGAGAGAGAGAGAGAGTGGTGTGTGTGTGTGTGTGAGAGAGAGTGAGTGTGTGTGTGTGTGTGTGTGTGTGTGTGAGAGTGTGTGTGTGTGTGTGTGTGTGTGTGTGTGTGTGTGAGAGAGAGAGAGAGAGTGTGTGTGTGTGTGTGTGTGTGTGTGTGTGTGTGAGAGAGAGAGAGTGTGTGTGTGTGTGTGTGTGTGGTGTGTGTGTGGTGTGTTGTGTGTGTGTTGTGTGTGTGTGTGTTGTGTGTGAGTGTTGTGAGTGTGTGTGTGTGTGTGTGTGTGTGTGTGTGTGTGTGTGTGTGTGTGTGTGTGTGTGTGTGTGAGCTAGAGAGTGTGTGTGTGTGTGTGTGTAGATCATGTGCAGAAGTGAGCATGTATTCACACAGCAGGAGGTGTCAGAAATGTTTGCACTGATTGATTTGTGTTTAGTGTTGTTTGTGTCACTTCTGATTTGTCAAGTACAATCCATCATTGGCATCAATCGCATAACAATTATTTCAAACATAAAAACGTCAAGACCGCTACAAAAACTGGCACTGCAGAAGTAAATACAGGATTGTGTGAGTTTGACACATTTCGTTGGCAGAATACAGCACCATTCCCAAACAAACACGGATGGTTTCTCGTCTGTCAGAAGTTTTCTAGCCTTTCAACAGAACACAACTTATCTCATATTTATCATATCATATCAATATCCTGGTACTTTTTATAATCTGAAGAAACATCTTTCTAGCTGTTGTGAAAATGGTTCTTCAGATGTTAAAGGTTCTGTAAGGAACCATTTAGACACAAAGGTTCTTCTGCGGCATCGTGAAGCAGCTTTATCTCTAAGAGTGTAAGAATCTCAAAATCTACAGTGTTTCTTAAACACTTAATTAATTTAGTTTTTGCCCACAATGTTATTTAAACATTCATTTTTAATGTTCTAAGAATGTTGTTGTGATTAAAACGTTATTTGGTAAAAAAAAATAAATGTATACTATTACTATAATACTATACTATAATACTATACTATATACTATTTTTATTATTTATTTGAAATATGACATTATTTGAACATTTATTTTTAATATCTTAAAAAAATAAGCTTTCTTGTTGTAATTTTTGCATCTAATGGTTACAAAACATCTCTTAGAATGTTCATCGAGTATACGGAACATTGTCTTGCAACATTGTGACAACGAACGTTCCACAAACGTTACATTCGGAGCGTTTCAGAGCGTTGTGGGAACATTCCCCGTTACTCCATCAGGCCTCGCCGGAGCTCGTGGAGGTGATTCTGCCGTCGTCTCTCTTCCTCCGAACCCTGGAGGTATTCTGCTAACTTTGTTTCTAAAAGTGGCATCGTAAAGAAAGTTCTGCTCGGCGGGCGGGTTGCCATGACAACTGTCTCCGAGAGAGAAGCAGAGGCTCGGCGAGAGATGCAGAAACCAGGTCTGTCAGGAGATGCAAACTGTGTGTGTATATACTGCATATGTATATATTGTGTGTATATATAAACTTTAAATCCGTAAAATGTACGGTAAAAAAAAAAGCAGCAGTGGTTGCCAGAATTTTACCGTAAAACATACGGTAGCAACATATTCCGGATTTAACTTAACTGATATAATGTTAATATACCATCCTATTGAACCTTTGTAATACTCTGATAACATCAAACGCAGGTGAGATAAGTCACATGATGAACCAAAGCCTATTACAAGCAGGTTTAACGATTAAAATATATAGAAGGTGCACCGTGTCGAACACTAATCACCATCATGGTGACAAACGTGAAACTAAAATATGCAATAAACATGTTTTTATAAACATTAGATGTAAAATACAACCTGATAAGAAAACCTAAGAAACAGTTAAAATCACATTTCAAATGTAACGTGGGGAATTCTTGGAATGCCAAGTTATGGTTATTCAAGATAAATTATACATAATTTTTCACTTCCATAAACAGTGTAAAATTACATGTAACGTCCAACACGAACTGCTTTCTTTTCAATCTGATTTTTTTATGGTTAATCGCACAAAATGAATGTGTTAAATTGACAGATTGTGTGATTTGGAAATCATCATCTCAGTCCTGCGTTTGAGTTATTAATACTGTATGCATGTGTTCACACTTCAGATATATTTGAGAGAGACGTGTGTGTGTGTGTGTGTGTGTGAGAGAAGGTGTGCATGAGTGTGTGTTGTATGTGTGGAGAGGTGTGTGTGTGTGTGTGTGTGTGTGTGTGTGAGAGAGAGGTGTGTGTGTGTGTGTGTGTGTGTGTGTGTGTGTGTGTGTGTGTGTGTGTGTGTGTGTGTGTGTGTGTGTGTGTGTGTGTGTGTGTGTGTGAGAGAGAGGATGTGTGTATGTGAGAGAGGGTGTGTGTATGTGAGAGAGGGTGTGTGTGTGTGTGTGTGTATGTGTGAAAGGGTGTGTGTGTGTGTGTATGTGAGAGAGGGTGTGTGTGTGTGTGTGTGTGTGTGTGTGTGTGTGTGTGTGTGTGTGTGTGTATGAGGGTGTGTGTGTGTGTGTGTGTGTGTGTGTGCTTTCTGAACTATACCGTAACTGATCAGAAATCAATTAACTCCACAATCTGAGCAGACGAGGCTTCGTTCAGAGAAACACACATCAGAGTCTGATTGGTTGTTTCAATCAATGACAATCATAAACACCCAGTTTAGTGTGATTATTAATAGATTTAATTATTGATGAAGCACCTGGCTTAATTGGTGTAGTAGTTTAAGGGCCTCCTAAAATAACTATGAACCAGGATTTTTGTGTTCATTTTGCATCTCCAGTAAATTATTTAAGGATGTTTAGATATAAAAACATGAATTGAAAACGTTCTGTTCCCATTTAATAGGTTTTTAAAGCTTTAAATGTGTATGATCATATGTATGTGTGTATGATCATAGTAAAGTGACTGTGAACATGGTCTCGTGGCTCTTTATAGCTGAAGTTAGTGACTCTAGCGCAGAAGTGAATCTCACAGAAACACAGCAGAGTAATTAGTGAGAAATACATGATGATTTTTTAGCAGCTAATTGGATTTCTGTACTCGGGAGAGAAGCTCTGCAGTGACCCAGAGCCGACTGATCAGCGCTTCATGTCCTCATCCTCCACGTAAGAAACCTTCAGATCCGATAACGAGTTCCAGAAGCGTCCGGCGAAGAGCTACAGCTCCGGTTTGGACTCAAGAGATGGTTTCTGGGACACAGGCCATGAACTCGGCTCTTAAAAACATGGTGCAAGCGTTGTTTTCAAACGCTGAAATGTCCAGTTCATCAAGCTCACATAACATCACGAGAACGTACTGCTACGAACGTCTTCTCTCAGTGTTATTAGAGATCTGTGAAAGTGTTTTTGGAGCTGAAATGGTGACACAATGAGGCAAGCGCAGTCAGGAGACACTTTGAGGTCAGTTGAGGAAAGATTCGACCGCTAAAGCGTCATTCTCTTTCTGCTTTTATAGAACAATGAAGACTCTTCTCCCAACCTCTCCTCACCTTCTTTCAGAAATGGAGGCGCAATTAATGACAACATGAACGATGTCCTACTTTTTGGATTCGGCGCTGAGGAGGGCAACGTAGGAAAATTCCCCAAGATGGCCGCCCGAAAGAGTCGACTAGGTCGGTCAATTATAGAACGGCTGTGACACCCGGGGGGGTGAAGATGGAAACTCTTTCTCCGATGCTATAAATCAAAGCATGACGGCTCATTTTCAAGGTGAGATGTTGAGGAAGCTGGAGAGGCAGGATTTTGTGGGAACTGGAGCACGGACGAATCACGCGGGAGCTTAACGTCATCACAAATGCAGCACGCTAATCAAACCACATAGAGTCAGTAATATATCAGACATTTACTTCTATAGCGCTTTATACAACAGAGATCGTTTTAAAGCAATGAACAGGAATATAAGAGTGTTAGTGCTGCAAAATTCATCAATTATGAAACAAACTTAATCTCAGCTGTACAGAAGACAATAGAGTCGTTATTCAGTTCAATTTTGTGATGCTGTTAGTGCAGTTCAATCAATAATTTTGTGAATATTATTTGAGTTTAAACTATTTGTTTAAATAAATTATTTGTGTGTGTGTGTGTGTGTGTGTGTGTTTGTCTCTCTCTCTGTGTGAATATGAGAGAGGGTGTGTGTGTGTGTGTGTGTGTGTGTGTGTGTGGTGAGAGAGAGAGAGGGGTGTGTGTGTGTGTGTGTGTGTGTGTGTGTGTGCGTGTGCTCTCTCTCTCTCTCTCTCTCTCTCTCTCTCTCTGTGGGTGTGTGCGCGTGCGTCACTCTCTCTCTCTCTCTCTCTCTCTCTCTCTCTCTCTCTGTGTGTGTGCATCTGCATCCTTCATTCTGACAGTAGCGCTGCATATGTCTGGCTCCTGTCGGTCCCTCATTACTGACCCTGAGCTCAGAAACAATGGGCAGGTTTGGAACACTGAGCGAGTGCCCTGGAGCTGCGGCCTACACGAATAAATCAAACCGAGGAAAGAGTTAGAGACGCCGTCACCAGGCTTCCTCAACACCAGCTCCACGTGTCTGTTAATTAGCACCCAAACCTGTTCACAAAGAACGCTGTGTGTTTGCCAAAAGACTGAGACGGTGAACGTCAGTCGCGCTCCAGTCTTATTAAATAGCTTCAGGATTGTTGGATTTGGAACTTCTCGTTTCCAGATGGTGTGTTTCCATCGGCGTTCCATCGATGCAAAGGTGCGCTCAGCTTCGGCTCCTCTTATATTCATTAAGTCTCATGTAATAACGCCAGCAAATGAAAAGCCTCGGAACAGATATTTTGATTAATGGATTCGGGGCTTCCGGCAGCACTTAAACGCATAGGATCCTATTTGCGGTTCTCGGCAGAGGAATGAAGCAGAGAGCCGAAGAAAGTGTGATAAAATGATAATTAGTGTTAATCTAATACCATTGCCTAGCAACAGACGATAGGCTGTAATAATGGAGTAATGGCTTCTATTTTTGGCCTCTCTGTCTTTCCAGCCTCTGCCGCCTATTTTTCTTCCACAAAGAGAGAGAGAGGAAGCTAATGGTCAGAACAGTCCTAATGGATCTGAGTTGAACTAAAATATAAGACACAGTCCCACGTCGCTTATTCACACGGGAGCCGCTGGAAAGCTGAGCACGCCTCAAGCTCGTGCAAATTGCCTGTCAATGAATACAAGTGTATGGTGTTTCAAACGCTCCCCAGCGACGCCATTCACCAACCCTTCTGTTCAATACAAAACACGTTTGATTTCCATTCTGTTCCAGCGCATTATCATTTCAAAAGCAGTTTCTCTGGCTCGTCTGATCGCGCGTGTTGACTTCAGCAGCTATCTCAGGGAGATAAACTCTTTCAGTAAGCAGCGTTTGAACGCTTTCACGCTTTCGCCTAAAACCACGGAACAAGCTCTCCGAGGACTTCTCTGGGATTCTTCTAGCTTCCCACGTTATGAACTGAAAAACATCTTTAAAAAGCCCATTTGTTTAGTGTTTTACCTCATTCTCAATGACTGTTTGAATAGACAAAACTATACATTTGCATAAAGGAACCATGGTGAGAACTTAAAAATGTATTTTATAAATGTAAGTACACAGACATAAGCTACTTAATATAGTGTATCAAGATTGTACTTAAGTGCATTTCATGTGTATCCATACTGAACACCTTAGTTTGATTTAACCCACCAGTACATAGCTAAAATACATGTAATACCTTTCTAATTACATTACAATTACAGAATATTACACAGATATAAGCTACTCAAAATAGTGTTTATATATAATATAAAATAGTGTCCACAATGTGGAAAAGCAAAAAAGAAACAAACATTTTAGCACATATTTTGTTTCCTGGAACAGCACATAGTCTACCAGAACCAAATATGGGAACATATTAAATGTATCCTAATACTGAGCAAAACAAAAAAACACAGTATCATCAGGTTTTCCAATTACCAACACATAGGAGTGTAAAATGCTGATGCATGTATGAAACGCTGGCTGCTGTGTTGTGTTGCCAGCACACTGCAATTAAAGCGATCCGATCCCTCTCGAGTTCTCTAACACACCGGCACAAATGTGCTGATGAATAAAGACGTTCGAAATTAAATCATAAATGACTAATCACACTCATTAATAGCAAGCATAAGCACGCGCACCTTTGGTTTTGACCCCTGCCCTCCGCTGACCCGTGCTTTCTGTGTTGAACGCATGCACGTGTGTGTGTGTGTGTGTGTGTGTGTGTGTGTGTGTGTGTGTGTGAGTGTGTGTGTGTGTGAGTGTGTGAGTGTGTGTGTGTGAGTGTGTGTGTGAGTGTGTGTCTGTGAGTGTGTGTGTCTGTGTGTGTGTGTGTGTGCTTTGAGAGGCGTCGTGGGTGGATGTGTGTAGGTGTGTGCGCACAAGCTTCTCAACTCAATGCTGTTTTGATTCTCTTTGAGTGCCAATCGGGGAAAACGCGCTTCTGGGGTTACAGCTGATGATTTTCTCTCACAAACACGAGCGCGGTCGCTTCTTATCCGTCTGCATGCAGTGAAGTTCATTACACCTCATTGCGCTCGGGGGGTGATTACCGGTTTTAATAACTCACAATTACTGTAAAGCTGCTTTTGTGCTGCCCACGTGCATGAGGGAAGGGCCGACGGCGCTCATCAGATCTCCCAGCGGTGTGCGCAAACAGACAGCGCGTCTCATTCTCCGGCGACTGACATAACCTTGGTTCCCTGAGATAAGGGAATGAGCCTTGCGTATGGGGTTTACTCCTGTTTACCCTGTCACTGAATCCTGATTTGTTACATTTTTGTAGCTGCACAAACCAGTGGTGCTTTAGTTCGCCAGAATGTGCAGAGCTGGCTCTAAGTGCTATTTCATCAGAATCACTCAACTAAAGCGATAGCCATCGATTCATGTGCAGCTTATAGCATGGCAAGTGATTTAACGCTCGTTCCCTTATCTCAGGGAACCGAGGTTACATTAGTAACTGGGGCATTCCGTATCAAACGTTCACTTCAAGTTGTGTATTGGGAATGGTGTCCACACCGTGCTATGCGCTGATACAGAACGACCTGCTCTGTGAGCCCAGTTTACTTAACGGTCCCTAAAAACATGAGACAAATGGATTTCCAAGCATCAGCTGTCACGTAATTCTCATTTTACCATCCTGTGCCGTGTTGTTTAAATAGCAAATTTGCATCCATTTGCCATTACGTGGCAGTGACAGCTGTCTTCAGATGGGAAGAGGTCCACCTTGCCAAAGACTGAACCAATTTGGGATGGAGTGGCCGTTCCCCTAGAGCTATATTGTCACTGGACAGCATGTCCACTCCTTGGTTCAGTCTGCCCCGCACATGAACCACTCATGAACCACTAAAGGGAAAAGATTCTGATGAAATGGTGTTTTGAGCCAACTTATATAGAGGTCGGCTCCAAACAATCGGCCGGACTAAAGCGCCATTGGTTTGTGCAGCTACACAAACATCAAGGGTTCAAGGTTCAAGGTTTGTTTATTCGTCACATACTAAATTATACAGGGTATAATCAGAAGTGAAATGTAAATCAAGTCAGGTCCGCTCAGTGGACAGTGCAAAAAAATAAAAATTAAATAAAAGTAGCACAACACAAGAGCATATATATAAATATAGGTAAAAAAAAAAAAGAAGATAAATAAAGAGTAAAATGTGCAATAGAATAAAAAGTGCAAAACAGTATACTGGGACTTAATAAATAGTAATATAAACAGGGATGTGCAAGAGGGATGTGCAAACGGGTTGTACCGGGTATGTACACATAGCAGCAATACGGATGATGAGAATATGAATGTTTTGCAGTTAATAAATTGAGTCTTGTAAGTGTTTATGAAACTGGGTTTGTGTTAAGGAGCCTGATGGCCTGAGGGAAGAAGCTCCTCCTCAGTCTCTCAGTTTTTGCCATCATGCTCCTGAAGCGCTTGCTAGATGGCAGTAAACAGAAAAGATGGTTACCGGGGTGATTCGAGTCTTTGAGGATTTTAGCAGCTCTGCTTTTGCAGCGTTTGAGGTAGATGTCCTGCAGAGAGGGGAGAGCAGACCCTGAGATGCGCTCAGCTAAGCGCACGACTCTCTGCAGAGCTTTGCAGTCATGGTTTAATGAGTTACTATACCACACTGAGATGCACTGAGTCAGTACACTTTCTATGGCCCCTGAATAGAAAGTTTTCAGGATAGCTGGTGAGACCCTGAATTTCCTCAGCTGTCGCAGATGGTACAGTCTTTGCCTGGCTTTCTTAACCTGAGTCTGAATGTGTGTAGTCCATGTCAGTGTAACCCCTCTGGTTCGTGCGTTCTTTTATATTTATAATGACCACGCGAGAACAGTGTGAGCACATTACACCGAGGTACTGCAGAGCACAAAATGAAGCTACTCACCCTCTCCACAGGGGTCCCACTGATCATAAGAGGAGTGTAGGGCCGCTGCTGTCTCTTCCTGAAGTCCACGATCAGCTCTTTGGTTTTGCTCACGTTCAGAGACAGTTGTCCTGGCACCATGATGTGAGTCTCTCCACCTCATCCAAGTATGCGGCCTCATTACATTACATCACATCACATTACATATAAGGCATCAGTAACAGAGTAAACGGAAGTTCAATAGGGAACACCGCGCTATCGATTTGATGGACTGTTGGCCTTTAAAGGCTGAGAAAATGAGGCATGGATTGCTTTGGCCCCAAATGTCACGGCAAACAATTAAGAGGGACACGCAATGATAAAAATGTGTGTATAGCTATTTTAAACTGTCTGATCACATTCTAGAATTGCTATTATGCATAAAAACCCTTACACAACACTGATATGAATACTGGCTATTAAAATACTGACTATTCAAAATTGTATCACATATATCATACAATTGTTACATTAGTGCCACCAGTGTTTCCAACCTCAACATTGTAACGTATTTGTAACATTTCAAATTTGGTGGAATGTTTTGTCACTTAAACATTTTAAGTGCACTAAAAGCTGATCACTGTTGTGACCACCAAGATATTTACTCGTTCTAACTGAGAGTTCATATATTAATACTAGACACCTTAAATATAACATGTACCAAAAATATTTGTCATATGTTTATGTTCAGCACCTTCTCAAGATTCTGCTCTGGTCATGTGACACTCTGCACCAATCATGTGACACCGCGCATATTTAAATGAGACTCTTTCTTGTTTGCATATTTGCAGGAGATGCATTTATAGATGAAAGCTTGTTTAGTGTCACTAATGCATCCGCCGCCTCCGCTGCCGAGTCGATTATATTCAGCAGGTTTCTCTTCGTGAAGTCTTTTGTTCCTCGCTTCTCGTGATTCTTCCAAAGAACCGCGGTTTGTGTGCTTCTGAAGCTCACTCTTAATGAGCAAATGCGTTTGTTAATGAGGAAAAAAGGCAATTTATGCTGAAAGAAATCATCAAGTCGTGACTTTAAAATGATTTAATTAAGGGTTGTGTTCAGAATAGTCTGCGATCATGCTCTCACTATCCATGCAGCTATTAAAGCATCTTTTTTGTTTTAATTGAGCTGCTAAATGAAGATATTAGCACTTGTATTACAGCGTTTTACAGAGCATTATTACTGAGACCGTTCTCTGTAAAGCTGCTTTGAAACAACGTCCATTATAAATACAACAGCTTCTGTAAAAGCACCGTAGTCCGTTTCTAACCCGTCTCCGGTAAATCTGTCTTGATTTTACGATGTGATAGAAATACCTGTTTTCCAAGATTTTCCTTATTTCATGAATTTATGATTTTCTGATACAGTTTTTCAGCCGCTTAAACACTAAATATTTCCTTGTCACGCTGTTTCTGAAAGCTGTCACTCAAACAGCAGAAATACTTCAAATCTACAAAACCAGACACTGATTCTCAGCCTTTGACTTTTACATTTCATGAAACACAACACACTTCTTTATGTAACACACACACAAATCTCAGGAATTAATGTCATGGTAAAGATGTGATGTGTTTGTGATATTGTGAGATGTGATATTGTGAGGCATGGTGTGTGCAATTCTTGGATTTGTGTGTAAAGTTGTGAAAAAAGAGGCAAAGTTTGGAAAATGTGTGCAAGCAGCTGAAAAAAAAACGTAAAGGCCTTAATGCTGGCACTGTAAAAATAAAAACGATTAAACATTTGAGCAAACGAACACATTTAATGCAATCAGCTCCAGCAGATTCTTGAGTTTTCTCAACTTATTTTTTAGCAGATTTTTGTGAATTAATTTTTTAGGATCAGATTTTTGAGTTTTCTCGACTTATTTTTAGGAGATTTTTGAGTTTTTTATTTTTTAGGAGATTTTTTAGTTTTTTCGACTTATTTTTTAGGAGATTTTAGTGTTTTTTCGACTTATTTTTTTAGGATATTTTTGAGTTTTCTCGGTTTTTGTTGTATAAACTTAAAAGAACAAGTTGAGAAAACTCAAAAATCTGCTGATGCTGGTTGCCTTGAAATTTTAAGTTTGCTCAACTTTTTTTTTTTTTTTTACAATGTGGAAAGGTTCAGAGCTGATAAGGACTCCTGAAACAGTGTGTAAATGAAGCTTGAGTTAAGTGTAAGTTGTGTTTGTCATCTTCTGAGGTGATCTGCTCTTCACTGGAAGCCCTCATTAATCACACAAGCACAATTAGTCCAAATGAAGAGGAGAAAGTTTGTTAATGAAACACTGAACTTTCTGAGAGAGCCGCGTCTAAAGAAGGAATCAAGCGATCAGACTAGTTCCTCTGGTTTCTGCTGATGAGTGTTTGGCTGCCATGGAAACATCAGAATAAATGCGGCGTGTTTCTGGCCAAGCGCTGATATTTATAACATCCCGCGCTGCGAGCTAGGTTGTTAACCTCTCGCCACAACAGCATCTTATTAAACTCTCATCCGAATGCCAGAGCCTCTAATTTACCACGTTACAGACGATTATACACGAGTGAATCTGCTCCGATACACACACCACAGCTGGTTGATGACAGGTTAAATCAGCCTGTGTGTGTGTGTGTGTGTGTGTGTGTGTGTGTGTGTGCGTGTGCGTGTGCGTGTCTGTGTCTGTGTCTGTCTGTCTGTCTGTCTGTGTGTGTGTGTGTGTGTGTGTGTGTGTGTGTGTGTGTGTGTGTGTGTGTGTGTGTGTGTGTGTGTGTGTGTGTGTGGTGTGTGTGTGTGTGTGCGTGTGTGCGTGTGTGCGTGTGTGTGTGTGTGTGTGTGTGTGTGTGTGTGTGTGTGTGTGTGTGTGTGTGTGTGTGTGTGTGTGTGTGTGTGTGTGTGTGTGTGTGTGTGTGTGTGTGTGTGTGTTTGCGCGTGTGCGTGTGTGTGTGTGTGTGTGTGTGTGTTTGCGCGTGTGTGTGTGTGCGTGTGTGTGTGACAATATTTCATTCATAAACCACTTTAACCGAAGCTTTATTGTGAGCTCAGATATTGTGATCAAGCTGAAACCGAACATGTTTAGAGAAATCAATATTCAGAATGATATTCAGAGAAATCTGTGCATGTAATTAAAGTTAACGAAGTCCCAGAGTGTCTGCATTCTTAATTACTAAAAGAAAGTATTCAGCTAACATACGAACATTTTATAACGTTCCCTTTAAACGTTATTTCTGAATGTCAAGCTTGTAAGAGATTTAAAAACAAATATTTTTGAAAGCAAAAATATTGTTTTTGTTGTTAAATAAGCACCCCCCCAGCCCGCAAAAGCATCAGAATGCATTACTTTCCATAAAAAGTAAATAATTAACATATTTAGTATTTTTTTTAATAGAGTAGCACGATATTGTAATGCATAACTTTTAAATATAACCTTCCCCGACACTATAATAAACTATCAATAAACGAGTGTTATTGAACATCTCATGAATATACAGTGTCTTTATGCTTTAATAACTCCTATAATATCATATCTCATTGTTTTAAGAGCTGAGTAGTTTCCTCCCATGCATCTCAATCAAAGATAACATTATAATGAGTGTCAAGAACCGCGTCACAGAATAAATGTCAGGCGTACTTCACTCTCGTTAATGAAATCTCTCCCTCCAAGCAAACACACAGAGACGAGCAGGCTTTGGGAAAGTGTGTTTTAATCACAATATGATGTTATGACTGGTTTAAGAGCAAATACTGGCACTGGAGGATATTTAGCCGCTTCAATGGAGTTTTAAATCCAGACGCTTCTCGAAATGAGACTTGAGAACTAAACAGCAAGGCTCTCAAGTCTCAGTCTCATTTTTCTAGCTGACTAATGAGTTTATGGTCACCGATTATGTTTTTATTTATTTTCGCAGGGGTAAATGTGACGTCACGTGACATTGTTTACAAGACATTGACATCTTGAGACAGGAGACTGATTTTGGTAAGTTGTACTATTTCTTTTTATTGGTGTTTATTTTGTGCTGTAACTGTTAATAAAGCGCTTTGAACTGATTAAGCAGCACCAAAACGACATTTATTGTTTGAATACGGTAATAAAATGGACAGAATTTGAAATCTGAGACTTTGTTTCATATCAAAGGTTATTGTGATTTATTGGATGGGAGGTATGCTACAATGTTCCATTCGTTAACTGTAAACAGGCCAAACTAATCGATTCATGGGAATTAATAATCAATATCGTTTCGTAAAAATTAGAATCACTTAAAATCCTAGAAATCCTACCTTTTTACCGTGCAATATCACTGATATATCCTCGTCTGATGGTGGCGACAAAATATGTTCTAAGAACATATTTCAATCGGTTATGAAAACGTTATTTCGAAATGTTCCCCGAATGGTCAAAACTTCCAATTTTTTTAAACATTTTATCAAACGTTATGGAAATTTTCCATTTTATGATTTTGCAAACATTGAGATATAACGTTCTGAAACAAGTAGTAACGTTTAAAAAATATCAAGCAAAACTAAAATGTGTCAGAAAAAAACATTCCTTGAATGAGGTACAAATGCTTTGAGAGTGTTATTAACTTTGAACATACGTTCTATTAATGTTAGGCTCCTGGAAGCTCGTAACAGTTGTTAGAATGTTTCCTCGTAATATTTCATCAACTGTGTCATGCGTGTTATAAACAGAACGAGTGATTTGTGAATGAATCGCCGTCGAGCTAAGTCTGAAATATTTAGTGATTGAGTTTGATTTGGAAAGTTCACTCACGCAGTGATTTCTCGTGTTGTGATGAGCTACTAATTATGACAAACACTAAAACTACCCAAACATTGGGTTGTGACATTTGACCCAGGGGCTGGTAACACTAAAAACTACCCACACATTGGACATTTGACCCAGGGGCTGGTAACATTACCCAAACATTGGGTTCTCATATTGAACAGTGCTCAGTCTAATACAAACATTTTGTTAATCAGATGACAGCAATGGATGTTTCTCATTCTGAGCTGGAGGTTTTGGTTGTAATCTTGGCCGATTTCATTCTTATTGCCGTATTTGTGTCTTTACGACA
This sequence comes from Ptychobarbus kaznakovi, assembly GCA_027422405.1. Classification (NCBI taxonomy): domain Eukaryota; kingdom Metazoa; phylum Chordata; class Actinopteri; order Cypriniformes; family Cyprinidae; genus Ptychobarbus; species Ptychobarbus kaznakovi. The sequence continues at coordinate 29,282,651 of CM049804.1, read as the reverse complement.
CTATTGTGTGTTTGAGGCGTTTGAGTAATGCGATGCTCCCTTTTTAATTGCTCCGATTCCTTCTCCCGGTTGGACCCGGCGCACACAATAGAGTCTCATGCCGACGTCGGTTCATTAATCATGTCTGTGCACATGGACGCATCTGGGGTCGCATTGCTTGACAACAGAGCGCAGGACTTCCAAATGTTATCGCACCAACACATGGACGATCCCGTCTGCTGACACCAACCTCTCCAGCTCAGCTGCAAATCATAACCTGTTGGTTTAGCAGAAGCCTTGGCTTCACAGGGTTTCATGGACCACTGATGAAAACACTGGAGCAGAGCTGATCGATGGATGAAATGCGTTTCTAAATAAAACTGCTATTATCATCAGGGTGTTATGACAGCCCTTGTGCTCATTTATTATTTGAGAATTAATTAAGAGCTGGCCGTACACCAACTGCTATTGGAAAAGTTGGAAGAAATCCATAACGAAGCAGCACAATGTGAAAGTGAACTTGAGTTACACAGCCTATTTAATCAAGCTCAAAACATTTTATTTATGAGCTGTGAAGTCGTAAGTCAAGTCATTTGGTTGAAGCGAGATTTCAACATTCGTGCATTTGGCGGGAGATTTCATTTCATTGCATCTGATCGGTTCATGCATTCCCTGGGAATCGAACCCATGACCTTATGTTGCAAGCGCCATGATCTACTGACTGAGCTACTAGATAAAATTGAGCTTTTCTGCAAAAACATTCAGCAAGATTTTTAAACTCTCAGAGATTGTATGGCTTTCTCAGTTTATGTAAATTCACTTAGAATTCAGAGTATTTGTTTTTCTCCACATTAATTTCATGCATGTAAAAATATGTGCTCTAATTAATTTCATTAAAACAGTTCAAACGTTCAATTTTTCTTTATCTATCCTAAAAGAATGGAAGTGAAATGTGACAACATGCCCCATAGGTAGAGCACATATGAAACGCTCTATAGAGAGCTATATAAACAAAGGTGACGTGACTAAATATTTTGTCAATTAAAGACAATCGTTGACTTTTTTAGTAATTCAAAATAAAACATTTTTGGAATTTGACCATGAATATTGCGAAAAACCAATCTATACAGCATAAAAAAACACTTTCAGAAAAACTAAAATTGAGATGAAAATATTAACTTAAGGATGTCTGGAAACCTTTAAAGTTTTACAGCGAGCTCCGTTTATACACAATGATAGATAAAGAATGTGCATCAAGTTTATTTTTGCTTTTTATGTTTTTATTCAGTTTATGAATGTCCTGTAAGTTTAATTGTTATGCTATCGTAATTGTACAATGTGATCGCATTTTGTTAGATTCAACAAACTAGCTGTTAATACATTATGCTTTATCCATCGTATCTGACATGTTTTCTCACTGACCTGCTGCTAACTGAGAAATTCTCGAAGTCTTGCCAAGTCCAAATTTTTTTCTGTGGAATTTGGCTGTTCTTATACTAATGCCGCGAGAAATCCATCTAGAGTGCAGTTTAAAATTTTAGTAATTATTTATAGAGCGTTGCATGGTCAGGCACCTTCCTATATTCAGGATCTACTATATGCACATTCTCCTGGTCGGTCTTTAAGGACTTCTGACCAGAACCTATTCCTAAAACATGTCTTAAGACAAAAGTTGATCAGGTGCTGTGGCTCTGGAACTCTCTCCTTATAACACTGAGAACAATGGGCTCTTTTAAAAGACACCTAAAGACACACCTCTTTGGACAAGCTTTTAATTAACAATACAGTTTGGCTGTTATTAAATTCGAGATACTTACACTATGTCTATGTGTTTGCACCGTCCAGAGGGGTTCTGACGAATTTTTTTTAGTCACGTCCGCTGGAGCGACCATGGTTGCCGCGGCCGAAAAAGTGGGCAAAAAGGCTGGAGGTGGGTGGAGCTGGTTGCTGAAACCACGCCCACCAAGCGCAACATTGGTGACAACAGTGGCAATCCACCTGTCACTCAAATGACCACACCCTTAATTATGCAGAACTTTAAGGCTTAATATAATTTAAACGGATGAGTAATAAAAAATGAACCCCTTCACAGTTGTAATGAAGGACAAAATGATCTATATAGACCAAAACCACTTTTTGTACCAGGATGTAAACATACTTTCTTCTGCTGTAAAGTTGGGTATTTTAACATGGGGGGGGGGGGGGTCTATGACTCCTTTTGGAGCCCGCCTCCAGCGGCCAGTCGACGAATTGCAGTTTTAGTCACGTCCGTATTGGTTTCACAAGAGAGAGTTTGGTTTCACGTTACTTTTGTGTGTCCCTTTAAATGCAAATGAGCTGGTAAGGGGGCGGAGCTTCAAGAGCTCAAGGCATACAAATAAACATTCCACTATTAATACAAGCAGAAGCAGTGAAAACAGGCATAGCTTCAGCAACATGTGCCAAGAAGCTCTTTTAATGCAGTTGAAAAAGCTCCTGTAACTGTTATTGCACGAGAGAAGAGCAAACGCTGCTTCATCGCGCATCAGGAGACGATAAACAAACGATTCGATACGGGATGATTTATATCAGATATCATCATGAACTCATTCTGACATCTTAACGTGACCTGTGACAATTCATTCAGCCATTCAGCGCTAACATCCAGCTAGCGGCGCAGGATAATTATCTGCCTTAATTGTTGATGACCCTGCGGCGCGCGCGTTTGAGAAACCGGCGTACAGCCAGAGTCTATTGATATTCACCTGCTGATGCGTTTGAGTTGGTGCTTGATTGATAATTATGGCTCTGTGGGTCTTTGTGTTGCGTTTGGCCTTCGCAGACACACACTAGCATTATTCTTAGCTGCGCGTCTCCCTCAGAATGCAGCTGTGTGTGTTATTATACTCTATTATCACTTCAGTAGTGCTTCACTCGCTTATGAACAGAATATTAGCTGTTTATGTTTTGTTAATCTTCCCATTAAGTTATGAAAAGGTTGAATGTTCTCTGAAGATTCAAAGCGTCCGGTATTTTATTGTTTTATAAAAAAAAAAATTCTTGGTTACTCTACTTGATGTTACTTTATAATTTTTTTCTGAACCTTTGAAACAAGTAATTACGCTTAAAAAACGTTAGATGAACATCCAACTACACTGTAAGAAAAATAATTGTTTCCACTCAAAATAATTTGATTGAAAATATTAAGTTTAGTCAACATGAAATTTTACGTTATTTAATGTTATGTTAAGTGACAACTTGAATATTTTAGTTGACTAAACTTAAAACATTTCTTTAAGAGGGGTAATAAATTAATTTAAGTTGAAACAATTTTTTACAGTGTAAAACATTTCATAAATATAATGAACAATGTGCTAGCGTTCCCATTTGAGTTATCAAAATATTGTTTCTGAACGTTCAAAGGAACATTATTTATGACCAGACTCAATGTAAAAAAATGTAAAAGTTGAGCAAACTAAAAAATGTATGGCAACAGGCTTCAGCGAATTTTTGATTTATTGTATAAACTTAAAATAAGTCGAGAAAATGCAAAGATTGGCTGTTTCACAGCGCTGCTTAATGTTGAGCTCTGCTCTGATTGGCTGTTTCACAGCGCTGCTTAATGTTGAGCTCTGCTCTGATTGGCTGTTTCACAGCGCTGCTTAATGTTGAGCTCTGCTCTGATTGGCTGTTTGCTTAATGTTGAGCTCTGCTCTGAAAGCTAACAGAATGTTGAGCTCTGCTTGATTGGCTGTTTCACAGCGCTGCTTAATGTCTGAGCTCTGCTCTTGAGCTTGGCTGTTTCACAGCGCTGCTTAATGTTGAGCTGCTCTGAATGCTTGAGCTCTGCTCTGATTGGCTGCGCTGCTTAATGTTGAGCACACAGCGCTGCTTAATTGAGCTTGCCTGATGCTGCTTGCTGTTTCACAGCGCTGCTCTGACAGCTGCTGCTCTGATTGGCTGTTTCACAGCTGCTGCTTACATGCCTAATGTTGAGCTGCTGAACAGCGCTGCTTAATGTTGAGCTGAACAGACTGCTCTGCTGCTAACAACTCTGCTCATTGAGCTCTGCTCTGATTGGCTGTTTCACAGCGCTGCTTAATGTTGAGCTAATGATAGCTGCTCTGATTGGCTGTTTCACAGCGCTGCTTAATGTTGAAATGCTTGAGCTAACAGCGCTGCTTACTCACTGATGCTTAATGTTGAGCAACAGCGCTGCTTAATGTTGAGCTCTCTGATACAGCTGCTTAACTAACAGCGCTGCTTAATGTTGAGCTATTGGCTCTGCTCTATTGGCTGTTTCACAGCGCTGCTTAATGTTGAGCTCTGCTCTGATGCTTAACTAACAGCGCTGCTTATGTTGAGCTATTGGCTGTTTCACAGCGCTGCTTAATGTTGAGCTTCTGATTGGCTGTTTCACAGCGCTGCTTAATGTTGAGCTGCTCTGATTGGCTGTTTCATGCTTAATGTTGAGCTAACAGCGCTGCTTAATGTTGAGCTCTGCTGATTGGCTGTTTCACAAATGTTGAATTGGCTGTTTCACAGCGCTGCTTAATGTTGAGCTAATGCTCTTCTGAACAGCGCTGCTTAATGTTGAAACATTTAAAAACAGCGCTGCCTTAAATTTTTAAGTTTGCTCAACTTAGTTGCTTAAAAACATTAGATGAACGTCTAACTAAAACCTTTCAGAATTAATACGTTCCATGAACGATATATAAATAATGTTTTTGTCAAACGTTTGGAAAACATTATTAAAGACCAGATAAGTCCACAGATTAATATATATATATATATATATAAAAAAATTTTTGCTTATGTTTCATTAAGTTACAAAACCCTTATTTCTGAATGTTCTCTGAACATCTTTTAAACGTTTTAAAACATGTTTTTTCTTGGTTATACGAATGTCAAAGTAACATGCAAACATTATGGGATAATTATTTCTTAGCTGTCGGTTAAGATTGAGCTTTTCCTCATAACCTGTCCTCATCTAAAGCATAGTATATAGAAACAGACATATGTTTATATTATATATTTATGTTTATGTTTCACATAAATATGAGTCTGTTGTGAGAGTATATATGTGGCTCTTTCTGGTTATAATTCTTGTAGTGTATCGATTTTCTCAAATGTTTCTCCTAAAATCTCTTCAGAGAAATAAAAATAGGCTCAAATGAGTCAATAGTTGTGGTTCAGTATATATAGATCGGGTCACTGTGAGCCCACGCGGGTCTCTCTCTCTCTCTCTCTCTCTCTCTCTCTCTCTCTCTCTCTCTCTCTCTCTCTCTCTATTTTTCAATTCAATTCAAAATTGCTTTATTGGCATGACTGTAAATGATAAAATATTGCCAAAGCTTAGTATACATTGTTCAAAAAGATAAAATAATAATAATATAATAATTAAATGAACATCGCATTGATAGAATGGAATATTATAACATCTTAGAAGTATTAAACTGTAGCACATTAGAACGTGTGAACGTTTGATACCACAGTCTTTAACTTACATAGAAACATACATACATATACATACTAAGGATCACTGTGGTGGACAATAACACACATGCAGGTCAGACACAATACACATTCACCTGCTGTCTCTCAGGCTGTGGCACACACACACACACACACACACACACACACACACACACACAGACACACACATTCACCTGCTGTCTCTCAGGCTGTGGCACACACACACACACACACACACAGACACACACAGCTGTCTCTCACACACACAGACACACACATTCACCTGCTGTCTCTCACACACACACACACACACACACACACACACACACACAGACACAGACACACACAGCTGTTCTCAGTGACACACACACACACACACACACAGACACACATTCACCTGCTGTCTCTCAGGCTGTGACACACACACACACACACACACACACACACACACACACACACACACACACACACACACACACACACACACACACACACACACACACACACACACACACACACACACACACACACACATGTTTTATGCAAGGAAAGGTTCTGTGGATGGTTCTGAGGAGCCATCAATGGCGACTCGACTGTAGTTTTGAGCCGTTCACATGTCTTTGCACATCTGTATGTTATGACCACAGTGTGGGTAGATATATCCAGCATCTATAGTCACAAATCCTAGCTCTCATGTCATCTCAGCCCCCCCCCCACCACCACCACCAGCAGCACGGTTAAATGAATATGAATGACGCAGGTCAACTGCCCAGTAAAATATGGCTGCAGGGGAGCAATAAGCTCTGGGAAAATGGGAAAAGCCATCTGTGGCAACGCGAGAGGAGCTAGATTGCTCCATTATGAAGCGCTAAAGCTCGAGCTGCCCTCACAATTTCAGCAGGACACGAGCGGCGAAGTCCTGCCGATCAATTTACAGATAAATAACCTGTCTGCAGGGGAGCTGATCATATATCAGAGCAGAAGTCGTGGGACCATGGTGCTGTCATGGGAGGATCAGAGGGAATAACGGCGCTGAGATAAACCCAGCGCTGTCACGTACTGATGAATGAATGCAAGACAATGCCTGATGCTGAGGATCGAGAACTGAATCATTCACAGATTGCTTAATAAAGAAACACCTCACACGGGTGGTTTCGTCACCTCTGAATACATTGCTTTAACTTCATGTTGAAACAGAGCCACCAATGGCAATATAACGCTGTACAGTCAACATCTTTGTTTTATATTTGGTCAACAATGAATGGATTGACCAATCATACACATTTCTGTTCATTATATATACATCTTTATGTGCTCACGGCTATTGGAGGTTAAACCTTACATCAAAGTCTAATGTATTGTTTCACAATAACACTTTCTTCTGGAAACATAGTTACAATCAGTAAATATAGACGAAATCCGACAACACTTACTGCTTGAAATACTGGCAGTATTAGTGGGCATGCAAAGTTTCAAAGCATAGATGTGTTTAGCAAAGGCTGTACACAAATTGTTACATCTTTCGTGTTGGGGTCGTATACCCCATAGACCCCCATTGGTTCCTATGCAATTTGCAAAAACCAACACCAAAGAATTAGATTTATTGAGCTTGTCAAATATAAAATAACTTATGAAATTGAGTTTACTCGAATAAGAAATTGTTACAGTCTGAAAAGTGTTTTTATTCCAACAGCAGTTGAGGTTTGAGAAAAAACTTGAAGACACGTTAAATATAAACTAGTGTGCACAGTCAACTAGTAGAAATTAAGTAGAAATTAAACAATTTAAATCTTACAAATATAAATGTGTTCAGAAAAGTTATCATAGTTTGGGTGACAATGACTCAGTTATTGCCCCCTGCATGGGGGTGTTTTACCCCACACACTGTGTTTGAGAAAAACATGATGTCATTCTGAAAACATAATTAGATTTTTGTTAAATAACACATGCTCCCTATCTACAGGCCCAGCTGTTCTCGTATCATATATAACTGTTTTATCTTCGGTACATACGCTTCAACGTCAACGTTCTCGTCAAAACAGTCCATAGTTACATTGATCTTGACTTCATCTTCTGGGTGTTTTGGGAAAAACAGTAGGGAGGCGTCCCCCCCCCCCACTATACCCAATATACAGGGGCGGACTTAACCAATAAGTTAGGTAAGCATAGGGCCCCGGGGAATTAAGGGCACTTAAATGCCGAGTTTGTCAAGTGCTGAGTTCTGCAAGGTCGGGCATCGTCTCATTATAACGAAGTGTAGATACGATGTAGATAAGAGATCCTTTGTGCAGTGTAGAGCATATTAACGAGACGTCGTGAGATCTCGATGCACTGGAGTGAGCGAGACAGCTATAGTGATTATAGACGGAGCGCTCTGCATGCATTCTATGCTGTCTCAGAGCAGAGATATTCACCTCAGTAAAGAAAGTCTTGTGTTTCAAGTCACTATTGTATTTATCTTGATGTTTCAAAATGACTCTCGTGTGAGACCGCACCGGCGTGAACTGCCGCGTACTCGTATAAATGCACGAATGCAATGACTGGAGGTTAACAGGTTTCATTTTCGATTTGGTCTTCAGAACACTTGGAATATGGAAAGAGTTGCATGGGATCTTTTTATGTTTGTAAAAAGATTGGAACATTTAAAGTGCAATGTCTTCATTTATGATCTCAAAAAAAATTAAGGTAGCCTAATTTGGCTTTGTTACTACAACTAATTACTGGCTGTGAAGGGGCAAATAAACTAGAGCGAGCGAGCACAATAAGGGTTAAATGCATGGAATATGGAATGAGTTGCATGGGATAATTTTATGTTATTAAATTGACAAGTGCATGCAAAAAAAAATATTTTTGGATAATGTCTTCCTTTTGTGAGCCGAAAGAAAAATAAGGTAGCCTAATTTGGCTTAAGTACAGAAGCAGATTGACTCATTACTGGTTGTGACGGGATTAATAAACTGTATGGGAGTGAGCAAAATAAGGGTTATGCATAAAGTGACACATAGTTATTGTGGGGGGGGGGGGGATTAGCTTCCATACCTGGAATTAGCTTAGACCCCCCCCCCCATCACTAAATCCACCCCTGCCTATATAATCTACAGCAGCAGTGGATTATGATTGATAGTTTCCCTGTGTTCATCTGATCAGCGATTGGCTTTAATGGGAACTGTTTTCTCTTTAATAGCCAATGCTTTGGAAATCCATTAAAGTGCTGCATGCTGTCTGAACTAAATATACAACACTTATGATCTGAGTTATAAATCCAGCTGCATATTCTGAATTAAGAGCACACACATAATCAGCAAACACACAAATCAATAGATGTTTCCAGCTCCGTCGTTAGAGGGTATTTATTTACATCATTTTATTCCTGTACTCCCCCATATAATCTGAGTGTGAACCAGTGTGCATTTGTTAAAAGCACTGCCCACACATCGCCGTATGCACTGGATGGGCTCGTCACCGGCCTCCCACACAGCGTTATATAAAACCAACAGCGTCTCTTCACAGGAGCATGAACGTCAGCAAGTGGCTTCTCAAAGATACCAATCAATTTAGAGCGAAGCAGAGGTCACGGGGTCGTCTGGACGAGAAGCCTCTGAAAGCATCTCCACAGATCAGGGCTGCAGTCTTTAGATCCACCTGTAAATGGAGCAAATGAAGCGAGGACAAAATACACAACTGCTTGTTCGGAGTCTTCGGCTTGCTCTCTCACTCTCAGAAACAAAGGTACAAAAGCTGTCGCTGGGGAGGTACCTTTTCAAAAGGCACACTTTTGTACCTATTAGGTTCTAATATGCAGTACTTATATGTGCCTCTAAATGGACCGAAATGTACAAACGTGGACTTTTGGAAAGCTACCGCCCCGGTGACAGCTTTTGGACCTTTATTTCTGAGCGAAAACAAAGCCTTATTAATGAGGTTGGCTAACAAATAATAATAATAAAATATATTGTATCCAAGCACTGTAGTAGTATGCCTTCAACCTATCAAAGACAAAGCATCTTGTTAATAATATTTATTATATTATGAATGAAGCTGCAACATCCAGAGCCATCGATATCATATTTAATAATTTGCAACATTATTGTAAACAAAGGATGCATTAACTTTTATGTGCATTTTTAAAACAGGTGCATAATTTGGATATAATGCATGGATATAAATGTGAATTATAATAGATTTTTGAGATTTTGTGCTCATAACATGTTTGGTAATATATCGAAATACACATTGAAGTGTTTATTTTATTGCACTTTTTTTATTTGCGTCAATCTTTAAAGAGTTTTTTCTCTTACGAACACCAAACGTTACAGTTTTATACCTCTCTATATTCTAAAGGTGTGTTTTTATTCAAGGTGTCCTATTTTTACATCAATCACAATGAAATATACAACATCTCACTCCTAAAAACATGCTAAAACCTGTATTTGTTTGATTTATGGAGCGATAAATTTTTTTTTTTCTTTTTTTTTTCTACAAAATCAAAGAATATTTTCAAACCTTATTTCAGATTTCTGTTTTGGACTATGCAAATGTATGCATATTTAATTAGAGAATGCCTAATTTAATAATTTGCATATTTAAATAGTCAATTTCAGAAAACGGTGTAATGTTTACACCTCTAAATGTAATTAACTGGTGGAATCTATCAGTCTTGTTACCCTATCTAGCTCTAATTAGAGATATACATCATGTAAACATGCATATATCTGCATAAACACGAACACATTGAACTCGAGATCAATCTTCACTCCTGCTGTATTTATAGAGCGCTTGTCTTTAGCACCCGCCTCCTAGGTCAACGCTGTGAAGCGATTGGCTCTCGTTCGGAAACAGACTGCTGTGATTGGCCCAACCGTGCTCTATTAGAGCGTTGCTAGATTGGAGAAATGCTTTTCATTATGTAGTTTATAGTCAAGTCAGCTTTGTTTCGACAGCACTTTATATATAATACAGATTGCTTCACAGGAATAAACATGAAAATATCATATTTTCGTCGTCGTATCTGCGAGTCACCTGTAGTGTCCCATGTTGGCAAAGGATTGGACCCGCTCTACTCTGCCTCCGATTGGCTTACCTTAATGATCTTTCCCTCATCCAACCAATCTCTCTCCTGAAGCCCAAATTTTAGACGCTGCAGACTTGGATCCTTGTGTAATTTGGCATATTGATCCATATTTATTTATCGTGATCTTACAGTAATCCACTCACTTGGCCTGATCTGCGACCGGCGACTCTTTCAACAAGACGCGCAGTGTGTGTGTGTGTGTGTGTGTGTGTATAATGAGCCAGGTGTGTCAAGTGCACTTAATAGTGGAGTAGCAATATCTTATCGTCCGGTAAAGATTCTCCCTACTATAAGAATTAGTCGTCCCGCAATATTAACGATAAAGTCTAGTTGTTGACATATTTCTGTGTGCGACATCGTGGAAGGCGGACGTGAAACTGAGGACGAGTTAATCGCTTAACGAGGAGCTCCAGGTTCAAGGTTCTTTTATTCGTCACATACTCAATTATACAGGATATAATCAGTAGTGAAATGCTCCTTCTATAATCTGGTCTGAATTAATGTAGCACAGTTTTGAGCTCGTTTATAAACTTGTCGTCCAACAAATATATAATTTATTGACATGCATTTTCTCCAAATCAACTTAATGCCTAATTAAGTTATAGAGTGTTTGAAATAAATCTGTGTCTTGGTTTCATATTACAGTAGGACTGTCACAATTCGTCGATTTGTCGTGACTAGTCTATTTTTAAACTTCGTCGAAACCTTTTTTTTATTATTAATCGTTTAGATTAGTCGATTAATCAATAAATTAGTCGTTAGATTAATCAAAATAAAGATAGTCGTTAGTGTCAGCCCTAATATATTTTATGCAATCGTATGTTTATTTAAAATAAAAGTTAAAATCTCTGTTGTGTGTTTTATTCAGCGATTGGATACCTTTGTCCATATTAGGGATTTCCTGGAGCGTTACTTCTGTGATGCATGTGTGTGGTTTATGCGCAAGAGCGCCCTCCGGCTTCCAGGATGAATTAAACATTACATTATACGTGTACTCAATGATGCTCACAATACCCTCTTCTGGGAAAGGTAATACTTTTCTAAATTATCATCATTGATATCGTTATCGCAATAAATACCAGAAATATCATGATTTACTTTATTAGGTACAGCTTGCTAGTACCGGGTCGGACCCCTTTTGCTTTCAGAACTGCCTTAATTCTTCGTGGCATAGATTCAACAGGGTTTGGAAACATCCCTCAGAGATTTTGGTCCATATTGATATGATAGCATCACACAGTTGCTGTAGATCCATGATGTGAATTTCCCGCTCCACCACATCCCAAAGCTGCTCTATTGGATTGAGATCTGGAGACTGTGGAGGCCGTTTGAGTAAAGTGAACTCATCGTCATGTTTGAGATGATTTGAGCTTTGGTGCATTATCCTGCTGGAGGTAGCATCAGAAGATGGGGACACTGTGGTAATAAAGGGATGGACATGGTCAGCAACAATACTCAGGTAGACTGTGGCATTTAAACCATGCTCAACTGGCCCAAAGTGTGCCAAGAAAATACCCCCCACAGCATTACACCACCACCAGCCTGAACCGTTGAGACTACGGCTTTCATGTTCTTTATGCCAAATTCTGACCCTACCATCTGAATGTCGCAGACTCATCACGTTTTCCCAATCTTCTATTGTCCAGTTTTGGTGATCCGGTGTGAATTGAAGCCTCCATTTCTTGTTCTTATCTGACCGGACCGGCACCCGGTGTGGTCTTCTGCTGCTGGAGCCCATCTGCTTCAGTTGCTGCCATGTGATTGGCTGATTATCAATTTGTGCTACCAAGCAACTGAACAGGTGTACCTAATAAAGTGGCCACTGAGTGTATCCCATATGGCCTATGTCTATGAACTCATTATTGGCACTCGCTGTGGTCCGAGAGAGGAAAGTGAGTGTGATATTGTTTGCGGTGTCTTAAGTGCTGTTATCAGCAGTATTGTTCCTTGATGGCCTGTATCTGTCAGCGGCTGATATTAATAGTGCTCTGGTGATATATGAGCTCTGCTGAACACATGTACTGTAGTGCAGGACGAACACACCTGAGATCCACCGTCCTTCATCACACGCCTCAAGCTGCAAACGGTCTGATTTCAAGCCTGGTATTTGTCTAGAAACGCTCACTGATGCCTCTCTGATGAGTTGTGTTAAAGTGCCGCTAATTCTAAAGCTTCAGTCCAAATCCCGATAAAACAATTAGTGCATGGTGAGCTTCTCAGTAGTGTTAATGTGCCGCATGGGAATGTTATTTTCATGTTTGCGTGCTAATGAAATGTGTTTCATGTGTTCAGGAGGAGTGTGGGAATGAGATTGCAGTTTGATTTTACATTACATTACATTACATTGCATTGCCCCATTATGCTGAAGGTGTTCAGCACTGACGTTTCATACCCGGTAGTGTTGTCAGGGTACCAACATTTCAGTATTCGGTACTAGGGTTGCAAAGGTGTGGAAAATTCCCGGAAAATTTACAAAAATCCCATAAATTTAAAGTTTACAAAATTCCTGGAAACTTTACAAAATTCCCGGAAACTTTACAAAAATCCTGGAAACTTTACAAAATTCCCAATAAGTTTCCCAAATTTCTGCAAAGTTTCTGAAATTTACTTTCCAACTTTTTGCAACCCTATTCGGTACCGATACCAGTGAAAATCCACGGCTCTCGGTACCAATTTCGGTACCAAAGCAAAACTCAAAAACATGCTAATTAAAAAAACACACTATTTTTATTAATAAAGTCAAACAAAAATAAAATATACAAAAATCAATACCATTATTAAAAATTGTGTTTCAAGTTTTTCCACAAGTAATAAAAGTATGGAAAACAGTAAACAAGTTTCACACAAATTTAATTAGTCTTTAATTAATTAAATACAATATTTGAAAATCTGGAATCTGAGGGTGCAAAACAATATTGAGAAAATCATCTTTAAAGTTGTTCAAATGAAGTTCTTAGCAATGCATATTACTAATCAATAATTACGTTTTGATATATTTACGGTAGGAAATATCTTCATGGAACATGATCTTAAAATCTAATGATTTTTGTCACAAAATAAAAATAATAATTTTGACCCATACAATGTATTGTTGGCTATTGCTACAAATATAGCTGTGCTGCTTATGACTGCTTCTGTGCTCTAGGGACACATATATAATTGCGATATACAGTGAATGTGTGCGTTTAATCTCTGCTTTTTGTTTTAGTTTATTATGGTGGCAATGGTTTTAATGCTTGTAATGTTGATTTTGAAACCCTTTTTTTGCACATAATATATAGCATAAAGTCTCCACAGACTCCTTCTTTGGTTAGCACTCTGTTTGGAAGAAAACACTGCGCAGAATTGTATAAGATAATCATTAGTTGCAGCCCTAGTTTAAAGGTGTTTGCTAAGATAGGCGTCTTGGTTTTATCTTCGCCTGCGATATATATCAGGCGTGATCTGTAGACCGAAGCGGTGTGGTGTAGAATCTCTTGCTTTAGCTTTGAAGTCATCCACCCTTGATTTACAGCATCGTCTTCCATTGTGTTGCGTTAAGAGCAGTTGTCTGACTGAGACATTAAGCCATGTGCAGTGACTCGAACCCAGGGCCGTGAATGACAACTCGCTGCTTTCTTACTAAGCGTAATAGACGCAGTCGCCATTAGAGCAAGCGCTGCATCTCTCCTGAGTGTATCATCGTGTGTTGCGCCGCCACGCTCGCTCTTTCAACCTCTTAGTGTTTTATCCTCACTGTGTGTGCCCTTCGCTCCTGGCCTTTCACTATGGAAATGTTCCTGACAAAATCTACGTGTTAAAGGAACTGGATCTGTGCTTTTTCTGCATCTTGTCCTCAGTCATCCATTAGAGACGTTTATTTCCCATCTCTATATGAAGCGTCTGACACCAGGCATTTGTAGAGCCGTATCCATCCACCTCTGAGTGCAGGTTTAACGCCATTAGCGGCTCACCCATCAGTCTTTCTTGTCTTCTGAATGCTCGAGGTATCTGGAGCCATCCATCAATGCAGCGGGTCACCGACTCAATTAAGTTTCCACAACATTACAGTTACGCAAGTGAAGGGAGTCTAGCACGGTTCGCCGGCTCAGTTCTCTGAAAGTCTGTGATATTCTGATGAAGAGCTGGTGTTTTCAGATTGGTGAAATTCTGAACGGCGCGCTCTGAGCGAGTGTGTTCGGCGTGTCTCCTCAGCGGGCCGTGTGGTTCTCCAGGTAGAGGTCGACCTAATTAGAGCATGCTGTGGATGGTGACTGTACTGCGGCTGCACTGAGATGATTCGTTCTTTAATTGCTGCAGGCGTCTCTCCAGTGATTGAGGTGACGTAGTGTGGTTTTCTGCAGGGCAGTGAGAGCTGCTGGTTCAGTGATGTACATAAAACACCGTGATTGTTTTGTGTTGAGTTGTTCTAGCAGAGGTCAGTCATGTTGAGATATTTGTGTTCTCTGTGGGTCACTTTAACACCAAGGTGGTAATGGACCAACTACAGTCGGTGAAGCGGTAATAATTAAGCTGCCAGTAATAAAAAAGCAAAGGAATACAATAGAATAAAAAAGATACAAATGAAACAAACTGTGCTTTAAGTTGTTTTAATGCAAGTCTAAAGTATTCAGTTAACAGCCTACTAGAGAAATGTAATAACCTAATGTAAAATAATACAGTCTTCACTGTAAGAAATAAACCTCCTTAGTTTCTTATTAAAGCTACAAAAGTCATTCAGTCGAGAGCAGAGAGTGATTTGGTTGTTTGATTATTAATATAAAGCACACAGTCACTGCAGGAATATAGCGCGCTGTCTCTTTAAGAGCCACACGGATCCTGTTTACTGTTACACAAGTATTTGTTTGATTATTAATATAAAGCACACAGGCGCAGCAGGAATATAGCACGCTGTCTCTTTAAGAGCCACACGGATCCTATTTACTGTTGCACAAGTATTTGTTTGATTATTAATATAAAGCACACAGGCGCAGCAGGAATATAGCGCGCTGTCTCTTTAAGAGCCGCACGGATCCTATTTACTGTTACATGAGTATTTTCATCCTCAATTCTTTACATTCATTTATTACATAACCGACAAGGGTTTACATGAATAATCACTAAGCGGCGTATTAAATCATTTTTGCCTGTATTTAAGCGTTTAGGCGCTGAAAGATGACTTTACATGTCCGTGTTGTGTTGTGTTGTGTCTCCGAGCGCATACACAGTAATCACAAGCACATGTTCTCTGTCATGCTTTTAACAACAACAATACATCTAATCAACTTAAATAAATCAAGTACGTCCCATTTTACTAAAGTCTCGTTACATGATTTGCACATGAAATGGGCTTTTATGGAGGAACAAAAGGGGCGCAATAATAATTTTATCTCGATTATTGTATTTTCATAATCGCAGAAGATGCAAAAAGTCAAACATATTAAATCTGTTCATCATATAAAGTGATCATATGTCTTGTATTAAAACGCTCAATTCATATGGACTTGTTTTATGACGCATTTATGACCTTTTTGGATTGTTATAATTCTGGTTGCATGGAGGGATGATAACTTCTAAAATATCTTCACTCAACCAAAGTCTCATGGGTTTGACACAGCATTCATTTTTGGGTAAACAAACCCTTTAAATCCATCCCACACACAATTTTTATCTCTCGACTGGTGCAGAAGATGCCAAAACGTCACGAGACCGCGTATATACATTCACTCATTGACGAGTCGCTCATGAAACGAGGCTGAATGATCCCGGATTGAGCATTTCCAGGGCTGTAATTGAGACCCGAGGACAGGATCCGTATGCATTAAGCACGTCCCCACCTGTCCTGCGCGACTGAAGCAGCATGTCACGGTGAAGAGGAACACTGTCGCTGCTCGCTGACACATCTTAAACCAGAGCGGCATCTAATGAGGATGGAGCCGTGTCCTCTCCGGCTCGGCCTCCGGGGGCCTCATTAGGCGTTTTTTACCACCGTCTCCGTGCAGGAATCACATCGTCCTTAGGGGAAAATGTAAATAAACGCGTTTGTCACTTAGCTCCCTCCCGTTTTGCTTTTTCGAAGGAAGGAAAAATGCATTGCGAGGCTTAATTAGTAAGCGCTGCCATTATGCGTTCTTTATTATGTAAATGAGGCGGCCGAGCACTGTTGTCTTGCAGGCTTTGTGCCAGGTGTTTGCTTCTTTTCATCCTCGCAGCAAAAGAAAAACACAACTGTATTGTGAAATCATAGGATGGGCTATAATTATTTGACAGATGACCCCCCCCCCCCCCCCCCTCTCCTGCGATCCGCGGCTGCTTTCTCGCGGACGAGCGCGAAGGTTTATCCGAACTGATTCTCACGTATTCCCGGGAAATCCAGGAGTCGGAGCCGGTAATGCCTGGAACGGCGTCTCCCGAGGTGTTAGCGCTTGATTAATATAATTAAGTCTTGACCCCTAGGGGTGTGCGATATTGATATTTTCTGTGATTGTATCGATAATGATAATTAGACGAGTGTGTTATTGTGCTGGTCTCTTAAGGACTGCCGTGGACAGCTGCCTCTTGAAGTTTTTGATAGTGTGAAAATTTATATTTTCCAATAACCTTTAACTGATTTGTATGGGCATTTTTACTTTTTTCCCCCCTGAACGTGTCCAAAATTATCATTTGAGTCAAATTCTTACATTTAATCAGTGAATTTAAAATAATAAGATATTTGGGCTGTTACCGAGCAAATTAAATCAACACAGAAGCTGCATTTGAAGTTGCATTTACATAGTTTAATGCAAGACATCAATACATTTAACCAGCAATTACAGATGCATAAATACTGTTTTTATATATTTATATATATATATAAACATAAAATGTTGAATACTGATATTTGAAATGATTTAAAACATGAAAAAAGAAAGTCTAACTGTGAAATTAAAACCACCAGCAGGTGGCAGCAAGAACGTTTCAGGGAATTTTGGAAAGTTTCTGGAAAGTTTCTGGGAATTTTGGAAAGTTTCCGGGATTTTTAGAAAGTTTCAGGGATTTTTGGAAACTGTATGAATTGGTATAAATGCCCTCATGTCTAGAATGTGTGATCAGTCTAAATGTATTTTAATACTGAATCATGCAGTGAAAGAACACGCTTCATCACATCACATTTTGAAAAATAAATACGTTTACCTCGCGTTTACACACTGCCTCGGAAAGTTTCGTCCGTCACAAATTCGGATCATGTTCGATTTTCTGCGTTTTAGCATTCGTATAATTCATTTTAATAGGAAAGGATGAAGAATATGAAAAAAACGCATGCGGAAATGTCTGACTCGGTGTGCAATGGCCTTGTGTAATGTTAATCTAGCGATGATGAAGAGGGAGATCTGGGAAGGATTTTAGATGACTGAGGCGGCCATCCATACTGGGCTTGAGTTGATTTATTCTCAAGAAACTTTTCTCCGTCTCTCGTTATCTTGACCTGAATCTTGAGTTGTCAGACAATCAGATTCTCTATTACCACCACCTGTCCGTCTCGTCTTCATTTTTTAGTATGTGAGAGTACAATATGATTTAGATTGTGAAGATTTGCTTTGGTTGAGATATGAGTCCTTCGGTTTTTCCCATGATTCATGGATTTCAGACAGACTTTGGCCGTTATATAAGCATAGATGTTCCTCCACCTGTCACATCCAAAATCTACTGACAACACTATTTTCAGCTTTATTTCTATAGCGCTTTATACAGTGCAGATTGTGTCAGCTTCACAGAGATAAACATGAAAATAAATATGGAAACTCAACTGTAAAAGACAAGAGTGTCGTTATTCAGATCAACTTAGTTCAGATTAATTAACGGTGTGAAACAAGCCTTTTGTTTTAGCAAATATGAGACTCTGTCTTTGTTTCTCTTATTGGAGCCTTTTCACAAACCCTTCACGGTTATTAACATTGCTAATCAAGGTCATTTTTTATTTAAGTAATGCATATTTGTAATACTGTACTTTGTTTTATATTATCTTGGCATTACATTACAGAAAACTAGTGTTTCTAATAAACGTATAACCGACTTGATCAATCCACCATATTTTCCTTCTTTTGGAAAGCCATAGAAACACTATTGTGGATTTTGACTTCAGAAACATGCAGCAGGTCCATATAGAGCTACAGCCAGACCTAAATGTATTCAGACTAAGGTTGCAAAAACTTATCGGGAATTTCGGAAAGTTTCCGGGATTTTTTGAAAGTTTCCAGGATTTTTGTACATTTACCGTGATTTTCGGAAAGTTTCCGTGTTTTTTTTTTTTTTACTTCTGGAATTTTTGGATAGTTTCCGTGATTTTTTTGAAAGTTTCCGTAATTTTTGGGGAATTTTTTAAAACTTACCGGGAATTTCCGGGAATTTTGGAAACTTACTGGGAATTTTTGGAAAATTACCGGGATTTTTGTAAATTTACTGGGATTTTTTTGAAGGTTTCCGGTATTTTTTTTTTATTTACTGGGATTTTCGGAAAGTTTCCGGGATTTTTGGAAACTTACCGGGAATTTTGGAAACTTACCGGGAATTTTTGGAAACTTACCGGGAACTTCAGAAAGTTTCCGGGATTTTTGAAAACTTACCAGGAATTTTGTAAAGTTTCTGAGATTTTTAGAAACTTAAAAATAAAGTTGATTAATGACCAGCAGTGTCGTGTTGACTCTTTGTAAGGTGATCCTGAAGGAGGATGGTCTGAGGCGTTTCCCATGATCCTCTCTGCCGTTGTTCCTCTCTTACTGGCCGATCATGCAGGTGCTAATGTGTTGAGAAGCGCCCTGTTTAGAGACACCAGGCCTTGTCAGTCTTTAAGTGTTGAAGCGATGATGCTGTGATGTTGGCTCAGCTTTATTTTGGGAAGGTCGCACTGCAGTTGTTGGCAGCGGCTCTACTCCTGATGTGTTGATGCTTCTCGCGCATCGCTCGCACCTCCGCCTGTCAATCTGGACACGGCTAATAAACTAGCGCGGCTGCTCAATGACACGCGTGTCAATCTGGGGCGTGTTTTCTGCACCTCTTTGTTCCTTTGAGCGACTGCAGAAACACAGGAGAAATCATCAAATATTAACACGTCACGGCCGGTTTTAATGCGAGACTTGCGGCTGTTTGTTCACGTTTCCTTGCTTGAAGTTTCTCATCATCTTCTCATTATTAGGAAATTACACGCTCCTGCATTATTACTCGTCGCAGTCCCTGTGTTCTGAGGCCTTCGGTGAACGTATGCTTTCTTGCAGAGCTTCATGGCAAACTGATATTAGCGTAATGCTGCAGACGCGAGCGCACACACGCACTCACGCACACACACACACACGCTCACGCACACACAAACACGCTCACACATGCTCACACACACTCACACACACACTCTCTCACATGCACACACACACACGCACACACACACTCATCTCTCTCTCACACACACACACACACACACACACTTCATTCATTTTCTCTCACACACTGCACACACACACACACACACACACACTCATTCATTCATTTTCTCTCACACACACATGCACACACACACACACACACACTCATTCACTCATTCTCTCACACGCACACACACACACACACACGCACGCACACGCACACACACGCACACACACACACACACACACATCCGTCGGGGAAAGACCCCTGGAACCAGTGGACCACTTACACTCTGACTTTGCTGCAGTTGGAACAAACTACTGATTCGTCTGGCCGGAGGGGAACTGCCCCCCCGACTGAGCCTGGTTTCTCCCAAGGTTTTTTCTCCATTCTGTCACCGATGGAGTTTTCGTTCCTTGCCGCTGTCGCCTCTGGCTTGCTTAGTTGGGGAATCTTCATTTCCAGCAATATCATCGACTTGATTGCACAGATATTATTTAAACTGAACTGAGCTGGACAATGCCATTACTAAATTCAATAATGAAATGCATTCAGCTGATAATTGAGTGTTAAATCCTGTCATTTTACATTATTGATACAATTTGCCTATTTTGATATTGTGCAGTGCTTTGTTACAATTTGTATTGTTAAAAGCGCTATATAAATAAAGGTGACTTGACTTGACTTGACACATGCACACACACACACGCACACACACACACACACACACACACACATTGAAATAAATTGATTATGTGGTGTGAGGTTTATTATTCCCGAGCAGTTACAGTGTAAAGATGCGATCCCAACTAAAGGAGAATTTTTCTTTAATTATATGTAAATTACAGTCTGTATGATTATTTTAGATGCATGTTTTTTGCATGTCATGTGCATTAATTATTTAAATGACCTCACTAGTTGTTAAGGCTACAATCAAATTACCATGCGTGTCTTTGCATTATGATATCACACAGCGGTCTGCTTTATCTGCAGATTTATTTTGATTGACCCCCCCCCCCCGGGCTGTGGCTGTTTGGCTGATGAAGAGCTCAATCTAGCCAGTGCCGAGCCACGAGCGCAGCCGTGCGTTCTGATTGGCTGAGCGCTGCTGACGTCACACCGGCCAGTCGTTGATTTGCGGCTGTCTCCGAGGCTGCGAGAGAGAGTCTCCGGTGTTTGGGAGCAGACGGAGGAGCACGAGCTGCAGACCGAGCCGCGGAGAGAAAAGCGGAGGAGGAGAGGAGCAGGTGTGCTTTAGGGAGAGTAAAGGAATCTGACCGATGGAAATAATGACCGCAGACATGCCTCGGGTGAGTGCGTGCGTGTGTGTGTGTGTGTGTGTGTGTGTGTGTGTGTGTGTGTGTGTGTGTGTGTGTGTGTGTGTGTGTGTGTGTGTGTGTGTGTGTGTGTGTGTGTGTGTGTGTGTGTGGTGTGTGTGTGTGTTGTGTGTGTGTGTGTGTGTGTGTGTTGTGTGTGTGTGTGTGTGTGTGTGTGTGTGTGTGTGTGTGTGAGTGTGTGAGTGTGTGTGAGGATCCGTGTACTGTAATAGATGCTGGGAAGTACACTTGGGGTGCTTTGTTGTATTTCACAATCTCAGAAATAAAGGTACAGCAGCTGTCACTGGGACGGTGTCTTTTGTACCGATTAGGTTCTTAAGTGTACACTTTAAGGACTCTTTAGGTACCTTGTGGAAGTCTACCGCCCCAGTGACCGCTGCTGTGCCTGTGTTTCTGAGATGGAGTTAGATGTGTGTGTTTGGAGAAGGTCTGTTTGATCGATTATGAAGGCGCTTCGTTTCCAGAGATATCGTTGACTTTATTACACAGATACTATTAGAGCTGAGCTGCATGATGACATCACTGAACTGCTTTATTATTATCCTTCTGCATTATTGACACTATGTAATGCCCTAAAGCTGCTTTCACACGATCTGTATTGTTATAAATAAATGTGACTTGACTTGATCCGCTGGAGAAATCAGATTTAGAACTGCTTTTTGTTATTAATTACTGTCTGTTTTTGACATAAACATTATTTTATTATTATTTGTGACCCTGGAGCACAAAACCAGTCTTAAGTGTCAATTTTATGAAATTGAGATTTATGCATAATCTGAAAGCGGAATAAATAATATTTCCATTGATGTATTGGTTTGGACAATATTTGAAAATCTGGAATCTGAGGGTGCAAAAAATCTAAATATTGAGAAAATCATATTTAAAGTTGTTCAAATTAAGTTCTTAGCAATGCATATTAATAATCAAAAATTACGTTTTGATATATTTACAGTATGGTAATATCTTCATGGAACATGATCTTAATATCCTAATTATTTTTGGCATAACAGAAAAATCTATAATTTTGACCCATACAATGTATTGTTGGCTATTGCTACAAATATATACCTGTGCTGCTTATGACTGCGTCTGTGCTCCAAGCTCATATTTATGCATTTAAGATATAATTAGAGACTCGTATCATGAGACTTGCTTCTCCTAAATTAGTTTGTTTGTATAATAATCAAAACTGTATTTTTTAGGGGGCTGTGCATAATTGACTGAAATAGTGTTGCGCACACACACACTAACTCACTAACACACACTCTCTCTCACACACACACACACACGCACAACTCACACTAACACTAAACACACTCATACCTCTCACACACACACACACACCACACACACACTCACTCACTCTCTCACACACACGCACACGCACTAACTCTCACTCACTAAGTCTCACACACACACACACACACACACACTCACACACACACACACACACACACTCACTCACTCTCTCACACACACCACACTAACACAGTCTCACACACACACACACACACACACACCACACACACCCCACACACACTCACTAAGTCTCACACACACTCACACACACTCACTCACTCATCTCACTCTCTCACACACACACACACACTCACTAAGTCTCACACACACACACACACACGCGGGGCTTAATAAAGACGGCGCGGTTATGAATGCATGAAGAATAAATGCTGATATTAGGGTTAGGGTCAAACAGCACAGATTGAAGACTGACATGTCTGATATGAAATATTATCGATGCTTTCTTATAAGTGATTGCAATGCTACGGTTGCTTAAATTGACTGCTAATTAAAAGTAATAAATCTGATGTTTGAGACGTGCAAACAGCATCAATGCATGTGTGACAGCAGCACCGCGGCGTCTCGGGAGCGCTCGTGCCATCAACCGAGACCGAGACGCGCTCGCGTGCTCTCAAACACACCAAACACCTGTTTTACGGGAATCAAACACGAGCTTTATTTCTGTGTTGCTTTATAGAGCTGTCAAAAAACATCTAATATTGTTCGAATTTAATGCAATAATCGTGCGTGTGCGCGCCAGGCTGCTTATATATTGTGCACGAGATGCGCATTTTAATGCATGCGCGCCGCTCGTGCAATATTACAGTAAAACACATATTTATCACATTTACTATCAGCATTGCTCTCGCGTCTCACAAGAGAGAGATGCATGTTTAGAAACATGTCAAATTAATACTGTTTAAAAAACACGTCTCGAGACTCTACGCCGGGTTTTCACTGCATCTCGTGTTTTTAAATTAAAATACTGTTTGATTGGTTTTCGGTAATTAGTGTTAAACTATACATGGGTCAAAGATGTGAAGATGTCTGCATCAAACATGAGTTTATGTTCAAAGCACATTAAATGTAAGTAAAGCGTCTACTTTTAAGGTTTCAAATAAGTGTAAATGACAATATTTATGTAAAATTGCTTGTACATATTAAAATATATAAAATAAAAAGGGAGCATGTAAAATTATATTCTATTTTAAATGAGTAAATACATATTCTTGATAAATGGTATGATAGTGGCACATTTAAAAAAAAAAAAAATTGCAACTAATAATTTTTGGGTGAAAGTAATTAGTCTTTTTATGTCATAAATTGTAAATATGCCTGACTTTCACTGAATTATATTTTAGTCTTCTGTATGAATCAGGGAAAATATGACATTTGATTTTTTTTGCATAGAAATACAAAATTGCAATTCAATTAAACTAAATAAAAAAAAACATTTTAAAGCATAATTACACTTATTGTCTTACTGTAAGGGTGTGTTTAGGGTTGGGGTTGGTGTAGACTTTAATAAAACACAATCTAATAGGTAGAACAAATATTTATTGACTCAAATGATTCGCGCTCCGCGGTCCCGAACTGACTCAAATGATTCGCGCTCCGCGGTCCCGAACTGAATCAAATGATTCGCGGTCCCGAACTGACTCAAATGATTCCGCGGTCCCGAACGTGACTCAACATGATTCGCGGTCCCGAACTGACTCAAATGATTCGCGCTCCGCGGTCCCGAACTGACTCAAATGATTCGCGCTCCGCGGTCCCGAACTGACTCAAATGATTCGCGGTTCGCGGCCCCGAACTGAATCAAATGATTCATGGTCCCGAACTGACTCAAATGATTCGCGCTCCGCGGTCCCGAACTGACTCAAATGATTCGCTGGTCCCGAACTGACTCAAATGATTCGCGCTCCGCGGTCCCGAACTGACTCAAATGATTCGCGGTCCCGAACTGACTCAAATGATTCGCGCTCCGCGGTCCCGAACTGACTCAAATGATTCGCGGTCCCGAACTGAATCAAATGATTCGCGGTCCCGAACTGACTCAAATGATTCGCGCTCCCGAACTGAATCAAAATGATCATGGTTCCCGAACTGACTCAAATGATTCGCGCTCCGCGGTCCCGAACTGACTCAAATGATTCGCGGTCCCGTAACTGAATCAAATCCTACGATTCGAGATTCGCTCCGCGGTCAATCCCAACTGACTCAAATGATTCGCGGCGGTCCACGAACTGACTCAAATGATTCTGGCTCCGCGGTCCCGAACTGACTCAAATGATTCGGCTCCGCGTCCCGAACTGACTCAAATGATTCGCGCTCCGCGTTCCCGAACTGACTCAAATGATTCGCGCTCCGCGGTCCCGAACTGCTCAAATGATTCGTCGCGCTCCGCGGTCCCGAACTGACTCAATGATTCGCGCTCCGCGGTCCCGAACTGACTCAAATGATTCGCGTCAACGCGGTCCGAACTGACTCAAAATGATTCGCGCTCCGCGGTCCCGAACTGAATCAAATGATTTCAGCTCTCCGCGATCCGAACTGAATTCAAATGATTCGCGCATCCGCGTCCGAACTGATTTCAAAATGAATTCGCGCTCCGCGGTCCCGAAGTGAACTCAAATGAATTTGCGATTCGCGGTCCAGAACTGATTCAAATGATCGCGCTCGACCGCGGTCCCGACTGACTCAAATGATTCGCGGGCCCCCGAACTGACACAAATGATTTCGCGCTCCGCGGTCCCGAACACTAGTCTTGACTGAAAAACTTTAATACAGTTTATTTAATAGAATCAATCTAAATAGTGTTTATTTTTATATTGTTCATGCAGTTTCTTCACCTATTGTCCTGAAACTAAAACGTTACTAAAGGATCATCAACCCCCCCCCTAAACCTTTAACTCTAATATGATGACAAAACCAGACAATAATTATTAATCTTACGTTATAAAATGTTTAGATTTATGTTCTGTAAATGTATGCAAATTAATGCATATTTAATTAGATAATGCTTCATTTGCATATTTAAATACAACATTTAAGAACACTTTTAATACCAAAACAATTCTGGAAGTATATATATTAGTTATTTATGTTAATTACTTTATTCACCTGTGGTGTATTCAAGACTACAAGTCTACAATGTTGCTTCTAGGAGATTTCTTTAAAACATGCAAATAATTCATATTTAATGCATTTTAAATTTATAGAAGTATTATCTGTAACACTTTTTTTTGATGGGTGAAAGATTATTAGAAATAGAAACTTGTGTGTGTGTGTGTGTGTGTGTGCATGCGTGTGTGTGTGCGCGCGTGTGTCTGTGTGTGCATGTGTGCGCGTGCGTGCATGCTGTGTGTGCGTGCGTGTGTGTGTCTGTGAGTGTGTGTGTGCAAGCATGTGTGTGTGTGAGAGAGTCTGCGTGCGTGTGTGTGTGTTTGTGTGTGTGCACGCGTGGTGTGGTTTGTGTGTGTGCACGCTGTGTGTGTGTTGTGTGTGTGTGTTGTGTGAGTGCCTGTGTGGGTGTGCCTTGTGTGTGTGTGTGTGTGTGTGCATGCGTGTGTGCGCGCGCGCGCGTGTGTGTGGTGTGTGTGTGTGTGTGTGTGTGTGCATGCGTGTGTTGTGCATGCGTGTGTGCGCGCGTGTGTCTGTGTATGTGCGCGTGCGTGTGTGTGTTTGCATGCGTGTGTGCAGCAAGAAGGTTATAAAAAGCTTTTTCAGGTCTCTGAGTGTTTTCTTCCTCGTGGCTCTGGAATGCGTTCGCAGGTGTCTGGAGGAGGTGTGATCGCTCGCGCGTCTCGTGTTAGAAATATCACTCTGCGCTGACGTGTTAATGAAAGTCTGAGATTGGTTTAAGTCTCATTAGCTCACTTTGCTCTTCAGATTCTCACGCGAGACACTCGGCTCATAATTGCTGGAGGTTAATTGGTTCGGGTAACGGCGTTCATGTATAGCGTCTCCATAGAGATATGTTTCATATAAGTTTATGCTATTTTAGAGCGTATTAACAGAAGCATATTTTTCACATTTCCGTGTTATATCATCACAGTTGGGTTAACTTCAGCAGCAGTGAATACCACTAATATATATTTTTGCATTCCCATTTGCTCAAATAGCAAAAGAATAACTAGCGTTTTCACGGCTTTCAAATGCATTAAATAACGTTAACTAGATTTTTGTAATTTAATGCACAGGGGATATAATCCAGAGTATAGTGTTATAAATGTGCATGCATAAAATAAAGCACGGCATTAAATGCATCATCACAGTCATGAGAAAAGTGTCCATAGCTGTGTGTTTGTAGATAAATCGTAAGAAGAGATTTACGTGTTTAATGCACTTCAGAAGCAACCGAATCAGATGCTGCTTTTCACTATTAGAGCTTTTTCCTAAATATTTAGATGCACCTGTGCATCATGTGTTCTCAGGTAGCCGTGTCTGATGATATTGAAGCTACGAGATCTCTGGACGAGCTCCACATGCCACAGAACCGCTCCGAGACGCAGGTAACGTGAAGCCCTTTCAGCTCAAAGCCTGAAGAACAACCTCTCAGGGGCTTGTGGGAGAGACCGAGATCCGACGTTTGATCACACACATGAGATGAAAACCTAAACCAATCAGGGCTGTTGATTTAACGCATTGCTTTGGTGCAGTTCGATTGATTACAGCATCTACTCAGATGCGAAAATTTTGCGATGACCTTGAGTCTTTATCTTGAGACAAAAATGCTTAATAGACTTAAGTCACATGTTAGTCATTTGAGTCTTTCATAGTTTTAGTCGACGAAAAATCATTGCATTTTTGTCAACTTTTAATGTCCGAAATGTTCACATGCGTTATTCAGTGTTTTCTCGTATTGCTGCTCATCCTCATCAAAATGCATGCTACGGATGCAAAAACTCGAACCTGATCTGAATTTTTTATGACGGACAAAATTTTAGTCATTACTTACTTACCAACACTTATTTTGGTAGCTATTTTATAGCCTTCACACAAAAATAGTAATTAATTCTCTATTTAGACCAAATCAATTAAGCTTATGAGAAATTCGAATCAAATATTGAATTTGGAATAAATTATCATTTTTGATAGAGATGCATATTAAACTCATTATACAGATACACTAGGTTTACTTAACATGTATATATTTATTTAACATCCTTTGTTGGTTAACATTAATGACACATTGGTATTTAATTGGAACGCTGTCCCTTTAAGACGGATGCTTGTACACACTTTCAGTTTTCACCCACCTGTTCACTTAATCCATAACCGACTGTATTTAGGTGAGATACTCGACTCGATAGATGTTTGGACTGATCTGTATGAGAACTGAAGAAGTGGTTTAGACCTCAAATAACATTCTAGTCTCGTCTTATATTTGAAATATGGAATAACACTGGTCATGATGTGCTTGAGTTCTGCTCATTTCTGGTTGAGGATCTCACACACTTGTGTCTGTTCCACAGAGCGACCCGTGTTTGGTATGTTTGCATGGGATGAAAGCCAGCGCCTCTCTCTGTGTAACTCCCCTCGTATGCTCTTCTGCAGTCGAACACGAAGCTGAAGTTAGTTCGGAGCCTGGCTGTTTGTGAAGACGCCTGTCCTTCCACGATTACCACACAGCTGTCTCCAGATCAGCAGGTAAACGTGCGCCAGATCTCATCGACAGATGAACCGTCCTCTGATTGGCCGGTTTAGGGGTTGTCATATTACACAGCTCTTTAGTGTGGAAGTGTGTTGCAGAAGGTTCTGATAGTGTCTCTGTTTTCTGTCACAGTTATGCTGCCGTTCGCTGTTATTATTCACAGACTGATTAGTTGAAGGTTCATTCATGCCGATCTATCTTAACATTTGAAGTGTTTTGAAAGTTAATTTCTTATTGAATACACTACTTTATCTCTTTGCAGTGTTAAATAATAATGCAGTATTGTACATTTTAAATACCTCGCCTTTGGTCGATATTGCTGTTTGGTTCTTATTATGACAGAACAGACAACATTATTAATTGATGCAAGTTATCAAATCTTAGTTGCGTTATTGGGTGGTGTAATTAATAATATAATTGCAGTAGTTGGCATAAAGATATAAAGGCATATCTAATAGAATGTTGACTTACTGTCAAGCTCCATTGTTTTGAACCGCAGGATGAACCAAAC
The DNA here is from genome assembly GCA_027422405.1 of Ptychobarbus kaznakovi. Taxonomy (NCBI): domain Eukaryota; kingdom Metazoa; phylum Chordata; class Actinopteri; order Cypriniformes; family Cyprinidae; genus Ptychobarbus; species Ptychobarbus kaznakovi. The sequence continues at coordinate 29,253,972 of CM049804.1, read as the reverse complement.
GAGGACGATGCAGATAAAAGTGCCGACAGGGTGCAGAGAGTGCCACGCCAGATGCTGTCCAGAGGTGAGTGTGTTAGATTCGGAGGGAAGAAAACTCTCACTCTCACACACTCACACACACACTCACACTCTCTCACTCACACACACTCTCTCTCATGCACACACACACACTCTCTCTCTCATGCTCACACTCTCTCACTCACTCACTCTCACACACACACACACACACACACACACACACACACACACACACACTCTCACATGCTCGCACTCTCTCTCTCACACACTCTCTCACACACCCACTCTCTCTCTCACGCACACACACACACACACACACACACACACACACACACTCTCTCTCTCTCATGCTCACACTCTCTCTCTCACACACACACACACACACACACACACACTAACCTAACACACACACACACACACACACTCACACACACACACACTCTCTCTCTCACACTCTTACATGCTCACACTCTCAACACACACACTCTCTCACACACACACACACTCTCATGCTCACACTCTCTCACTCACTCACTCTCTCACACAACACAACATCACTCATGCTCACACACTCTCTAACACACACACTCACTCATGCTCAAACTCTCTAACACACACACACACACACACACACACACACTCACTCACACACTCTCTCTCACACTCACACACTCTCTCACACACATAAATGCATAAATGTAACAAGCGACTCGTTTTCCAGGATTCAGGAGGACGAGGTGTGTAACACCCTCCAGCAGAGACGGCAGATCTTCAGGTTGTCGTGAGCGTCCCTCATATCTAATGACTTGCGTGTGAAACGAATCCGTTCCTCTAAAGCCGTCTGATGTTCCCCGTGCAGGTTGAAGGACAGTCAGTCGGGGAACAGCCTCCGAAGCAGCTCCGAGAACGAGGCCAGGTATTCAGAGCCGCGGCCGTGGAGCAGCACCGACTCGGACAGCTCCAGCTCCATGACCAAAGCCAGCAGCTTCAGCGGCGTCCCGGTTCTGATCCGCGGAGACCGTTCCAGCAGCAGCAAGAGCGCGGGGGGGCTCTCAAACACAGGTGAGGGACACAGACGCATGGCACGCTTCTCATAAGTCTCCGTTCTTGCAGTAACAGCATGTGTTATGAAGCGACTCATTCTCTTATATTAACGCTATTTATTCAGTCCTCTTGAATTCATTGCTGATCCTTTATACACTATTGTTCAAATAGTCATTTAGAGTGCATTAAAATACAGTAAAACTGGTATATTATGAAATATTTAGCATCCATAATACGTTTTTGTGTACTTAGTATATATGCGTGTACTGTTTAGATTTATTAGGCAAAATATATAAAAGATATTTAGGCAAAAGTGGGAGAGAAGATACAAATCGTTGTCATTATTTTATCTTTGTTATTAAAAAATGAGAACAAAGACACACATAATATACAAATAAAATAAACCGCGTTTTAGTTTCAGGTACAATACGTGAAGAAACTGCATTAACAAATATAAAAATAAAACACTATATAGATTGATTCCTATTAAAGAAACTGTATTAAAGTTTTTCAGTCAAGACTAGTGTTCGGGACCGCGGAGCACGAATCATTTGAGTCAGTTCGGGACCGCGAATCGCGAATCATTTGAGTCAGTTCGGGACCGCGAATCATTTGAGTCAGTTCGGGAGCGCGAGTCATTTGAGTCAGTTCGGAACCGCGGAGCGCGAATCATTTGAGTCAGTTCGGGACCGTGGAGCGCGAATCATTTGAGTCAGTTCGGGAGCGCGAATCATTTGAGTCAGTTCGGGAGCGCGAATCATTTGAGTCAGTTCGGGAGCGCGAATCATTTGAGTCAGTTCGGGAGCGCGAGTCATTTGAGTCAGTTCGGGAGCGCGAATCATTTGAGTCATTCGGGACCGCGAGTCCCCCCCCCCCCCCCCCCCCCGTGCACCCACTGACAGTACGTATTACCGCTGTTCTTCTGTCCGCAGGAGGAGCTGAGCGCTCGGTTCGGTCACATGATGCTGGTCCAGCGGTCACATGATACGGCACAGTCAGCAGCAGGTGCGAGACGCATCCATCATCATCAGATCAACACCTGCTGGAACACAGCGAGAGCTCGTTTGCAGGAACTGAGGACTTTTTTATTTATTTTCAGAAATCATGTTTTTTTATTTGTATTATTGTGCATTTCAAGTAATAATCAAAACAACCCAACTGCAGTTTGATTGATAAGTAATAACTTAAATATGGGTAACTTACAAAATTAAAAATATAATTGAAACTGTTTTTTTATACATACACTATACTGCCAAAAGTATTGGCACCCTTCTAATGAAAGGTTTGACTACTTAAGTACAAATCTTAATGTTTAAGCATATAATGATATTCTAGGGAATCTAATTGTATAGCAACAGTTTGGACAGAACCCTTTTCTATTCTAACATGACAGTGTCTCTGTGTATAAGACAAGAATCAAAGAGAAATGATGATTCAGTCAGTGTGGAAGAACTTGACTGGTCAAAACATTAAGATTTGTACTCATGGAAATTACTAAAGTACTCAAACCTTTCATTAGATATTAGATATAGTGTATATATGAGCCTGGAGCACAGAAGCAGTCATAAGCAGCACAGGTATATTTGTAGGAAAAGACAACAATACATTGTATGGGGCAATTTTTATTTTATGCCAAAAATCATTAGGATATTAAGATCATGTTCCATGAAGATATTTTCTACAGTAAATATATGAAAACTTAATTTCTGATTAGTAATATGCATTGCTAAGAACTTAATTTGAACAACTTTAAATATGATTTTCTCAATATTTAGATTTTTTTGCACCCTCAGATTCCAGATTTTCAAATATTGTCCGATCATAACAAAAATGTAAAAACTCTGCGTTTGCGTTTCAGTGTAAACTGACTAAAACGGAGTCTTTTGAAAAGGATTCGCTCTGCATAACCTCGATGACCGCGTAAACAATAACGCCATGTGTTCAGTTGTGTGACGTGCGTTTTCAGTTGTGTAGTGTGGACGGAGATCGTTTCTGGACCGTTTTAAAACAAAAACATGTGTTGGTGAATATGATGCATGATGGGACAAGCTTGGCTTTAAATGCGGTGTTATAGATGGTGTGTTTAGTGTGCATTAAGGGCTTAGCTGTTATTCAGAAGTGGCCCGGAGCGTGTATTGGGACGGGGCCAGAAGCCTCTCGCTGCAGCTGTGATGAGTGGAGTGTGTGTTGTTTCTGTCACAGATGCCGGCGTGTTTCTGTTCTCCGAGACCGTTCCTGGTGTCTGGACAGACGTACCGATCCATGGGTCCAGTGCCATACAGCACTCCGAGCCAGATCCCCCCCGCAGCAGCCAGGTACATCACTGCACACACACACACACCAAACGACACGCTATACAGCAGCCAACACACTATATATTAGTCCTTTTAATCCTTTGGAGTTGTTCAGTCTTTTTTGACCAAATTCTTTTTAGTTTTTCGTTGACCGACCGTACCCCTCACAGGAGACGGTGCAGTTCTACTTTCTCAAGAATACTCACTCTGTATGATTTATAAGTGTTTTGAGTTATGGGGACATGGAGCAATGTCCTGAAAAGTCACCTTCACCTTGTAATACCTGTCATACCTGTGTCATTATACTAATTCATGTCCTCATTTGTCATAAAAATATGAACACTCACACACACACACACACACACTCTCACACTCACTCACTCACTCACTCACTCACTCTCTCTCTCTCTCTCACACACACACTCACACACACACACACACACTCGCGCACACACTCTCTCACTCACACACTCACTCACACTCACACTCTTTCACTCACACACACACTCTTTCACTCACACTCTCTCTCTCACACACACACACTCACTCACACACACACACACACTCTCTCACATACACTCTCTCACTCTTACACACACTCTCTCACACACACACACACACAACTCACACACACACACACACTCTCTCTCTCTCACATACACTCTCTCACTCTTACACACACTCTCTCTCTCTCTCTCTCTCACACACACACACACAACTGATTGTCGCAGGAGATCGCAGCCCGGATCTAATCACAGCGACGCAGGCGTTTGTCTCTTTAACACACAATACAGGTTTAGTTCGAGTGGTATTGTTCTGATGTGAGCCACAGATGTTGGGCTGGAGCAGCTTCCTGATGCGGACGAGTGTTTCTGCTGTCGGAGCGGCTGAATGCGGGGCCGAGGCGCTGTCTGAGACACTCGATTCTCACAGTGAACCGGTCTCTTTTCCAGCCGCTCGCTCCTCCTCCAGCACTCGTCTCTGCAGGGGTCCGTCTGATGCAGTAAAAACTATGAAATATTATTATGATTTAAAACAGCTGTTTTATATGTAAATATGTGTTGAGCTGTAATTTATTTCTGTGATCAAAGCTGTATTTTCAGCAGTCTTCAGTGTCACGTGATCTTCAGAAATCATCATAATAATATGCTGATTATCATCAATGTTGAAACATTAATATTTTTGTTGAAACTGTGATGCATTTGATTTTTCAGGATTCATAGATTAATAGAACGTTTATAGCATTTATAAATAACATTATTAATGTATTTACTGTCACTTTTGATCAATTTAATGCGTCCTTAATGAATAAAAGTATTAATATTTTTTTTTTAATCTTACCGACCTCCCCCCCAAACTGTTGATTAGTAGTGTATCAGTTTCTAATTTTTTTTTAGAATATTATTGCTTTACTGTATTTTTGATCAAATAAATATTTGTAAATATAATATACTTATTATAAAAGCATAAGAAAGTCTCCACATTTTTGAGTGGTTGTGTATATCACTTTTTTCAGAAAATGTAATATATTAAATAATCACGTGGCAATGTCTGTGTCTCAAAACTGATATTAAAAATTCTGATTCTGATCGAATGAGACGGATTTGAAGCTGACGAGATATGATTTCTGTTGGGTTTAATGTACATTTCATTTGCATCTTGAAGGAGCGTGTTGTAATAATGTCTGAATGCTGCGTGATGTTTGCCCAGAAATGAAACCCTTCAGATGCTGTTCTCTACCTGCAAGCTCAGCTGGAGCGTTTAATATAATATTCCCATCATGTTCTGCTCCTCAATGGAGGTGTGAATGGTGCTAAAAATAGCTTGTGTTCTCCGTCTCCTCGCCGCGGGCCATCCGTCCCACTTCTGCTCTCATCTGGGATAAATTGATCGCGTCCCTTTGGCCAGAAGCCAGCAGAAATTGAAACGGAGAGGAGGTCACATGCTCCCCGGTAACATTGACACTAATGCAAATTACCCTGCATGGGAGATGTGAGGGGGGTGGCGGAGAGATAGGGGCTGGAGAGATGGGGCGGAGTGGGGCGGAGAGATGGGCGAGAGATAGGGCTGGAGAGATGGGGGCGGAGTGGGGCGGAGAGATGGGCGGAGAGATGGCGGAGAGATAGGGGCTGGAGAGATGGGGGCGGAGAGATGGGGGCGAGAGATGGGGCGGAGAGATGGGGGGAGAGATGGGCGGAGAGATGGGGGGAGAGATGGGCGGAGAGATGGGCGGAGAGATGGGGGAGAGATGGGCGGAGAGATGGGGGAGAGATGGCGGAGAGATGGGGGAGAGATGGGCGGAGAGATGGGGGGAGAGATGGGCGGAGAGATGGGGGGAGAGATGGGCGGAGAGATGGGGGGAGAGATAGGGCTGGAGAGATGGGGGCGGCCAGATGGGAGGAGAGATGGGGAGAATGGCGAGAGATGGGAGAGAGATGGGCGGAGAGATGGGGAAGAGATGGGCGGAGAGATGGGGAGAGATGGCGGAGAGATGGGGGAGAGATGGGGGTAGAGATGGGCGGAGAGATGGGGGGGAGAGATGGGGGAGAGATGGGGGAAGAGAGGGGGGAGAGATGGGGAGGTGGGGGGAGAGATGGGGGGGGAGAGATGGGCGGAGAGATGGGGGGGAGAGATGGGGGGGGGGGGGAGAGATGGGGAGGGGGGGGAGAGATGGGGGGGAGAGATGGGCGGAGAATGGGAGGGGGGGGAGAGATGGGGGGGAGAGATGGGGAGGGGGGGGAGAGATGGGGGGAGAGATGGGGGGGGGGGGGGGAGATGGGGGGGGTGGGGGGGGAGAGATGGGGAGGGGAGATGGGGAGGGGGGGGGGGAGAGATTGGGGAGAGATGGGGAGGGGGGGGGGAGATGGCGGAGAGATGGGGGGGGGTGGGGGGTGAGATGGGGGGGGAGATGGGGGGTGTTTTCAAGAAAAAACAGGCCAGGCATTATTTGTGTACTGGATGTATTTTATTGCGTTGCTGTCCAACATTGAACCGCGAATTGTGCTTCTTTGTAAAAAGATGCAAGCGCAGGTGTCCCACTGATTGATTTAACGATGCCATGGCCGAGACTGCGTCCCAATTCACAAAATATCCGCCCTAAAGAGTACTGAATATTATTTAGGGCGTATAGTATGAGAATGCTTGTAGAATGCAACAAACGAATGAAACGCAACAAAACAATACTTACACGTTATTTAGCGTTTACACGTTTAGGCTACTTTAAGTTCTCTTGTTCAAAATTGTTACAATTTTCAGAAACATTCTAGATACATTTTGGCAATGTTCCATAACTATCTAACTATCTGTCCTTTTATATCATTTTATTAAACTCCTAAAGGTTATTTAAAAAATCATAAAGTTATGAAGAGTATAAAAAGTACAAAATGTATCGATCTAATTAAAATTGTATCCAGTTAATTAAGAGGTTCTGAGTTTCGATTACTCGTCCAGCCCAACGAGAGCGGAACACACTATATATTAGTCCTTTTAACCCTTTGGTGTTGTTCAGTGGTTTTTGACCCAAACATTTATTGTTTTTTTATTTTTGTACTTCATTGGAATGCTACGAAAGTTCGTAACGGTTTTGGCACTTGCAATGTAAATGCAAAAACAATTAAATTAAATCATGGACCTGATTTCGAGAAGGTTAAATAGTCCTAAAAATTGTCACACTTGTGCGGTTTGTGTCAAAAATGAAATTAATTTCCATAACCCTAATGGAAGCGTTTGGTACTGCGGCCAAACTAAATCTGATGTTCACTTCAGGCTTTGATTTTCTTGAAGTTTTAGAGTAAAACATGCCTTGGAAAATATGTATTTTATACAACATATAATTTTTGTGCATTTTTAATAATAAAACTTGAACTTAATTTAAAAAAAAACTTGAATTTTTAAGAATAATACTCGAACTTCATTCAAAAAAACTTACATTTTTAATAATAAAACTTGAACTTCATTCAAAAAACTTACATTTTTGTGAATTTTTTATAATAAAACTTGAACTTCATTCAAAAAAACTTAAATTTGTATGCATGTTTAATAATAATATTTGAACTTCATTCAAAGAAACTTAAATTTGTATGCATGTTTAATAATAAAACTTGAACTTCATAAAAAAAAACTTACATTTTTGTGCATTTTTATTAATAAAACTTGAACGTCATTCAAAAAAACTTACATTTTTGTGCATTTTTAATAATAAAACTTGAACTTCATTCAAAAAAACTTACATTTTTGTGCATTTTTAATAATAAAACTTGAACTTCATTAAAAAAAAATTACATTTTTGTGCATTTTTAATAATAAAACTTGAACTTCATTAAAAAAAACTTGCATTTAAAAAAAAAATCGCAAATTTGAGGAATTATCTTAACCAAACTTAAGTATTCGCTCCAAAATATTAAATATGAATGACCGTTTAAAGTGGAAATTTAATTTTCAGGTCAATGCTCAAAATGTGATTGACATAATAAACAGGTCATAATGATTACTAAATATAGTATTTAATTAATACCTGCCCGTATGCTGTGCTAATAAGTGAATGTGTTTTTTTATTTAAACTGTTATTACTGCATTTACTATTTTTTTATTAAGTAAAAAAGTAAATTTATTGAGAAACATAATTTAAGAGTTACAGTATTAACACCATAGCCGTGAATGGAATTGTATTAAATTCCTTTGAATTTATAGCTCATAATTACTTAAAACCGGTCCAAATTAATTAATTCTAATTTTACTTGCGTAAACTTTGAATTTCAGACGAAGAAAATCAGTTTTTATGCTGCAGTGGTTCGTCAATAAACAAACACATTATATAAGTATTTATAACACTAATTGTACTCCATACACACCAGGTCCAATTATTACACGATGTGACTAATAATTACATTTCTTAAAATATCATTTTAAAAAATATGAAAAAATTAGGGGTGGGCATAGATTCATTTTTTTAATCTAGATTAATCTCACTGTAATCTTGGAATTAATCTAGATTAAAATGGCTCATTTGAATTCTGCCGAAGGCATTCAGAATATGTGTGCTACCCAAATAATGGCTAAAAGTAAGTCTTTGAGAACGGGTTTCTCAAGCCAGTGGCGCATTAGACCAGGGGCTCATCTCCTGTTTCCAAAATGCATCACAAACTGCTTGAGAAAGCTGTTCTACTATGATGATATTGGTGATGAAAATAAACTATGTTCAATAAGATGAACTTGTGTTTACTAACTGTTTATTCAGTTAAACATGAATTTTGAACTGTAGGCCTACATAAGAGGTCGTGATGAACTGTTTACAGTTTCCATTGGGAAGCTTCTTAAAAATAAATTTTCCCTGAAGCAAACCCGCGGCTTCATAGCTGCATCCATGTTAGCACGTCACGTCTGATGTGGTAATTTCACAGTAACGTTAGGCATACACACAGGTTCGAAGCAGAGGGTGACACGGGAGTGAATTCTCAAGTTCACATGAACCTAAAGCGCATCCTGTTTGCTTAAAAGCGCAACGTTTCGTTGTTATTCTGAGTGCACACAAATAAACGTAGAGTCTTTACAGATTCGAAAGATGTATTAGGCTACTTTTATCTGTATGACCAAGAATTACGGGGATTTTAAGAGCAAGTGAACGCACCGGAGCCTGTCCTGCGCAAACGCGCTTCCACACAAACACTTCAATAGCGCACATTTCTCTAGGTTAACATCATATTGAGCGGCCATGTAAAGTTGCTACTACATACATCTTTCAGATGAAAAGCCATATTTGAGGTTGATGAATGATAGGTGAGCGTTTGGATGTCCTGCCCGATTGTATTACCACATAGACCAGCCGTTAACAATCTGTCCATCACGGACTGCGCGAGCCTCTAGTTCGAAGAGACTCGTTCTCGCCCCCTACAGTGCAATTCGGCTAGGTATACATCCGCGCTAAAATATCAGGGTGAAAGTCATCATAGCTTGCGTAGTATAGACCCAGCTCCCAACCCAACTTTGAGAATAGATTAACGGCGATATTTTTTTTATCGCCGATAAGAGTCTCACGTTAACGCAGCACGTTAACGCCGATAACGGCCCACCACTAGAAAAAAATTATAATTTCAGACGAAGAAAATCATTTTTTATGCTGCAGTGGTTCGTCAATAAACAGACATATATGTATTTATTACACTAATGGTACTCCATACACAAACTCATCACCAACCAATGACTTGGACATATGGGATACAGTCTTTTCATAAACGTCAAAACTGTTGCAACATTGGTGGAAATATAATATTTAAGTACATTAATTTCTTTGTTGCCACAGTTTGGAAGTGCCTTACTTAAGGGGTGCCAATACTTTTGTCCATATATTGAATGGACAAGTCATTGGTGTTTGATGATGAGTTTTTGGCTCAAGGTATATTCATACTGGGGAAATAAAAAGATGATTACAGAACAACACTTTTGCACATGTATATAAACTCTCTATATATAAATCTATGTTTTCTTTTAGAAATGGAAGGCTGGTGCAAGTCTATTTCAGATTGGCGCTGTATAAACGCTCATCCATCAGGCTTTATTCCTCATCTCAGTCCATCTCAATTCTGCTTTTATTGACCCCCCCCCCCCCCCCCCATCCATCCTCTCCTCCAGGACTTTATCAGAAGAGCCATAATGGACCGCTTTATCTTCATATGGAGGCTGTGAATTGGTGAGTTTATTAACGTGTAATTAAATCAACATCTGGAGAGCTCAGCCGAGGACGAGCTCTGCTCGTAAAGCGTCCAGCTTCTGTTTATTGAGCAATAATTAATATTTTTTTATCACAAAAGTCCTTCTGTAAGAGTTCCCTCTCTCAGCATAGAAATACAACATTAGAGCGCTATAATAATAACAATACATGATATACCTATAATAATACATGGAGAAATCATTAGAAAACAATCATTCTCATTATATCGCAAAGTTTTAATATTCCTTGCATAATTGTATTATTATTAAAATATTTTAATGTAAATTTCAGTGTTGTTTTAGTAACTTACAAAATTATATTTAATTGAAACTATGTTTATATATATATATATAATATATATATATGTGTGTGTGTATGTCCCTGGAGCACAAACGCAGTCATACGCAGCAATAACTAACAATACATTGTATGGGTCAAAATTATAATTTTTCTTTTATGACAAAAATCATTAGATACTAATAAGATATTTCCAACCGTAAATATATCAAAACATAATTATTGATTAGTAATATGTATATATTAAAAGTTTGTTTTATAGCGAAAGCAGAAAACTCCAAAAGTCATTTTTGGCAAAAACATATACAATTGTTTTTTTGTAATTCAATTTTGTATTGTTTACATGACAATATCATACAAAACACAGATTACAGATTTATACAAATACTGCATGTACGGACAAAATATATACAGTGGCTCAAATTACCAGAGATAGACGGAATATTAAATAAGAAAAAAAAATAAACTTAATATTTTAAGTTGGATTTTATTTTATTTCCGTTTTTAATATTTTGTTTAATTTTAGTATGGGAAATGTTGCCTTGGTAACTAGCTGACACAAAAAATTGTATGTTTTTTATTAGTATGTTACTGATAATTGTGGTACATTCTTTATATTAATAATAATCTTTATTTTTGTATAGCTTCTTTAAATGTTACGTCTCAAAGCGCTTCGCATAACAAACAAAACATCAAAATACACCATATAAAATTTTATGAAAATAATAATTAAAGATGGTTTTGATTGCTTCTGTTGTGGCTTTGGCTATAAGCATCTGCTTAATGTAAATGTACTGTACTTTATTATTACCTTAGCCATGAATTAGACATAATTAGACACTACATTAATGGAGGGCTGATGGGAAATCTGGCAGCTTATGTCGTTCATGTTTCCTATTGGAGCAAATGAGAATGCAAAAATCATATTTGCTGTCTTTACATACGCTCAAGAGAAAATATGAGTCTGAATATGAATTATCTCTACTAATGTGCTTCATATTTATTTCAGATTGGCAGATGCTTTTATCCAAAGCCAATGATTTGGTCAACTGATCACAGTTGCTAAGTACATTTTAAAAATAGCTACATTTGTTGCTAGGTGCTTTTTTGAACAATACGTTGCTAGGGTAGTAGTTTAGAAAAGTTGCTAAATTTAGCAACAAAAGTTGGCAACTTTTGTTTTCGTGTCCGTGTTATATTTAAAATTAAAGTTGTATGCCTTGCATCAGAACAATACAACGAGAAACATTCAAATGCAAAAGAAAAATAATAGAAAAAGATGTACAGTAACAAAATATAATAGAAAAAATAACTTTTATGAGGCATCGTTTTATACAGTAGCATACCTGCTTTACTTGTGCAGCTTGAAATCGAAACGTCCCCGTTAAAATTAACAATTATATGAAGTATGCTTTATCAAATCCATGATCACCCAAATATATTAGTTCATCAAATCCACTCAGCGTGACGCTATCATGACGCTGTTGACGCGTCGCTATGGGGACGCGTCGCTCGCGTTCACGCGCGTCCTGGCCATCCAGCAGCAGAAGACCATCCTCTTCATCCTCCTCTTCATCATCTTCATCCTCCTCTTCATCAGAGAGATGGATCAGTATGAGGTGCTCCGGCAGGTGGGTCAGGGCGCGTTCGGGCGCGCGCTGCTGGTCAAACCCCGACGCGGGGGCGCGCAGCTCTACGTCATCAAAGAGATCAACCTGAGACAGGTGAGATATTAAAACGCGTTACTCTTCATCAGATCGGGGCGTGGGGGTTTTCCAACACAGTCTTTGAATTTAAGCATCAAAATAGGTTGATTCTGAACTAAAATGATGAAATATACACGCTAAGAAGACATTCAGTGTGTAGGCTATGTATTAACCAAACTTACATGCATGCATTGCTGCATATTAATTATTGATTTAATTAAACCTTTCAAGTTCTGTTGGCATAATAATTATAGTAAAAAAATTATAGTAATAATAATCATTTTTAATCTTGTTTTTTGTGTATAATGGCAATAAATGTTGTGTTTTTATTAAAGGGAAAGACCTATACGTGTTTAAAGCTGCTTTTATTTGACGTTTAAAACAGTTTCTGTTGTCTTTCATAACTCAGTTATGTTGAAATTAGCTGGAAGGACTTTTTTTTTTGGAGTAATCAAATTAAAAATGTGGTGGTTGAACATAATTTCAATAGAAGTTTTCATAAGTCCATGTTGCTTTAAATGCTAATGAGCTCTGCTGACTCCGCCCCTCTCTTCCGTGGAGTGACGAGCAGAACATAGATATGTGTAGATCCCTCTTCGGCCGCTCCAGTATGTTGACACGCCAGCCATCTCGCATTCACCATAATTATCAATGAATATTCATTGAGTGAAACACTGAGTGATCCTGTGGCTCAGTGGTAGAGCATTGTATTAGCAGCGCAAAAGGTTGTGGGTTCAATTCCCAGAGAACACACATACAAAACATGTATAGTCTGAATGCACTGTACGTTGCTTTGGATAAAAGCATCTGCTAAATGCATAAATGTAAATATTCAAAGATATACAAGCGTATTATTTGGTGTTGTAGACGAATCAAAGATTCACAGACCGATCCAAAAATGGCAGATGGCTTACATATCGCCACATGAGGCATCTAGGTTTATATATCTATGTAGCATACTACATTTCAGCCGCAGAACTTGCTAACTAGCACATTATTAGGAAAGGGCATTTGCAAAGATTCATAAAAAACCCTTATACTCACTACTTCTGTAGATAAAGCTGATCACGAATGATTCACGCGAACATAGATGCATTTATGTAGATCGGGGATCGGCGCATTCCCTTCAAAGCGAAAGTAATGTTAATCCTCTGCGTCTTGAGCAGCTCAGATGTTGAGAGTAAATACGACTGCTATATTCATTATTACATCCAACAACTAAACACCTCAATCGCTTAATCTGAGACATCTTGTCTTCCCTGCACCGGAGTCGGGGCTAAGGTAAGACGGACCTGTCAATCAACTATCGTGGGAGGGGCCTGTACAGAACGACATCATTCTGACAGGAATCTCAGAACAGCCTGATTTGAGAAAGAGGATTTTAAAATACCACTGGGTGGATTTTCATCATTATAGGATGGAGGTGTACACACACTTCCAACACATATTTATTTTCAATTAATGTAATTTTAATGTTGTTCATTTTAATTGTGTTAATTTATTTTGTTAAACCAAAACAAGCAGAGCTTTTAAAGCTGTTATAATGTATCTTTTCAAACACGTATCTCTCTCTCTCTCTCTCTCTCTCTCTCTCTCACTCACGTCACTCACTCACTCACACTCTCTCACACTCTCTCTATCATTCCTACTCTCTCACTCTCACACTCTCTCTCTCTCTATCTCTCTCTCACTCTCTCTCTCACGCTCTCACTCTCTCTCTCATTCTCACTCTCACTCACTCTCTCACTCTCTCTCTCTGTATCTCTCTCTCCCTCTCTCTCTCACTCACTCCCCTCTTCTCACTCTCTCTCTCTCTCTCTCTCTCTCACTCTCTCACTCTCTCTCTCTTTCTCACTCTCACACTCCCTCTCCTCTCTCTCTCTCTCTCTCTCACTCACTCTCACTCTCACTCTCTCACACTCTCTCTATCATTCCTACTCTCTCACTCTCACACTCACTCTTTCTCTCACTCTCTCTCTCTATCTCTCTCTCACTCTCTCTCTCATTCTCACTCTCTCACTCACTCCCTCTCTCCCTCTCTCTCTCACTCACTCCCTCTCTCTCTTTCTCACTCTCACACTCCCTCTCTCTCTCTCTCTCTCTCTTTCTCCATCACATGTCCAGCAGTTGTCCTCTCGGGATCAGGACGCCTCCAGAAAGGAAGTGACCCTGCTGTCCAAAATGAAACATCCGAACATTGTGGCGTTTTATAAATCATTTCACGGTCAGTTGCTGCATTAGTCCTGACTTCAGCAGTGTGTGCGCTCACTCTATCTCTATATGATCTGATATAGATTCATGTGTATATGATGTTGTGTTGGTGTGTGATGTCCAGACAGGAATAACCTCTGCATCGTGATGGAATACTGCGACGCCGGCGATCTGATGCACAGAATCAGGACACAGAGAGGAAAGCCCTTCACAGAGCAGCAGGTCAAACACACAAACTCAAGATGCTGCATAAATAACCCTATCTGTAGCTTGTTTATTAAAGATGCAGGACAAACACCTAGCAGTGAATTACAATAGTCCAGTCTAGAGGTCATGAATGCATGAACTAACTTTTCTGCATCAGAAACACTTAACATGTTCCGTAGCTTGGCAATGTTTCTAAGATGGAATAATGTTGTTTTTGTAACATGGGAAATATGATTTTCAAAAGATAGGTTTCTGTCTAATATAACACCCAGATTTTTGACTAGTGGAATCCAAGAGATTCTGTGTACTGATTTTTGGTCCAATAAGTAATATCTCGGTCTTATCTGAATTTAATAGGAGAAAATGATTGGTCATCCAATCTTTTATATTTTTAACACACTCTGTTAGCTTAGATAGTTTAGAAGTTTCATCTGGTCTTGTTGAAATATATAGTTGAGTGTCATCAGCATAACAATGGAAACTAATCCCGTATTTTCTAATAATATTACCAAGGGGCAGCATATATAATGAAAATAATAGAGGACCTAGGACAGATCCTTGTGATACTCCATACTTTATGGTGATAATTGAGATGACTCCCCGTTTAAATAAACAAAGTGGTAGCGATCGGACAGATAGGATCTAAACCATCTTAAAGCCTGCCCTTGAACACCTGTATAGTTTTGTAATCGATCTATCAGTATGTCATGATCTATAGTGTCGAACGCAGTACTAAGATCAAGTAAAACTAGCAACGAGTTGCAGCCTTGGTCTGACTCAAGAAGCAAGTCATTTGTAATTTTAACGAGTGCAGTTTCTGTGCTATGGCGGGTCCTAAAACCTGACTGAAATTCTGCATAGATATCCTTTTTCTGCAAGAAAAATTTTAGATATAAGAGTTTACATCTTCCAGTACTGAGGAAAAGTCGGTATTGTGAAATAAAAACATATATACTGCAAATCGTCTTAATGATAATGCATTAATGCATAATGTGTTCCTGTGTGGCTCAGTGGTAGAGCATTGCGTCAGCAGCGCAAAGGTTGTGGGTTCGATTCCCAGGGATCACACATACTAATGAAAATGTATAACCTGAATGCAATTGTAAGTCGCTTTGGATAAAAGCGTCTGCTAAATGCATAAATGTAAATGTAATGCATTCGTGTGGGCGTGTGTGTGCGTGAGAGTGTGTGTGTTATATGCTGTCTTTGTGTGTATAGTGTGAATGTTACCTGGTTTATCTGGAGTTTAAAGAACTGCATTTTTATTAAAATTGATAATTCTACTCGTGTGCTGTAGTTTTAGATGGATATAATGGTGACTGACGGTGTTTTTCTCAGATGTAATTATTCGTGTGTTTCAGATTGTGGATTGGTTTGTTCAGATCTGTCTGGGACTGAAGCACATTCACGACAGAAAGATCCTACACCGAGACATCAAAGCTCAGGTACGGCGAGATACGCGTGTGTTAAAGCGCCGTTAACCCCTAACCGTCTCATTCATGTGCTCCAGAACATCTTCCTCACTCGGGGAGGCCTGAAGGTCAAGCTGGGAGACTTTGGCATCGCCAGGGTGCTGAACAGGTGAGAGTGATCGTGTTCATCTGATCGTCTGAGCTTTGTTCTGACGCTCTTCTGTGTCGAGCAGCACCATGGAACTCGCCAGAACCTGCGTCGGGACGCCGTACTATCTGTCTCCAGAGATCTGTGAGAACCGACCGTACAACAACAAAACGTACGTTCCTCAGCTCTTCCCAGATCACAAACTTGTGCGTTACACTCTTAAAAACAAAGGTGCTTCACGATGACCCGTTAAAGAACCTTTAACATCTGAAGAACCTGTCTGTTTCACAAAACTGTCCTCTTCGGTTTCTTCAGATTATAAAACGTTAAGAAAGAGATAACAACCTTTTGACTTAATGGTTCTTTGTGGAACCAAAAGTGGTCATCGCTGTGAAGAAACAATTTAAGCACCTTTACTTTTAAAAGAGTAATATCATATTTAAAAAATATTCTGAATGTAAAAAAATCAAGCAGTTGCATGTAGCTGAAAATCTTCACTAGTGTTAGTCTTTCACTTTCATTACTTTCTGTACAAACGTGGAAAACTTTGTACTGTATTGTAAACATGAATCATGTAATATATATAAACAGTAGAGAGTGTCATGAAGACATTTTACAAAAGCAAACATTGTATTTTTAGGTTGACGTGTTATGAGTGATAACGTATGTTTGTTTGCTCGTGTTATGGAGGAATGACATGATTTGAGTTATTAGTTTTAGTGTATTTTGAATGTGAAATGAACTGCTGCTTTTGAAAAACTGACTTTAGTATTGAGAACACAACTGTAACATTCCTATTAAGTTATGAAAATGTTGTTTCTGAATGTTTTTGTTTTTTTATGCATTGAGAATGTTTCTTCTTGGTTATGCAAATGTTACAGAAACATTCCATTTTATCATTCGAAAACGTTATGAGAGCGTTACATTTGAATGTTTCATTTTATTTAAATAATGTTTTTCTTGGTTTTGCAGATATTAGAGAAACATTACATTCTATAATTTAGACAACATCACGAGAATGTTCTATTGTCATTACAGAAGAACATTATTAAACACTGTTCATAAGGACATTCCGAGAACATATCAAATATTAACAGCGTTATAAGAACATTCCTTAAATATATCAACATTATAATATTATCTTGTTCTAACCTTTACAAAAACGTTATGGGAACATTCCCTGATAACTGGGTCTGTAATTTAGGGTTAATTTCCCTTCCAGATAAAAGTGTAAAAACTATATGCTTTCTCAAAAAACCTTCTGGCTTCCCGTTTATCAACTGTGTTACACAAACTGTATGGATTGACATTTGACAAATTGTCTGTCCTGTAGAGATATCTGGTCTCTGGGCTGCGTTCTCTATGAGCTCTGCACACTCAGACATCCAGTGAGTGAATCACACACACACGCACGCACACACACACTCTCTCACTCACACACACACACACAGACACACGCACACACACACTCTCTCACTCACGCACACACACACTCTCTCACTCACACACACACACAGACACACACTCACACACACACACACACACACTCACTCACTCACTCACTCACTCACGCGCGCACAAACACACACACACACACACACACACTCTCTCACACACACACTCTCACTCACACACACACACACACAACACTCTCTCACTCTCACACACACACACACACACACACACACACTCTCTCACACACACACACACACACAGACACACTCACACACTCTCTCACTCACACAGACACACACTCACACACACACACACGCGCACACACACACACACAGACAGACAGTCACACACACTCACGCAGACACATACTCACACACACACACATACACACTCTCTCACTCACTCACACACACACAGACTCAGATTGTGTCTCTCTCTCTGTGTGTGTGTGTGTGTGTGTGTGTGTGTCTGTGTGTATGAGACTCTGTGTGTGTGTGTGTTAATATGTTTGTGTGTATCTGCTGTAGTTTGAGGGCAGTAATCTGAAGCAGCTGGTGCTGAGGATTTGCAGGGGGCGCTATACTCCGGTGTCCCAGAGCTACAGCTCTGATCTGTGTCTGCTGCTCCAGCAGCTGTTCAAGGTCAATCCACGAGACCGTCCGTCTGTGAACTCGCTGCTCAAACACCCGATACTGCAGCAGCACATCAGCAAACACCTGGACACACAGGTACAGCGTCACAAACAACACTACAACCTACACTCACAGCTCGGAGGTCTTAAATTATTCTGTTCTATCCCAGCTGTTGGAGGAAGAGTTCAGTCACACGGTTCTTCACAGACACACACCAGCAGCTCCGAAAGCCACGGACAACACAGGTGTGTGTGTGTGTGTGTGTGTGTGTGTGTGAGAGTGAGAGTGTGTGTGTGTGTGTGTGTGTGTGTGAGAGTGTGTGTGTGTGTGTGTGTGGTGTATGTGTGTGTGTGTGTGTTAGAGTTAGAGTGAGTGTGAGAGTGTGTGTTAGAGTGAGAGTGAGAGTGTGTGTTAGAATGAGAGTGTTATCTGGCATTTCTGGAGTGGATCAGAGTAACATCAGGACTTTTTCCTGCAGATCATGTTTCCAGAGATCCAGCCTCATGTAAACCGGTCCTCAGACCTGCCGTTAAACCGGCTCAGAGACCCGATCAGGGACGAGCAGGAGCGAAAGCCCCGGTAAGTCTCTCATCACAGAGCTTCATTTTAGTTCATTGCTGTGTGCTTTTGTCATTTTTACTAGTTTTCATTTTTTCTAAATACATATAAAAACATCTATAGTTTTTTAATTATTTTTATTTCAGTTTTAGTTATTTCAGTTGTATTAGCATTAGCACTATTAGCACTCTCTAATCTAATTATATTGTATCTGCTTGTTTTCTTTATTATTAAAAAAATTATAAACACTTTACGCTCTAACACTTTCTCTTTCTATTTTATTTTTATTCTAACTACTAACTACTATTCTATTGACTTGTCTTATTTTTATTTAAAAAATGACTCTTTAACACTTCTTTTTCTATTCTATCTACTTGTTTTTTTAGTTATTATATTAAAAAACCCTTGCTATGTATATTTGTCAGAGTCAAGTCAAGTCACCATTATTTTGTTGGGGAATTAACAGTTAAAACCCAAGGACCAGGTATGATGAACAAAGACCAGGAGTCAGAGATGTGATACATTAAAGAAAAATTTACTGAAGAACATAGTTTGCAATTTCATCAGCTTCAACACTCCCGATGGAGTTCGTAGGCCGCTCTGCGTACATGTTCTAGACACCAATAGTTACTCTATGTCAATACATAGGTAAGCAAGATTCTGGTTGGTAGATAAATTTAGAAAATCTCCACACATGGATGTAAAACTCAAACCATATCTTCTAGTGATTATTTTGAAGATTAGTTTATCAGAGGTCAGATGCAATAGGTCTCTCCAGAGATGTATATCTGTTACCTAGAGCTCTCTCTCTAGATAGACATAGGTAGAGAACACTTATCTGTACTTCAAGGTTGCCAGGCTCTGCCTCGAATTTGATCAAATATGGTTAACTACACACACAATGAGATCAGTTTCTTAGAGAGTAAAAAGGCAGACTAAAGCCATATTCAACTTATTTTCTAACATGTATTAATGTAACTGATAAATAATTATTTAAGAAATATTATAATTAACATTATTATGAGGGGCATTGTAGATCTGCAATGCACTCCTTCAACGCTTTAAAAAATACAGATTGTGTCAGAACAGCAACAGCTTTACAGTATTAAATAGGAAAATTGTGTGTCAATAATGCAGAAGGATAATAGCAAACACTCAATTTTCAGTTAAAGGCAGTTAAATATTGAAAAGAGACGAAAAGTAATCAGATCTAGCAGTTTTTATTGATTTTCTGTAGGATAGGGTACTTTCCCTCCATGCGATACGAAATACCTCTAGTTTAGTTTTTCTCCAGTTGTGCTCTAAGACTAAATGTAGCATTTAAGTAAAACTAAATGAAAATTAGAAATGTTACTATGGCAACTAACTGAAATAAAATACATTTTGATATTCTATTTTATTGCAGTTAACATTTATTTTATTTTAAGTAACAAAAATGTTATTTATTTTATGGTTTTAGCTTTAGATAACTATATTAACCCTGAATTTTTGTAGCACTGTGAGTCATGCATTGTAATAATAAATGAAATTCGATGAAAATACTCTCTCAGTCCAGATATGAGCACAGTATGTCTGATTCTAGACTGAAATGATGAATAACTCTGATTGTTTTCATCTCTCATCACAATAAGCCTGATGTTCCGGCTGCGGCTGGTCTCGAGCGGC
>CM049804.1:29198265-29233519 GCA_027422405.1 Ptychobarbus kaznakovi | reverse complement strand
ACAAAATAAAATAATAAAATCAAATCTTACATGCATGGAAACTTTAAACTTAAAAGCTTGCCTTGAAAATAAACAACACAACCGACTGTACAAAGATGACCGTTGTTCTTGTTAGATAACACTAACATTATTAAAATTGCTTTCATTAACTGAATAAATATAAATATAAACTTAATTTTAAGTTGAAATACCAAAAACTAAAATAAAATAAACTATAGTTATATATGAATGTAAAAAATAATAATAAATATGACAAAAGCACATAATAAAAGTAGTCAAATTATAATAAAAGCTAATATAAAATATTAATAAATATTATAATAGTACATAAATATGATCAAAATAACACTTAATAAGAGTTTTGGCCTAAATCCGACTCTCCATATTCATTCTGTCTTATAAAACACAATAATACCAATCTTTCAGTACCAGTAATCTCTCGCAAATGTATTTATGTTGATTCTCATTTTAGACATGCAACACTCCCAATCTGTGTGCGGTTAATAAAGCCACGTTCAGTTTGTCCTGCATGCATATGAACCGTATATCTGTATCTGTGAGTGGACTCAGCACATTACTCAGTATATGTGCTCTTTAAATAGGACGGCGTGTGTCAACAGAGTAAAGAGGACACTCACAGAAAGCGTCTCCTCTGGGGTTCAGCTCCTCGCCCTCCAGCTGGTTTCCAGTGTCCTCTTCATCTTCCTCATCTTCCTCCTCCTCTTCATAAACCTTCTCCTCCTCTGGAAACACAGGCTTCTGCTCCGGAGGGCCGATGTAGACCTCGCCGTCGTAGTCGTAGGGTTGCAGGTGGAATCGTGGAGATCCGGTCACCGCAGGCTCGGGGATGGTGTTGTCAAACTTTCCTCCCAAAATACGAGTGTTGGAGGGGAAGTCAGGAATAGCTGCCGGACACAGAAGATGGAATTAAATGCATGAGAAAACTGGAATGAAATCGTGTACGCTGATGTTGAATGATGTTCTGAAGCATTACAAGTCAAAAATGCATGTATGAAGCCTGTTCATTTGATTCATGCAATCGCAGCATTATTGCATTCATTATTTAATGTGCTTTATATACGTCATAAATGCATGTTTGGATATGCATGAGGCTTTTCCATGCAACGTGCATCTGTTGTGTATGAAGCCATTCGCAAACGTCAATGATTCAGTTGCATTGTAACACTTTACTTAAGGTATCAACATTAGTTAACTAAAAGGTTAACATTAGTGCATTATATAGTAACATTATATAAGTCCAGTCCTAGATATTGCATTAACCAATGAGACTTTCTTGTAAAGTGTTACCAGTTGCATTGGCAAAGCATTCATAGATTGCTATAGCAGACGTTTCCTCTAAATGCTGATGTTTGCATGTTGTTTTCAGAAATCATATCAATGATCAGAGCTTAGAGGAACCGTCCGTCTGCACATACAGCCGTTAAACATTTGCTCCGCGTCGCTGGACTTTCTCACCGTTGAGAATCACATGTGCATTTCCTTTCTCACCTTCCCAGGATCTGTGATAAAAAGGCTTGACTACAAACACACAAAGGATTCGATCACATAGTTAAATTAGAGTTTCAGATACTGAGATCTCAGTCAGTTTAAAGAATCGTTACATGAATCTTAATCGCCATCCAAGATGAGGATGATTTTGTTTCTTCGTTTAACTGATGGTCTCAGTAATGATGGAGTGAATTGCCGTCAGAATGAGAGTTGATCATGTGTGTTTTTATCAGACTGTCATTCATTTTTAACTGAAACCACCATTAACTCTTCCTGTACAGTGCATCGTCTCTATCATCTAGCACATGATTACAGCTTGCTTGAAACGCTGCTGCTTTGTGCAGATTTCTGACAACATTTCATGAGGAAGACAAATCTGGAATCGAGAAACAAACTCGTGATGAACTGACTGGAGTGAACACTAGTGATTATTCATGCACAAATTCTCACTTTTGACTGGAGCATCCATTGCTGAGACTATTATGCAGACACATTTTCCTACGACCTTCTTAATTGTCTTTCTTCCTAAGTTCCTCTATGCGTGGACCCTCGTTCATTCCTACAGAAGTGCAGCTCTGGCGTCTGTGCAGATAAACAGCACAGAAGAACCGTTTCCTTCGGCCTTCCCTTCAGTGCGTTCGGTACAAACACAGATATTTACACAGGTGGGATTTCAATCGCAGACTTTCTCTGTCTGAAGGCTCTTTAAAGGAGCTGCTGATGAGTCCTACAGCATTTACTTCCCTGTCATTTCACCCCTTTTCAAGGCTAATTACAAACAGATACTCACACAAATGAACTCAACATATAAGTGCATATCCGTATGTAAAATATACATATATTAAAATAACAATAAATAATAAAATATATAGAAGTCAAGAGTCTGGACACAGAAACGTACTCCTAGGACTGTCTATCTATCTAATTATTTCAGATTTTCTTGAGGTGCATTGTTGCATTTTAGTTTTGTAAAGAATTTCACGCATGCATTATATTTTAGATTTATATTATACAAAAATAATTTCAAGTATTAAAGTATTTAAGGTCTTTGAAGAAACATACATTCGGTCGTAACTCATCACTGGTGGTGTATAATTCAACCAAAAGCCACCACCGTATAAAACTGTACATGATGCATATAATTTGACTGATTCATAGCTTTCAGGTTTGATTTAGTCTCTCACCTGAACAATCAAACCCACTGCCTCGGAAACCCTGCTTGCATTTACACTTGTAGGATCCGTGAGTGTTGAAGCACTCGGCGTGATGACTGCACTTATGTGTGTTGGACACGCATTCATTTATATCTGAAAACACAAATACATCTCAAATTATGATTCATTCTGATCATTGTTTCAAATCTTTCAGTTGCACATGCAATGCATATATCTTATAGATATAAAGCATAAGAGCGAATGCACATCGTTTCAGCGGCCTTGATTCTGTAAGTGTTTTAATCATCTCTCCAAGCATTTAAATAATTTTTAAATAATGAGACATAAAGTCAGAATTTTGAGTTTACATCCTGCATTTCAGTGTTTTGCTTGTTTGCTTTGCTTTCACCACATAGTTAAATAAAAATGAGATATTAGAAAAAGATAACTGCAACTTTTTATCTTGCGATTCTGATTTTCTGAAGTTTATATGTCACAAATCAGACTTTTCTTCTCAAGTTTATATCTCACAATTTTGAGTTTATATCTCATAATTATTGATTTGATTGTTACAATGCATCATAGGATGAATAATTCTCATAATAACTAAGCAGTCTTTGTTCAATTTTTCTAATTACACTTTTGCTTGAGTTTATGTTCAGAAAAATCTAAATTGTGTGTTAAAAGTTGTGAAACAGACTTCCATTAAATTCTGCCATTTAATACAATTTTTTTTTTCCTTAAGAATTTTTTTGTTTGTTTCTAATTTGTCTACAGAAGCAAATATCATCAATAAACAACTTCAGAGTTCATACACTTAAAAAGAAAACTTTGAAGTTACTTTGAAACCATTTCCACTCAAAATTGCTATTAAAATATATAAATAATTACAAAGAAACAGCAAGTAACACAGTGAATTAAACCTGCAATTCTGAAGTAGAAACACATACAATAATCAATGCTATTTGTACCACTTTAGAATAAAGTTGTGCTTTTCAAACACGACTGCTGAACTCTGTTTAGTCAGTAATATCAGCACGCTGATGTTTCTCTCTCACCGACGCAGTCGTATTTCCCGTCGACGTATCTGAGATCGTGACCCGGCGGGCACTTGCAGAAGTAGCTCCCGAACGTGTTGCTGCACTGACGGTTGAACGGACACTGGTTCTTCCCAGTGACACATTCATCAATGTCTGAAGAAGAGAACGAGGGAAACAACCAGAGATGATTAGACATCTTGACCCTCGGCTTTCATTGAGCCAAAGTCCCACGCCTTATGATTTATGATTTTCTATGATTTTACCACCAGCTCTTGATTACTGGGATTTTTATAAAATAATTTCAATACAAAACACTCACAAATAAACTCAAACCAATGAAATATTTGAAAGCAAAGCACAACTAGAAAAATTGAAGTATATTGCCTACATAAAATTCTACGATTAATCAATGACAAAATTGTATTCAATTTTCTTAATAGTATTTTTGTCATGTTTTCCAGTACAAATATCTAAACCTAAATCAAGAAAAATTTACTGGAGATGCAAAATTATTTAAAATATTAAATCTTATTTTTTTTATTTTTTGTATATTATTATTTTAAAAAATGTGTTGCTTAAAACACAAACAAATATCTGCTAATGAGGTCAGAAAAATAAACTTAATTCAACTGGAAAACAAAATAATTTTTTCGGACCCCATTGTTTTTTTTTTTAATCTCGTAATTCTGAAGAAAAAATATGTGCCAGTGGGGTCAGAAAGTTTTACTTAAAATCATTTTTATTTAATTTATTTTTTTGCAGTGAAATATAATTTTTAAATTCACTGATATTTCAACATAAATATTGATATTTGACATAATTTTGTTTCTTTCGTGTCTTCACCACCTGGCTACTGTTGTAAAATGTTGAGATATTCAAACTAAACTAAACATAATCAATAAATAGAACAATATAAAAAATAACGACTGCAAGTGACGACGACACAAGCGGAAGTGCAAGTGTCTGAGAGCACAAGCGCAAGACCCTCCATCGTTTACTAGCTTCATCTGAAGAGCTGTTCTCACCCTCACAGGTCTTCCCATCAGATCCCAGCTGCAGGCCAGGAGACGGACAGAGACAGCGGACCTCACCCTGCACCTCCTCACAGCCGTACTGACAGTGAGCCAGAGAACACGTCCTGGAGTCTGCAGGACACACCACCAACACACTGACCTTCACTTCAATAGGTTCTTCAAGGTTCTTTATTATTTGTCACATACACAATCATACGGGGTATAATCAGTAGTGAAATGTAGGTCAGAACAGGTCCGCTCAATGGAAAGTGCAAAAAAATAATAATAACAATAAAATATAAAATAAAATAAAAATAACATAAGCAATAAAACAATGAAACATAACACAAGAGAATATATATATAATATAGGTGAGAATGAAAAAGGGAACAAATAATAAAATAAAATGAGTAAGATGTGCAATGAGATAAAATGTGCAATACAGTATACTGTGGATTAATAATATTAATAAAAAAACACGGATGTGCAAGAGAATGTGCAAATAGGTTGTACCGGTTATGTACACATAGCAGCAGTGTGGATGATGGAGAATAATGGATGTGTTTACAGTTTATTAAATTGAGTCCTGTGGATGTAATGATGTTATGAGACTGAGTTTAGGAGCCTGATGGCCTGAGGGAAGAAACTCCTCCAATACAACACAAACTCAGCTTTACAGCCTGACTCAGTCAAGCAATGTACAAAAGCTGACATTAACCTGAACAACATGCTAAATAAAGTCACAGTTTAGGTCATTTAGTGTGTGCATCTGAAATGATTAAACAGCAAAACTTGTGATATCAAACTAATGTGCTGCTGAACATGCTCAGTTTGACCATTGCACTTGAAACATTTGTGTTTTTGGTTAAAGCATGTCTACTTATGAGCAGTGTTGGGGGTAACGCATTACAAGTAACGCGAGTTACTTTTTTTCCATTTATTGATGACAGTGCGATGTGTGAACACAGATGTAAGACCACACATGTGATCTTACTGTAGATCTAATCTAGACTAAATATGAACGTGTATTAATTCATCCCACTCACAAAAAAACAGATTCAGTATTCATCAAAATGAATTAAAACAGTGAAATACAAACTCAGAATATGATGCAAACCTGCAATAATTAAATATGTTAAACAACACAAATATATCTAATCTCATTTTATTAACCGATGTGTTTGCTGCTGACCTTTGATGATCAGTTCAACCATACAAGCAAAAATGACTTTAGATAAACTAACAATTGTGTTTCATTGTTTTTTTAATTGCTGAAGAGTGTTGAACTTCTCCTGTTCTTCTGTACAGACGTGATTTACTCGTCCTTCAGTCTGAGGTTATTCATTGCACTTTTTGGTGTGAAAGCTTTTATATTTGCTATAAATAGAACTTCTTGTATTAAAAACAAACAATCAGGCCCTGCTCATATTTAAAAAGTAATGCAAAAGTAACGCAAAAGTAATGTAACGCATTACTTTCCATTAAAAGTAACTAAGTAACGTAATTAGTTACTTTTTTAGGGAGTAACACAATATTGTAACGGATTACTTTTAAAAGTAACTTTCCCCAACACTGCTTATGAGCACATGCAAATATTTGTTATTATGAATTAGCCGTTTAGCTCTATTGAATGCTATTAAGTCACTATTAGGGTGGTCAAATTTCATCTATTTTATGTAATACCTTGTATATACTTGTTGTGGTGCATAGAAAAATAATATGACCTTTTGAGTTTGTGCAACTAATTGATACACAAAATAAGCAAACTAAAATTATACAGTGGATTTACATCAATATTAATTCTCATTTAGCTTCAAAATGATAGCTTATTGAACTTGGATCCACAAGTTTAAGAACTTACTCTAAACATATTGAAGCGCAGTCACTTACTTGCACAGGAGCCATCAGACATCAGCATGTATCCGTTCAAGCAGTAGCACATATAGCTCCCAAACGTGTTCATACAGCGGTGTTCACAGGGCCGAGGCTTCAGACCGCACTCATTCAGATCTGAACCCAGAGACAGAAAGAGACACCAAGCATCATATTGTGTCTGCAGTAAAATACTGTGCACAGTCTGGGAAGTTACTGTATGCATGGATGTAAATCTGTGTTATGATACAGAGGCATCAGATCATTTTTACTGTCAAATATTTCTGATAAATCCTTGTCTGACAACGGAGATTACCATATGTGACCCTGGAGCACAAAATCAGTCATAAGCAGCACAGGTATATTTGTAGCAATAGCCAACAATACATTGTATGGGTCAAAATTATAGATTTTTCTTTTATGGCAAAACTCATTAGAATATTAAGATCATGTTCCATGAAGATATTTGGTAAATTTCTTACCATAAATATATCAAAACGTAATTTTTGATTAGTAATATGCATTGCTAAGAACCTTATTTGAACAACTTTAAAGATGATTTTCTCAATATTTAGATTTTTTTGCATCCTCAGATTCCAGATTTTCAAATAGTTGTATCTGGCCAAATATTGTCTGATATATTTTATATATGTCTGGTTGCCTAACAAACCGTACATCAATGGAAAGCTTATTTATTCAGCTTTCAGATGATGCATACATATAAGTTGTGAAAAATTGACACTTAAGACTGGTTCCCTTTCAAGGGAACTCCGTTGCGTCAGAAACGCTTGGGAACGCTTCGCGTGATAAGTCTTTGAAGCACAGGTGAAATCAATCCAGGTGTAATTGGGACGGTGACGTCACGAACCAGGAGGCTATAAAGCCTGCCCAAACGAAGCTGTCACTAGCTTTGTGTGTCTTCACAAGCGCTCTGTGTGAACTTGTCTGTCTTATTTGGTGTTGTCTGTCATTACTTTACAAAGAGAACAGATAGGGCGAGCAAGCAACCTTACCTTAAAAGAATGAATGTACAAATTGCACTCCATTAAAAAATCAGCAATAACATATAGGCTTATAGATAGATTTATCTCTAATTGATCGATTTCATGAGAAATTAGTTTATATAAATTGTTCAGATTTGTTTTCCAATATGCATTCAAATATTTATCAAGCAAGTCAAGCCTATAATTGTATAGCTGCTTATATTTTCAGATTGTATTAATCTGCTCTGAATACGATTTGCTGCAACACAATTTTGTCTGATGTGAATTATTTAGCCTGTTATTATTTTTTTAATCCATGCAGCAAACGCTTTAAATACAGCTTTAAAAATTACTTTATTGCATTCCAGGTGGTTTTAAAGATCTTTTCACGATCAATTTCACGGGTAGCATAGCTTGAATGTAAAACGTTGTCATGAATTCGTTGTATTCACATTTGTAAAATAGCTAGCCTAATTAATGAGTGTAGGCTAACCCGATCTTATATGATAAAGGTGTGTGTAAAGCACGAATTTCTGTGTTTACTTGGCGTGATCTTCATATGTAGAAATTGACTTTGGCGTGCAAAAGACTGATCAATTCTTAATTAATGGCATGGCTGTTGCATATTTAGCATGTCTCTCTTAGTTAACACACCTGATTCAGATAATCAGCTTGTTAGAAGTGCGCTCCGTGCATGAACTGTGTTCTGATTGACATGCTCCCTACACAGTGTCCATTGCTCCCTACACAGGGTCCATTGCTCCCTACTCCCTGAGCAGGGATATCTGTTGAAGTTTACTTCGGAACATTCATTCATGGATTTGCACTGCGCAACGTCTTCACACATGGACGAGTGTGACATCATATACCTCTCAATTTAAATGCACGTCTCGCGCACTTCAATGCACTTTGAATGAAATATATAGGTTCGCTTCGAACTGGAATCAGGGCGGAATATTGAGAAGTGCTGCCTGTAACTGCTGTAATGTTAGCGAGGCAAACCTCGGGTCTGCGCGCTCATGGGACGCACACCTGCCTAAATAAATCCAATGGCAGAGGCACACAATATTTTTTGGCGTTACCATTAATTCTTTCTGGGAGCATATAAAGTTATAGGCTTCAAAACTTCAGTATTACTATGTATAGGGCAAAATAGAAAAAGGTCGTTCTGCAATTCAACTGCAAGTACCCTCATGTTTATTTGAAGTGCACATTCATTTCAAATGAGAGTAAAAGTAAACAAGAACACACAGATGTTTAACCCATCACTTCATCAAAACAATTGTTACAGTAAATGTTCAAAATAAAATTAACCATACACATGACCCCATGGACACAATACAGTTACCAAAGAAACATTACACAACAGTTATTATATTGCATATTTGTGCATAGGGTGTAAGGCGTATGTTATATAAGTGCATTGTATATGTGCAACAACCTATAATATTCAATAAACATATACAGCACATCAGCTGCTCTGTCTATCATCCACGGCTGTGCGCGAAGTCGCCGCAAAGCTTGTAA
Organism: Ptychobarbus kaznakovi; assembly: GCA_027422405.1. NCBI lineage: Eukaryota > Metazoa > Chordata > Actinopteri > Cypriniformes > Cyprinidae > Ptychobarbus > Ptychobarbus kaznakovi. The sequence continues at coordinate 29,224,421 of CM049804.1, read as the reverse complement.
AGAGGGGGGAATGGGTTGAGAGCGTATTCTACATTAGTACACATCAATTATACACACTTATTATATTTATTTTTAATAGTGTTTCGTCAATATCCGTGTTCATTTATAAAATACAATTATCATTCTAAAAAACTATTTCTGGTTGGGGGGGCAATGGGGTGGCCAGTGTCATTTTAGGGGTGCCCCCCCCTTTTTGGCACAGAGTGGCCCACCAAACTCGGTCCGCAACATACCACACCATAAATGAGTGGCATATTCTTGACATTATAATTAGTCTTTTCTGGTGTATGTCAAATAGTAAATTTCTACGAGGGATAATTTAATATCACTAAAGTGAAAAAACAATATTATCAGTCCATGACAATGCTCTGGTATTGTCTAAAGACTTAAATGCGGACTGTATTTATGGTGCCTTTCTATTTGTCATATACAGTATTATCAAGGAATAGAGCTCCAGTTGTGGAAAAGAGTATACAAATTATTTTGATGATGAAAAATACAGTAAACAGTACTGAGAAATATAATGTTACAATTTAAAATAGCTGTCTTCTATGCAAATATATAAAATAAAAAATTATTTCTGTGATCAAAGCGGTGTTTTCAGCATCATTACTCCAGTCTTCAGTGTCACATGATCTTCAGAAATCATAATATGCTGCTCAATAAACATTTCTGATTATTATCAATGTTGAAAACTGTTGTGCTGCTTCATATTTTTGTGGAAAACAATCTAATCGGTAGAAAAAAAGTGGGCCGCGCGGCCATTTATTGTTGGTTTTCCTCCTGTATGCATTTACTATCCCGAATTTTGTTTGTGCATTACGCAAAGGGTAGGTTTAAGGTTGTGGTAGGTGTACATTAATAAAACAATTTAACAGGTAGCATTTTTCAACGTCGAATTGTACTGCCCACTGTTTTAATGGGAGGTAGCAAAATCTGACCAGGTAGGATAAATCGACAGAACACATTAAATTAATACGATTTTTTTTTAATGAAGTGGCCCTGCCGCGCAGGCCCATTTATCTGGGCCAATGGAAGGATATACGTACATTTACTGCAATCCATTTTTTGTATACATTATGCAAAGAGCCGGCCCACATTGTACAGTCCGCCACTGGCAGTCTGTATACTCTAAATCCCACGTTATCTGCTGATAAGTAATGACATTTTAAAATATACGGGGGTTCTACGCTAAGCTTACAACTGTTTAACACCGTGTATGTTACTGTCAGAAGTAGCTTGAATGGCGGCCCATCTCGAAACCAGCCGGTCGTTGTCGACTGGGCCAAACATTTACTATTATTATTATTATTATTATTATTATTAGTATCATCATCATATTAAACTCTTGCTAGAGATAAAAGCTGCCGGCCTGTAAAAACAATGTTTTTATAGGCTATATAAAAATTAAAAAACACATTTAAAAAATGGTCCGGCCCTTCTGGCATTTGCTCTGCCACCTCATGTGCTTCAGGGCGCAGCGGTCTCCGGCGAGCGCATATCTCAAGGTCCACCCGGAAACGTAGTGGCCTTGGGATGCCCGCCCCCTCCGAGGAGGGTTTCAGAGCGGTCAGTTCAGACGGTTCCTTTCGGTTCACTGTTTCAGGACATCGTTCTAACTACACAACTACATATAAATCCAGAAACCAGTCTCGAGAGGCTGGTACCGCTAGAAGAAATTTGACAGCGTGGAAACCTCTGCCAATATATCTCGTTGGGTCCTGCAGACTATAGAAAAAGGGTATCAATGCAGTTCGGGTCTCGCCTGCCCAGGTTTATGGGGGTGTTGTTCTGGTAACGGAACAAGAAGCGAAAGCTCTGTTAGAGAAAGGGACCATAGAATATGTACCTCACTACAGCCGGTATTTCATAGTTCCAAAGAAGGATGGGGGGTTGCGTCTCATTTTAGATCTTCGAGTTCTGAACGACTCCGTCATGCAGCTCAAGTTCAAAATGTTAACTTGAGACAAATCGTGCCACAGATCAGATCCGAGGACTGGTTTGTCACGACAGATCTCAAGAACCCATACTTCCACTTATTCATCCTTCCGTGTCACAGGAGGTTCCCGGTGCCTCTTCGGCTTCACAGAGTATGGTTCCCAGATATAACATCCCTTCTCGACAGACCTCCTCTAGAGCTCCCCGTCAGGAGGGACCTTCTGTCCCAAGCAGGGGCAGCTCGATATTTCACCTCCAACCAGAACTGTGGAAGCTGTGTGCTTGGCCTCTGAGGGGGCCCAACTCATAGACTCAGGTCTCTCAACCGAGGTTGTTGAGGCCATTCTCCACTCCAGAGCTCCCTCCACGAGGAAGTTGTTGTCTCTTCGACTTTATGCCTTGGTGTAGTGACCATCAGCTAGACCCAGTTAACTGCCAGTCGGTACAGTGCTGGAGTTTCTGCAAGATCGTCCCAAGTCGATATTTCACCCCAACCAGAACTGCAGGGCCCCTCATAGCTCCTCGAGGTTGTTGAGACCACTCCACTCCAGAGCTACGAGGAAACTTATGGTTTAGTGTGGCCCAGTTAACTGCCATCGGTACAGTGCTGGAGTATCACACTAGCTCCACTTTAAAGGGTGGAATGTAATTGGGGGAGGACCCCCTGGTATCTCGTTTTCCTCCGTGGTACTTTGAGGCTGAGCTGCTGCAAGTCTTCTGTCCTCCTCCTTTCAGAATGTGGACCCAGAAAGGCACAATTTACTTTGCCCAGTGCGGGCATTAGATGCTTACGTCCATAGAGCTGCCCTGTGGCGTAAAAATAAAGTTGTTCGTATGTTTTGGACCTCCTAACAAGGGGTCTCCTGCATCTAAGCAAAGGATGAGCAAGTAGGTGGTCGAGGCCATCTCACTTGTTTATGAGTCGGCCGGTCAATCTTCTCCTGTGGCTGTCCGGTCCCACTCGACCAGGAGTATTGCGGCCTCCAAGGCCCTGATATCAGTAGTTGCTCTCCAAGAGGTTTGTGATGCTGGTCCTTACCGCACACATTCACCAGATTTATTCTTTGGACCTGGATTCTAGCCCAGGTTCCCAAGTGTTCTCGTCCTAGTGCTGCTCGTTTGATTTCACACAGGACAGGCACTTGTCGCTATGGTGGTGTTGTATTAATGTTCCCCATAAAGTTTCTGACGCAACAGTTCCCTTGAAAGGGAACGTTCGGTTATGACTGTAACCTCAGATCTCTGAAGAGGGAACAAACGTTGCGTCCCCGGCCATATCTCCTTCGTGCCTGTAGGCGACTTGCTCAGACTTTAAGCTAGTGACCGCTTCGTTTGGGCAGGCTTTATAGCTTCCTGGTTCGTGATGTCACCCGTTCTGACGTCCCAATTACACCTTGGATTGATTTCACATGTGCTTCAAGACTTATCACGCAAAGCGTTCCCGACGCAACGTTCGTTCCCTCTTCAGGGAACCGAGGTTACAGTCGTAACCAAACGTTTTGTGGTCCAGGGTCACATATATCAATATGAGACTCGTCATTTTCCTTGATATTTCAGGAACCGTGTGTGTGTGTTTCTATCAGCTTTTAGTATCAGAACAAGTCATGCCAGATTGCACCAGTTCATCACTCTTTTGAACGAATCTGATGAATGGATTTGGTCTGAATTAGTTTGTGACTCCGTTTGATTCATGGTTCATAGACCCACTGAATGACTTGCCAAGACAAGCAAGGGAAAACCACCAAAAAAGGCCTTACTTATAACATAACATATTATATAAACAAAAACTATAACAGCACTGGCACAAACCTTGACTGCATGTCTTTCCGGTGTATCCGGGGAAGCACTTGCATTTGTTGAGGCCGACACACTCGCCGTGTTTGCAGCCCAGGTCACACTGAGCTGGAAAAACATTCAACACGGAGATATATTACTAAAGGAAACCGCGCAGGTCAAATCCGTTCACAAAACCACACGTCTGGAAACCAAAGCCAACGGCTGTTCTCCCAGAGTTCCTCTCATAGTTTAAAAGCACCAAACCGCAGGACGAATGAACATATCATGAGTTTGTGGATGGAATATTCTCCCAGTGTTTCCATGTCTACACTCACATGAACGATTCTCAATCACAGTATGGACAATTATATAACACTGCTGTACATAAACAATTAACAAGAGTATGAGAATACAGCCATAGCATTGTGAGACTGAAGTTGTAATATTTTGAGAATAAAGTCAAAAGTCCCGAAATATTAACTTTAATCTCCAAGTTTGACGTTTGATCTCACAATGCTTTGACTTTATTCTCAAGTTTAACCTTTGTTCTTCTATTGATACAACTTTATTCTTGTAGTTTTGACTTTATCAAAGTATTATAACTTTAAACTCACAATTCTACACATTCTCGTAATCTTGGATGTTTCATTTTTATTTTAATTGTATTTTTTTTATTTTTTATTTTGTACATGGCACTAAAATGTACACTTACATTCTTGTCACTAAATAATACAAATAAAAAATTCCACAACTTTATTTTCAAAATATTATTATTTTAATCTTGTTTTGCTGAGACATTGGTCATTTTGAGGTTATTCTCCAAATATTCTGACTTTAATCAAGTAATACTATGATTTTTATTGTAATTTTGACTGTACTGTACTCGTACATGACTTTATTCTCATATTGCTGTGACTTTATTCTTGAAGTTTGGACTTTATTATCAAAATATTAAAACTTTAATCTCAAAATACTACGACTTTATTCTCAATCTTTGTTTTTTTATGTAGCATTAAAAAGACATCCTTGTCACTAAATACAAATAATTGTTAATTTCTCCTCATTCACCTTCACAGTGTCCTTTGCTGTTTTTCTTCCATCCATAACAGCACTCCAGCCTGCTGCCGTATCGACAAACACCTGCCAAACTCCTCGATGGGATCTGACGCGTTTCCCTTTCAGGAAAACATCAGAAACATGTCAGTTTTACACAAAGACAGCATATGAAAACATTTACTAGCAATTCCTGAGTGAAGCATGTTTCTACACCCATTGTTTCAGACTGCCAGGACTAATGTATCACTGGACGGGTCAGGCTTTTAGAAGATCACAGGTAGTTTCAGGTGAAAACGTCTCTCTGGTGACCTGTGACCCCCCCTGGACTAATTGCAGCTGTAAAAGCAGCAGAAACACAGATGAAGATCCAGCGGGGATTTGAACAGACAGGATGTGTTTATGGCTCTTTAAGTGTTTAACAGACGCCTCTTACAGGAACCTCTAAAATCTCCTTGACCACATGTCTGCTATAATTAAACCTTGCACTATTCCCGGCAATCACACCTCAGCAGATAGATCAGGAGCAGAAGGTGTGTTTACACTGACAGCTACTTGAACACGTTTTACACGCTCCTGGAAGAGATTATTGCTTAGAAATATTGCTGCAGTAAACATTTACTTATTTTTTTAATCGCATTGCATTTTTAAAAGTCTGATTATAATATGAGCTTTCTTGCCACTTAATTGGAAAATTCTGTAAATAAATACAATTGCAGCAGTGCATCAAATTACGAACAAGATTAGCGTTTATTAATCTTAGTTAGTGATACTGATGAATAATCACATAATCGTTTTAAATGTCATACATTATATACATCCATCTTATAAGCTCATTTGCATTAATTGAAACACACACAATGCCATGTTCACAATTTGAGGCTTTGAGATGATCTCTAAAAAATGAAAACAATAATTTCTGATATATCAGCCAGTATTTGGCATTTTTGAGTTATCATTGTATTTTTCTGTTTGGCGGATGTGTCTCAGGACTTTTATTTTGACAGTGCTGAGAATGCCTAATACTTTTTCATCTACAGTATTCAGCAAATATGGATTTATATCACTTATACAGGTCTTTGAATATTTAATTCAATTTTATTTCACAAACCTTGCAATAATAATAAGTTTGAGAAAATATATAAATTTAAATGTATAGCCATTTTTCTCTTCCTGGACCAAGAAACATAAAAATAATACTGATGACTCATCCTGCACTACACACATTTTCATCCAATCAGATGCTCTCTAGAATGAGCAAGTCCCTCCCCCTAACTAATCTGCCTAGCAACAGAAAGTCAACTATAGTCTATAGCAATATATTACCTGACCCAGTAACTGTTTTAACAGAAAATCTGTTCAAGCAAAAGACCAAACTGCTTTCCTCTCTGTGGTTCCAGATGTCTGTAGTTCTGTGTGCTTCTCATGTTGGTCTCTAAATTTGGAGCGGGCTCCAGCGGGACGGAGAGAACCAGTGAACCGACAGAAATAAACTCTGCACCGCAGCAAACGGGAGCCAGTCGTGTGAACAGGTGGCCAACACTCATTACAGCCCAAATTAGCAGCTCATCAACATCAACACAACAACAGCCTTTTACATAAATACTGCACACATATCTCAAACCTGTTCACGCTTGTGCATCACTTACAGAGACTTTTGCATTTAATAGTGATTTGAATTGATGATTAACAGCCATTCAAGTTAACGATGAACTCCGGTTTATTGAACTTCATTGATTCAAGTGAAGTAATTAAAGTAAATTCACATAACTCTGAAAAAAGGTGATAACACTTTACAATAACGTCTCATTAGTTAATATTTAATGCATTAACTAACAACGAGCAATGCATTTGTTTCAGTTTTTATTCATCTTCGTTGATGTTAGTTACTAAAAATACAACTATTCCAAAGTTATTGTACAAAAAATACAACTATTAATATTTGATCAGTATACCAGCTCCAATAAATTAAATCATATAAGGTACAACTATTGATTTTAATAATGTATTAGTACATTTTGAAATTAATATTGCTAAAAAGATTAATAAATACTTATTATAAAAGTAGTTGCAATTGTTAAATCATGTAAACAAATGCAGTTAGCGACTTATTTATGTCTTCCATTAAAAAAATCTAAATATTCATACATCAAGATATGTATACTAGAGAAGCAAAAATACTTCAGATATTAAGTTTTGTTTTCTGAAAAATGCACCAAAATTAAGTGAGTTTTTATTTAAAACATGAAATATCTGGCAATGCGATAAGAAAAATAATACTGTTTGTTTTTTGTTTGCAGTTTCTGCATTTAATATGGCTACAAAAGCAATAAAAATTAAATATCGACCTTTAAGTAAAACAGGTTGCATTGGTCACAAAAGTTTTTGCATATTAATTACATTTATGCATTTAGCAGACACTTTTATCCAAAGCGACTTACAGTGCATTCAGGCTATACATTTTTTTTGTCAGTATGTATTACTGTTGCCTTTAAACTCATGAATTGATCTGCTCCATAAAAACATGCACCCCAAATAAGATCTCATTTAAACAAAGAACGGTCTACTGTACTTCTCAGATGTTTCTCTTACAGAAAAGACCTAAATAACCTGACGTGCATCTCCTCTAGAGTTGCAGAAAAGATCTCAAGAAGATCTACTGTCTCAAAGAAAGACCTAAATAACCTGACATCTCCAATCGAGAAGATAAGTCTCCATCGAGTCCGAGTTTTCTCCAGCACAGACGCTGTTTAACTTCGAGCAGGAGAAGATCACTTACCTGTAATCTGCAGATCCTGGGGAGAAATAGAGCAGGAATGACAGAGCGCTGATCCACGTCAAAGGATTCATGTTTTCAAGCAATCCTCTTTATTTCTGCGCTGTTCTTATCTCTCGTGTAGTGTGACTGCAGGACTGAGTCCTCTCGTCTCTCTCGTCTCTGGCTCAAGTCCCAGATGTCATTGCGTTGAGTGACAGAAGGGCTGGAAGTCTTTTGTGGGGGTGTTTCAAACATCTTCTCTCTGAAACTCAATCTGTGACGTCTAGATGGATGGAGTCACAAACATCTCCCTTCACGCTCCAGGAGAAAGAGAACCTGGTCTAAGAGAAATTCAGGACGAAAGAATACACTCGTTTGATTCATGAACGTGAATTTGAATCAAATTAGAAACAGCATACTGGAAGCTGAATTTACTTTATGGCATTTTAAAGAAATTTTGACACGGTCATAATATAGAGCAATTTCTTGCAACACAAGTTTTATGACAAAACTATACATTTTGACTAATGCATATACCATTTATATAAAACTATACATTTTGTATACCAATGTTATATTGTTGATATACTTTTATAGATTTTGTTAATATTTTGATTTATATTTTATTTTCTGTTTTTACTTTAAGTTTAGTTAAAGTTTTAATAATTTTGTGTAATCTTGTTATTTTAGCATATTTTTCATGATTTATTTTTAGTTTAGATTTAGTTATTTTTATACTTTCTATTTGCACTTTAATTTCAATTAAAGTTTTAATTGTATTCACTTTTATATGCCTGTATAGTTTTTGTTAGTTTTATTAAAACTAATAAAATAGAATACATTTTTTGTTATTGTATATTTCTTGTTTTCACATTTTAGTTACAGTTTTAGGAATTTTGTTTTATGTATTTTTTTTTCACTTTGATTTTAGTTCAAGTTTTATGAATGTTTTTATCAATTTAGTCAGTTTTGTAAATTGTATCATTTTAAAAAAATGTCTTTATTTTTACTTTTTTAATTGGTTTTAGTTTAGTTAGCTTCAAGTAAATTAAAATGAGAAATGTTACCTTAAACTTGCTGGAATAAATTGTTTAAGTTTATATTTTAATTTTAGTTAACATTTAACAAGTAAAGTTACTTTGTTAAGTAACAATGTTTGAATTGTTTAAATGTCCCCATATTAAAGATTATGTGTAAAATAAATAAATATTAATATCTGTCTGTCTGTCATCGTCCTATCTATCATCGTCCGTCCGTCTCTATGGTATTATCTGCTCTGGTGGTGAAGTGAATTTCTCTCTCTATAGTGGAGCTGAACTGTGTTTGGGCTTGTCGTGAGCAGCTGGAACGCTCTTTTAAGTGCTTCACGTGAACATTAAGTCTCAAGCCTGCCAATTTGTTCAAGAAAAGACAATATCCATCATTACAACAATTGTATGTTTCTACACCGATGCATCTCCATGTGAAACAACGAACATCTGGTCAAACCTGACAGCGCTCTGACCCCGAGGAGAAGCTCGATAAGGCCACAAACTCTCACACAAGTGCACAAACACAGCCAAGAGATGACAGGAGTGTGGTTCTGTTGTACATACTTCCATGTGTTCTTGTGTTTCTGTGGCAGAAACAAACCTGACAGCGCTCTGACCTCGAGGAGAAGCTCGATAAGGCCACAAACACAGCCAAGAGATGACAGGAGTGTGGTTCTGTTGTACATACTTCACGTGTTCTTGTGTTTCTGTGCAGACACACCTGACAGCGCTCTGACCTCGAGGAGAAGCTGATAAGAGATGACAGGAGTGTGGTTCTGTTGTACACACCTGACAGCGCTCTCCACGTGTTCTGTGTTTCTGTGGCAGACAACAAACCTCAGAGCTCCTCTGACAGTGTTCTTGTGTTTCTGTGGCAGAAACAAACCTCAGTCCTCCAGCGGGTGATAGAGTCTCCTTCAGATGCCATTAAACCTGATCAACATGCTGAGGCTTCCACCGGCTTTCACTAAGAAATGTTAACTAAAATAAATTAAAATACAAACTTAATTTATTCCAGCAAGTTTTCAAGGTAACATTTCTCATTTTAATTTACTTGAAGCTAAATAAACTAAAACTAATTAAAAAATAAAATTATAAAGACACATTTTGTAAATGATTTCACATGTCGCCTTTGGCTTGCTCAGTTGGGGAAACTTAATTTCTAGCGATTATCGTCAATTTGATTTCACAGATAATATTTAAACTAAAATAAGCTAGACAATGACATCTCTGAATTCATTAATGAAATGCCTTTAACTGAACATTGAGTGTTTAATCTTATTATTATACATTACTGATGCTCTATCCTCCAATTTGATACTGTTAAGTGCTTCGACACAATCTGTATTGTTATAAGCGCTATATAAATAAAGGTGACTTGACTAAGATTTTAGATGCATTGTTTTTCTAGGCCTATTGTCTTATGCTGAAAGTAAAACAGCTTCCCCATAAAGACCTTAAACCACACATATTTAGTCTACTTGTATGACATTTTTAGTAGCTTGTGGTAAAAATCACCATTAAAAAAGAGCTATATTCTGATGCTCTGTAACATCTACTTTCGTGTTTCATTGAAGAAGGAAAATAATATGTGGCTGAAATGAATGAATGAATGAATGAATTGAATGAATGGCCACCTATTGTTTAACAGACAAGACAGAATATCTAATTTTCTTGATGTACTAAAATATCTAAAACTAAAACTGAACTATCTATATAACCATTTTAAAACAACAACAAAGTAATACACAATTATAAAAAAATGAGTACAAAAAAATTAAACCAACACAAACTAAAATGAAAAGAGAAAATATTAAATTAAAAACGAATTCGTTACATTAAACACAATAAATAAATATATACAGAATATATTATATAGACATATATACATACATTTAAAAACTAATTTGAATATATTTTAAACATTATATAAAACTAAAAATTATTGTTGTTATGTAAAAATAAATAAAATGGTTACACTTTATTTTAATGTCCAATTCTCACTATTAACCGTTTCAATAAACTCCTAATTTGCTGGTTATTAATAGTCAAATTTGGGAATGGGGCAGGATTAAAGGATCAAAAATAATGTAATTCAGAATAAAACATTAAGATGTGCTTTATAAGAACTAATAAACAGCTAATGTGCTAGTAATATGCATGCTAGTTAATAGTGAGAAATGGTCCTTAAAATAAAGTATTACCATAAAAACTATAACAGTAGGCCTTTTTCAATAATCTTAAAATAACACTGTAGAGTTGCTTTAATTGAATTAGCTTCACAACTGATGCATTTTGCAGCGTTTTCCTGCATTACTGTGAAGCTAATTTGATTGTAAAAGGAGCTATATAAATCAATGTGACTGGGCTTCCCGAGGTAATACATGCTTATGTATTTTAGCAGCATCTTGTGAGGTGAATCTGAAACACAAAGCCACACGCAGCTGCAGGTTTTCTGCTTAAATGTCCTGCAGTCGTGAGTTTCTAATGCTGCTTTGTCAGACCGGATGTTTGTCGGCTCCTCCGGGCAAAAGCAGTTTGTCTGACAGGAGATTATTTCCCATCATGGGGAGGAAACAAGCTTGGATTCGTCCCGGAGCTTGAAATGTTATCAGCCTGCAGAAACATGCTGCGATCTGAGACTCAACGATGTCTGAGCGTCTCGAACAGACAAACATATCCTTCGCAAAAACACAGCTAAACACTAAAACTTGAGCTAAAGTTAAAATAAAAACATGTAATTAAAAGCTAACTCATAATATTAAGAAAACAAGACTTTAGTATTATTTACTATAGTAGGAGGCTGAAAAGCAGTGACAGTGAAATCATTTCTCTGCAGTAACGTCAGGTTAAGTGCTTTGTGCCGGTGAAAGGGCAGAACAGTGTTGACCTCTGTAACTCAACAGATCAAAGGTCAACCTCACGAGGGATCAAACACTCGGCCTTTGTCCTGAAGCAGGAGGAACCACCCTGTGCAAAGAAACCTAATGAAGCAGAGCTTATATTCTCATTTTAATACATAAGGTTAGAGGTTTGACTTTAAAGAAAAACCGTTCACGTAAAATTAGCTAAAAATGTCCTCACCCTAAGGCCATCTAATATGTAGATGAGTTTGTTTCTTCATCAGATTTGTAGAAATGTGTCTCTGCATCAGTGTCTCAGCAATGGATGCTCTGCAGTGAATGGGTGCCGTCAGAATGAGAGTCTGATAAAACCATCCACAGCACTCCAGTCCATCAGTTAACATCTGGAGAAGACAAATGAAGAAACAAATCCAGCGTTAAGACGTTTTTAAAATACTAGTCCATAATAACACTTCCTCCAGTGAAAAAGTCCTCTGTCGTCTCTCTCATCAAAATCCAGCCACATATTAGTTTAGAGCTGTTTTGTCTTGTAAACGCTGCTTGATCTGTGCAGATTTCTCTCCTGATTCAGACCAGAACACTTCTTCACTGGAGGAAGTATTATGTTATGGACGCAGCCAGAAGCAATGGATAATGATTGCTACACAATCATATTTTAGCCAGAAGCAATGGTTTAAAGTTAAAACCATGTCTTTCAAAAACACAAATGATGGATTCTTCTCCAGATGTTAAATAATGGACTGGAGTGCTAATTAGTGCTGATGTTTTTATCAGACTCACGAGGGAAGCTCATTCTACTTACACATCACACTTGAGTAAAGTAGCGGGTGAGAGGACACCCACACACCCTTCACTGCAGAGCATGAGTGTCCATTCTTTCATCAGAAGACTGACACACTGATATTACAAACACTGCAACTTGAGACAGAATTTATTTGTTTACATTTCTGTGTGTTTACAAATCTGATGAAGAAACAAACTCATCCTAATCTTGCATGGCCTGTGGGTGAGCACATTTGCATTTTAGGGTGAACTACTCCTTTAAGAAAACTAATATCTAACCTGTCTGCTAAAATGACGATATGCTCTTTTATGTTTTAATGACTCAAATCCGTCCACAAGGGGTCAGCAGTGACAAAAGCTTATTTTCTTATAGTGCTCAGCAAGTCTATCAGAGTTGAGCTTATCTGGTTACACTTTACTTCGGAGCTTCGGTTAAATCTTTGGAACACATTCTTCTTCAATCCCCTAGAAACACTACAAACTCAATCCAAAACTAGTCTCAGATTAAGATGACAACAGAAAGGCTTCTGTCATTGCGAGTGGAATTTCCCCAGCGATCTCGGACTAAACTCGTGTTTGTTTACATCTCGTCACTAGATGGCTCCCTGTGTTAGCATCATGTTTGCTATGAGGAAGTATCAGTGAGGAAGAAGAGGAGACGTTCAGTGTCGGCCTTCATCGAGTTTAAAGTCAAACAAGGAAGGAATGTGGCAGAAATGAGCATTCATTAACCATTGTGTGTTTTCAGGAAGCAGCAGCAGCAGGAAGGCTAATGTGTTGTTTTCTGTCCTAGCTGACATTTAAGATTAGCAGCACATGCTAATTAGCCTCTGGAGAATAATTAAAACATGTAAAGACTCACTCCAGAGGAGAGATAAATCACATAGGACATCTTTGATTATTTATCTGTGAAGGATTCACTAAGAATGAAGGGCTTCTGCAGATAGTCTTGTTTATTTGCATGCGCTGTCTGCAGTGTTTTGGCACACAAGTCACTAAATGAATAGTGCAAATGAGGAAACATCACACCCCAGAAATGAATGCTAAAGAGTTTGTCATCTTACAGACCAGTTCTGTGTGGATGGCATTGATCTGACTTTTACTGGGACTGTCCAGCGTTAAAATAATAGTTCATCCAACAATGAAAATTCACTCCAGATGTATTCCGCTTAGGCCAACTAAGATGTAGATAAGTGTATACCTTCATCACTTTTAGAGAAATGTAGCATTGCATCAGTGTCTCAGCATGGGTGCTCAGCAGTGAATGGGTGCCGTCAGAGTCCAAACAGCTGATAAAACATCACAATAATCCACACCACTCCAGTCCATCAGTTAACATCTGGAGGAGACAAAAGCTGAAACAAATCCAGCATTAAGACTTTTTTATGTCAAACCATTGCTTCTGGCTAAAATATGAGTCCATTATACACAATAATGCTTCCTCCAGTTAAAAAAAAGTCCATCTCATCTATCAGATATGGAGAATGAATGAATAAATGGATGGGTCGATAAATATAATCCACCAATCCATTTATTCATTCATTCTCTACACTAGTCAACATTTGAAGAGAATCAAGACCTTTCATCAAAGTTGTCCTAAAACCTAAACCAAAATGTGTTCTTGTCTTAGGACAACTTTGATTAACTTTTCTGATCCACTTCAAATGTTGACTACTATATACCACTTCTCCTCTTTATGAACTTTCACATAGGCTACTATTTTAATTTACTGCAAGCAGCACATTTAGTAACCTAATATTATGTTATGAGTAGAATCTTTAACTTACAATGAATATACATTATTTCATATAGTAACTGATTTCAGTAACAGTAAAAATATCCAAACATTTGTCTAGCAAGATAAACTTGTGAACTAAAATTGCATGAAATATAACTTTTTTTTCAGAGAGTATAGCATATGTTGCATATATTTTTAGTGAGGTTTGTGCTTGAAACACAAACAACAGTTTGCCACTGGGGTACAACAAATCTATTTTAGATGCATTCACCAAAAACATCTAAATGTCACATGTACTTTTGCTTCTCGAGTGAATTTCTCACATTTTAAGGACAGTTTTAAACAGTTTTATTGTTAAATGAGATTAAGCCAATGATTTTGCATTGATCAGGTCAGCGTGGCAGTGAACGGCTGTCAAACTTCCCACTCGAGCAGGATGTGGTCATGTCAAGCTTTCGAAATAACTCTCTACCCTTATGGCCGCCTCTCCTTTTATAGGCAAAGACAGCGAGAGGCATTGTGTTTTTATCAGTGTCACGAAGCAACACTCATCCTTCAGTCAGTCAGTATGGCTCCTCGTGCATCGTCAGGTCTTTAATTGCACAACATTATGTGAACAACTGTGTTTAAGGAAGCTGCACGCTGAGATCGTATCACTCAGTTATGTCTCAGATTCCTTGGGAGAAAAATAATTTGTGGATGATCATTTGATCTTTGATGAGAAATCAGAATTTGATTGAGTTTGAGATCTCATGTAGATGCAGACATTGAAATCTCTTCTGAATCACCTCAGAAACTCTCCATTTGCTCTCTATTTCAACACTTTGCTCTATAGGGGGCCAATTCACTAAAGTTGCATCAATTTTGCACATGGTGTTTTTAAGATCATTATGATTTTTCAGGGACAGTAAAAAAAAAGAAAAAGACAGATTTATATTTTCAGACCAAATTCCCATTTAATGGCAAAACAATCTCATTAGTATTTATACAGTATCTATACTATGTGTGTACTTGTGTTGTTTTTATATCATTTTATTTTAAAATAAATTGTATTATACAAATACAATTTATAATACTATATGCAATCATTTAAATACACATTACATGTATTACAGTATTGTATCAGTTATAATTATTATATAATAAAATACCATTAAATATATGTATACACAATTTTATTATAATTCCATTGTATAAATAAAATTATACTGCAATGTATAATTTTAAATTGTATAAAAAAATAAATACATTTCAAAAATAAAAATCCTTATAAAATTATATAATATTGTATACAATCATTTAAATACAAAATAAAAATCCTTATATATGTATACAAATTATATATAATTCCATTTATAAATGCATTATAATTTAAATTGTATACAATCATTTAAATACACATTAAATGTATTATGCATTACAGTATTTTATTACCATGTAATAAATAAATATAGATAATCCTATACAATCATTTAACTACACAATAGCTACACAAATATTTTTCTTTCACACATTACACAAACTCTTCATCATCAGTCGTTTTCTCTTCCAGCTCAGCAGTTTGAGGAGAATCTGACTCAGCATGTTAGTTAAACTCTCAGCATGTTTATACCGAGCTTCATTAATGATAACACATCCGCTTTAATGGCACAGACACCTGAAGGAAACTCTCTTATCACACTAATTAGCATTTTCAGTAGAATCGCAGACGCCGCTGGGCCTTTTCTCTAATGTTTAACCATATTCTCCAGCACACCTGAGAACAAAGCCCTGTTTCTCCCGAGTGACTGCAGGAAGCAGCGGTTCATGTGAGGTTACACCGCTGGAATCCTCTGTCCGGCGTGTGTGTCTGTGTGAGAGAGTGTGTCTGCGTGTGAGAGAGTCTGTGTGTGTGCGTGTGCCTGTGTGAGCGGTTTATGTTACAAATTTGTATAATGACATGGATATGACAGGACATTTTCAGCTTCCTCATAATTCAAAAGGCTTATAAATCATACAGAGGGAGTTTTTATGAGAAAGTAAAAATGCACAAAGTTTCCTGTGAGGGGTAGGTTTAGGTGTAGGGTTGTTGTAGGGCGATAGAAAATACGGTTTGTACAGTATAAAACCATTATGCCTATGGAGAGTCCACGTTAACCATAATCACCAGCGTGTGTGTGTAACGGGTGCATTAGGACGAACACACAGACAGATGGAGCAGCACACAGAAGAATATTCTGCCCTTCCCCCCCGTCCACTGTTACGCAACACTTTCACTTTAGAAGGAGTTTCAAAGAGACGAGCATTGTGAACCAGACATATGGGCCAAAACAGGGAGATATTATACTTTGTTTTGTATCATTTTCTGGTTATGAATGCTGAATTAGTATGTGAATATGATTTTGATCATAAGCATATCCAAGGGAAAAAATAATGAAAGAAAAAGAATGTGCTTTCATAAATATGCATAGATAAAATAACATAAAAATAATAATAATTAGAAAACAATAAAAGTTCAAATATATTTTCGAGTAAAGAAAACAGTTTATTTCTAGACATTAAGATTTTTCATTAAGATTTTTCATCATGAATTTAAATAAAAATGTATGTACTTGTTGCTTTTATTTAAATAAAATGTATGTACAGTATTTTATTACAGTTAATATATACAGTATATATATATGTGTGTGCGTATTTGTGTGTGTATTTTATTAATGAGATACCATTAATTTGATATAATAATGTAAAAGACTCCAAAGATACAAAAGTAAGCATTCCAGAAAAAAAAAAAAAATGCATACAATACATATAGTTATTTATACATTTTGAAATGTATTAAATACAATACTAATGATATTATACAATATTGTACATATATTTATATATGTTTTACCAATTATTAATTATATATATATATATATATATTTTTTTTTTCCAATTGTTTTATTATTTTGCTTTTTTTTTATATATTTGTTTTGGGTGGTGATATTATATATATTTTATTTTTTCATATATTGATATATGTTTTACTTATTCTTCTGTATTGTTTTTTAATATTTGTTTTGGTGGGTGAAATGTGACCTGGATTTTTTATTTCTTCTGTAATATTTGTTTTGGGGTGAAATGTGACCTGGACATTTCTTCTGTAAGATTGAGTCTAATAGATTTCAGTGGCATATGCTAATAGATTTCAGTCACACTCCTCACTACGGTATATTTTGTGATATGGTATATTTTGTGATTCTCTTGTGCTAAAGTGCTGCTGATCTCTGCTAAAACATCCAAACATCGCTGTAACTGTAATATAAAACACGTCACATGGTTTCTACAGCAGAATGAGTTCAGTCAGAGCACTGAGTCGCCTGTGTGTGTTTCTCCTCTGGGAATACGACCATTAAACTCTAGCCTGTGTAGAAAACAGCTGTTTTAAATTCTAATCATATTTGACTGTCGTTTTTCTATTTAATTTTGCCTTGGTGTGCAGAAGAGACTTCTTTCTAAAACATTAAAATGATTCCAAACTTTTGACCGGTGTAGTTACTGGGCAAAAGTCTGAGACAACATCTCATGTTTCTTATTTAGACACTCAGGGGAAATAAAGGCCTCTAATCAATAAAGCTTGAGAGGAAATAACTATATTTCACAGAAATGACATCATATTGACCAGATCCATTTATCACTTCAGTGTAACCTTTTAAGCCTGATCTACTTCAGAAGAGCATCTGCTGGATTCAGAGACGTTTATCCATGAACACTTTCGTGATCTGGCTATTTTCTCATTGTTTCTGATTTTGAACTTGTTTTCAGAATTAATCTTTCCATTTCTGCTAAGTGACGTTAGCTCGTTGCTGTATTATTCAGTAGAATGAAGTATTTCAGAGTGCTTTTGTTTCTCTGAACCGGTTGTCACTGATGTTTTTTTCACACATCCAGTCGAGTCTTCATGTCCTGACACGAGCGACGCTTATCCTCCTCATCAGGGTGTGTCTCTTCTGAAGAACATTTCAACATGGATTTGGGAGGTTTTAATGAGAAGTTAGGAGTCTTTTTCAAAGTTCAACACACATGAGAGTGGATTTGTGGACTTTAATAATTAACATTACCCTTCATGAATGAGGCCACATATAGAAGTTAGGAGTCAAAGTTCAGACACACAAATCACAGCTGCTGAATCTGACAAATTAATCACAGACAGATCCACACACACACACACACACATATATTATAATATACATTTGTATTTTAATATAACACATACTATATATACACACACGCACTTACACAATTATTTGTTTATTAAATGTTATGTAATTTAAAGTACTTTAAAATACATCAAAGAAAGTAAATATTTTTAAATAATTAATTACATTAAAATACATAATATTATGTATTTTTAAAGGTTATATATATATTTCATGTTAATTTTAATGTCAATCTCTGGGATCTCACATCTTGAAAACCCAATCGATTGTCACAATGTGTAATATTTGATGTTTTTTTTCATACGGGTGACCAGTCAAAGCTGTTTTTGTGAGCCATGGCTGGCCTTGCACGGCCCTTTTTCACTTCCTAGTTTAGTCTCTAGTTCTGCAAACTGCTACAAAAGTGCATTTGAGCGGCTGCTGACGATCAGGAATACATGCAGCATTATCTGACATTTATAGGTCATCTTCTCTGAACTGAGCTTCTGTTCTGCTGCTGAATGAAATGACAAGGATTCTGCTGTTTTTCATGTTGAGTTTGAGTGTGCAAATACAGGAAATAAGCACACGTAGGAGGAACAGAAAAACACAAACACACACACAAAGAGCGGAAGGAGGAAGTTACTGTGCAAAATAACTTAAAAGAATGTGTTGCAGGAGCTTCATGTGCTCAGCTGGGGGCCGGCACGGTCTAGAGGTGTGAGATATGATTAAATATGCATGTAGCTTGTCATATGGTCTATAAATTTATATACATATGTTTGTATGTATAGGTTGCTGTATTGTCGATATACACATTTAATAATTTACATTTAATTAATAGAATAAATATTTGTAAGAAATGTCATAAAATGAATACAAATATTCAAATAAATGTCATAAAATTAATACAAATATTCAAATAATAAATCATTTAAACGGTATGTGTAAATATGTAAAAAATTTAATCTTAGAATAAATATTAAATATTTGTAACATTTAAAATAATATAATTATTTTAATTACCTATTTATTCAAAAATATCAAAATAAAAATAATTTACATGTTTTAATTATTATATTAATTATAAATAGGTAATATATGAAATACATAAATAAATAATTGTATACATTAATATTAAAATAATATATACTTAGGTGTTGTAGGTCTTATATCTTGTTAAAAATTAAACACATTATATGAATTTAATAATTAATTTAAAATAATAATAATAATACATGTTAATTTAATATTTTTAAAGATTTAAATGAATGCAAATATTTAATTACGCATTTTTAAAAAATACAATAATAATTAACTGATTATTATTATTAATACTTAAATTAACACAATTACAGCAATGATTGTGTTGGCTTCAAACATTTAGTTCCAAACGGATCTGCATAAAATAATTTAGTAAATGATTTCCTCCAAAATAATATTGCGACACCGTCATATGTTTGTTTTGTGTTTCTCATTGTTTTCGTGACTCGCGGACAGGAATAATACACCGATGACAATGCGTTTCTTCTAAATGAAGATAAAGATAAAGAGGCTTGGGTGAGTTTTACATTTCCTCCGCAGAAAGAGACACAGGAAATGATGTCATCGTGACTAAAAACATCACGGCTGTTCAAATTTGACAACACCACATTTCCTGCGGCCTGAAAACTGGACGTGAGACTCAGAGCAGCTGTGAGCGGCTGCTGTTTAGACAGCTGGAGTCTGGAATGAAAACCAGCCACATGTGGCTCAGTGGTAGAGCATTGCATCAGCAGCGCAAAAGGTTGTGGGTTCGATTCCCAGGGAACACACATACTAATGAAAATGTATAACCTGAATGCAATTGTAAGTTGCTTTGGATAAAAGCGTCTGCTAAATGCATAAATGTAAATGATTATTTGAACTTATTACAATAATTGGTGCACTTTAAATCGAAAATCATGTGGCCATCACTGCATGTAGTATCTTGGAGTCAGATGCGCTGGAAATGAACATATCAGTCCTTTGCATGTTTCCTGTGACAGACTGCATGTCATGCAAAAGCCACAGACTCTTCTAGAAGACTTCATCATTGTCTTCTGCTACTCAGAATGAGACATCGACAGTAAAAGACTGGTTCAGGAAGTTTAACTTTGTAATGTCACCTTGTGTCTAGGTAACAACCAATGACTGTTTAAGAGATAAGATTGTTGTGCATCATGTGATCTGTTGTATTCATGACAGATCTGAAGCATTAGGCCATTAGTTAACGTTTAACTTGCATTTCACTGATCTTTATTTCTCAACACCTAAAATCATGCACGATACAGACGTCGAGTGAAAAGGTATTTTTCGCCTGCAAAGACTGAATGCTTGATTGAGTGTCTCATGATGCCAAACCACATGACTTCCTGTGTGACACGCTCAATATCTCTTCAGATTCCCTGTTTGTGCTACAAACATTGCTCTGTTTCATGCTCATTTTACAATATGCATTATATTATGAGTATATAACATGCATTATATTATAAGCTCATAATATGCATTATTATATGAGTATATAACATGCATTAAATTATGATCATAGAATGTGCATTATACTATGAGTATGTAATATGCATTACATTATGAGCACATAACATGCATTTATATATCATATGATTATTATATGAGTATAGAATATGCATACATTATACATAATATGATTATAGTATGTATAATATGCATTACAATTATGAGTATAGAATATGCATTACATTATGAGTATATAACATGCATTGTATTATGGGCATAGAAAATGCATTATAATACGAGTATCTATATATTATGAGTATATAATATGCATTATATTATGGGTGTATAACATGCATAACATTATATTATGAGTGCATTATATCATGGTGCATAACATTATATTATGCATACTGTTTATGTGCATTATATTATGAGTTATATGTAATATTTATTATGTGTATAACTCATAATATGTTAATATGCATTGGCAAAATATAATTTTAAGGAAAAAGTAAGCATTTCATGTGCAAATGTGTACAAATCTATGCAATGGAACACATATGAGGCTTTACTGAAATTGGTTAAAATGTGATACTGTTAATGCAAGATAATATCATCCATATTCATATGAAAGAGATCATGAAGGAGGTGTTGATGATTACATGAAAGTATGTTTATTGGCATATTATTCACAGATCTCAAGGTTCCGTCACCGCACCACCAGATTTATATGTTATACACATAACATTTGATTATGTGTTCAGCCATGAATAAAAGCGCAGTCACATCAAGAATGATAACTATAATGAAAACTATATTAGCATCCGCTTCACTGGACCATAATGATTTGTTAATTATATGTGTGCACTTTAATTTTGTCGTCTGTTGCTTTAAATAATCAAGTTCCTTAAAGTCAGATTGATGTTTTTATTCTTCATCAGCTGGAAAAAAAATTCTGCTGCATTATGCTTTTCTCTTATCATTATCAGTAATATGTGTGTGTGTGTGTGTGTGTGTGTGTATGTTTTTTTTGTTTTTTTAGGAATTATTTTTATTCGTTGTTGTTGTTTTTAAATAATTCCATTCGTTTTTTTTGTTTTTTTTTATTGTATGGTTTTTATTTGCAGGCACAAAACACCTTTTCACAATTTTCTTTTAAAATAATTTTGTCATTTTTATTTTAGTTTCATCTCATTAAACTAAATAAAGATAAGAAATGTTGCCTTGGCAACAAGATTAATAAAAATAAGTTGAATTCTAGTATCTGCATTTTTCAGAATGAATCTTATTTTTGGGGAATCTAAAGTCTCTCATCTTAATCAGCTCCTGACGTTCTTCAAGAACTCAAAAAGACTTTGAACAAAGTTCAAGTCTTTCTAAACCTTGAGGAACGTCTCTAGTAACTTCAGTGCTGATGTGTGGCTAAAGCAGAACTGTGTCTGTTTGCACAAAGTTCCTCTTTGTCTTCTGCCTGGCTTGTTTTTTTGTGTGTTTTCTTTCTCACATAATGTGCTAAATCTAAGCGCTCTTCACACACTTTAATTCTGTCTCTGTGTCTTTCCACGTGAGAATATTCAATCCTCCAGACCTCTTAGAACAAGAGATGATTGTGTGTGCGACTCTGATACGAGAGCAACATTCCTCAGCTGGAAAAAACCCTAATGCTAGCCCACTTTTCCCCCACCCCCTAATATGGTGAAAGGCCTGCGCGGCAGTGAGATAGTTCAGCGCTTACATCATCAGCATCAGCGCTCTGGAGTGAGGAATTCTGGGAGAAAACGTGACGACAAACCCATTCCAGTCTTCTACAATAGATAAAGATTACAAAAGCCACAGCACCTCCCTTATTTATGCCCTTATTAGGGACTGGTTTTCACGGTTTAGCACTAATTGGACGGGAATGTTATGGATTTCTGTGGAATAGATTTAAATCAATGGTGCTGAGAGGATCAGGCTTTTATTGGCTTTAGATGATCGATCTATCTGTCTATCTTAAAACAGCCAGAACAAAGCAACTATATATACGCACGCACGCATGCGCGCACACACACACACAGACACACAGACACACACAGACACAGACAGACAGACAGACAGACAGACAGACACACACACACACACACATGCACAGACACGACACACACACACACATGCACACACATGCACACACACACACACACACACACACACACAGTTTAACTTGAAAATGAAAAACTAAAGAGCAAAAACTAATAAAGGTATCTCAATGCTACTAAAATAACACTGATTTGCATATCAGGATCTGTAGTCTGACACATTCAACAAGAAAAGGTTATTCGACAAGAAAAAAGTAGGGATCATTAACTGGATCATTACATATGTGTTTAACATACCAGAATGAAGCCATTTGATTGGATGAGAGATCTGAAAAATAAGAGGAATTCATGCCGTTTCAGATTATGTAGACAAACTCTTGTTTAATTTGGAATAAGACATGCAAACTAAGACTGTGAATGTGGATTATGAACACAAACAGGGTTGATTTTGTTTTCTTGTGGACTTTAAAAGCAGCTCCATTAGTCTTCGTCAGATCTGCACAGAACCAGCGGCCAACAATCGAGCCGCTCGTCATTCATTACACTCTACACGCTCCTCGTCTGTTCATTTATTCAATATTTTGAGAATGATTTAAATCTCCAATAAAAAGCGAAGAACTTTGTGTTCCATTTTACACATTTTGCATTGTTAAAATCCCCAAAATCAGTGCAAGAAATGTGCCAAAGTCTGCAGGTGAAAGTGGAGAATTAAATGACCTGTTACTGAACACCACCCATCAGTCCCTTCACAAAGCTCTGGTAAACGTGTTGTTCTTCAAGCCGTCATACATGCTTCACTGGCATGAACCGAATCCTTTCCCTCTCTATTCAGAGTCATGATGGATATCCAGGTGTCAGTTGACTTCGCCTTTTCCATTTACAACCAAAACCAAGTAGATCAATAATAGTGTGTCCAGTTTCACAAGGTGTGTCTCTTCCCGCTGAACCAATATGTCCCGGTTTCATCTTTTAGGTTCACTGACTTGTTTTAGAAAGAAAGATCATTCCTTTGCCAATGCAAGATGATTGCAGAGGATTTGCAGGGTACTTAATTGTATTAGATGTGCACTTTAAATCTTAAGTTTTAAAAGTATATAATGTAATGTAACACTAAGAAAATAAAAGACAACTTAAGTGCACTTAAAGAGAGACACTTTCATGACCGTTTCTTAAAACACACTTAAGTGCACTTTGTAAAAAACGTCATGTTTTAAAGAAGTACATTTATTTTGATGTGCTGAATAACATACTAAAGTTCTTGATTGTAATTCATCTTGATCAATGTTATTTTAAATTGCATGCACAATTAATACTAAATTGCGACTTCATCATTACAAATGTGCAATTACAAATAGATTTAAATACATGACACATTTCAATAGAATTGAATAAAATATTTTAGTTTACCATAAATGTTTACTAATATTCGGCAATACGCTTGTTTCAAAGACAATATAGAAGTTAATTATGAATTTACATATTAGGATGTGCTTAAGTACTACTTAAGTGTGTCAAGAAAGCACTCAAATCTAATTGCATTTGATATTAATTTAAACTATAATGCATTTTAATATATTGTAAATAACATGCAATTAACTGTGCAAAAACATTAAAAGAATATACATGTGAATTGAATGCATATTAAGTACCATTTTTAAAAGTATGCACATTTTTGCTGGTGCTTTCTCTCTGTCTCTCAGCAAATCAGCTTTCAAACCACGTTGAATGTGGATCATCCAATCAGAATTTAGATTCAGCTTTATTTTTTTTATCCGCTCTGATCAGACTGGAAAACATCACAGCGAGCCAAAAGTATGTGCACGACAAGCCAACGCTTTCATTTCAAAATGTGCATATTAATGACACACACATCTCTTTTCAGTAACTCAGTGTCATACAGTCATTTGATTTCTGAACTGTTTTTGCTTCATAACACAAGCTGGACATCTGGTATTATGGTGTGAATAGGCTTCTTTAAAACTGCAGATTGGCCAAAGGTTGTGACGATTTTCCCAGGAATGCCATAGCTGTGGAATGATGATTGTATTTTAATCTGAACAATACGGACATGACTGTTTGCCTGGAAAGAAAACAGAAAGTGGTCTATTGCATAATCAACAGCTTGACTGGCTGCTGTTGTGAAATACATGCCCGTAGATTTAGGTCAGTACCTCAGAACAAGGTACTGTTGTGGTTTGAATGTTAGCGTCATTCATTCAGCGGTCATGAGGCTAAAATCAACACATTAAGAACAAAGACATAGCTTTCTAAGGATGTTTTGACCTTTGACCTGTATGAGGGGTTTTGATGCTAACAGACAAGGGTGTAGGTTTGATTTTGGACATTTTCTTTGGATTGCTTGACTACTCAAATGAGACCTCTCTTTTCTTTATTCAAAGTTGATCTAAGTATATAGAAACTCTGCTAATATAACAAAGCTCTGTTAATCCTAAAGCAGTGACAACTGCATCTCTATATTCATCCTATGTGTCCTCTTAAGGTGAAAAAAATGCATGAAGGTAACCACATGGTTTTGCTACATTAACCACAATTTAACCATGGTATTTGTAATTTAACTGTGGTTATAAAAAACAACAACACGTGGTTTCTGCATTGCATCACATTTCAAGTGATATAAAGCAAATTTTAATTTTTGGGTGAACTATTCCTTGATTTTCAAGAATGAGATTTTTAGCCATAACCAGAAGTGATGACAGCATCATCAAATTTGAACCGTGAGTCTTTTTTACAGCCGTCGTGACACTTATTGATTCTTGTGTGCAATGACGAATGCTGTGAAACAAAACAGCAAGATGTTAGACTGACTTAAGCGAAAGGCAAAGATATTTCCACATGTTTTGGGTTATTCTTAGAGCTCGTGAGAGACAAAGATATTTCACATGATGGGTTTAATGCTATCAGTTCTTTTGGTCAGGGCTTTATTATCAGTTTTCCCATGAATATATTCTGGAAAAAGGAACATGGCATCAGAAGACTAAACCAACATCTTTCCCCTGAAGAATTCACCACCAGATGTGAAGTGTGGTTTCATTTATCTCTGCAAGAGTTTCTTTCATCAGGAACTGATGCACAACCACCTACTACAAGTCTTGAAAAAACAGTGCATGTTACAAACGCGTCATGTGTGAAATAACACAAAAGCAACCGTGCAGCACAACAAGATCACTGTTTCTGGAAGAGGTTGTGATTCATTTATAGTGACATTTAAAAGTGAGTGATTTTTTTAGACTCCATTGGGTCTATGGAATATGCATTATTGATTTTTGTTTATTAATATTTCTGAGTAGATTTCTGAGCAAGTTATTTAAATTCAAGGAAAATGAACAAATACTCTTATGATTTGGTTGTTTGTCTCTGTTTACGCTATTCTCCGAGTCTCCATTCTGTTAAGTTTTATGTAAATAATGCAGATATACAGCTGTAAAATAACTGATTAACCAGAAAACCACCACGTTTTAAAAAG
>CM049804.1:29095765-29193265 GCA_027422405.1 Ptychobarbus kaznakovi | reverse complement strand
ACAGAATCCTGTAAAGTGAGATAAAAGAAGAGAAATAAAAGAGAAAGAGGAACTTGTTTATGTATTATGAAGCACATAAAGTCATATTTGTTGATATCATGAATGCTTGGAAAATGGACAAGAGTTATAATCAGTGTCTGCTATCATAAACACAAGCTAAAAATAACCATAAACATTTAGATCTATGTGAAAAGTCCCCTAGATGGGGAGTCCAACCAGATGTTTATGTATATTCTATTCATTTTTCATGCCATACTAACGTAGATCAAATTCAATAGTCCTGAGCTAGATACAGTATAGCTCAACTCTTTTGTGTTGTACTGATGGAGGTAAAAGTGTCCGAAGGCAAACTGAAGGAACATTAGATGTGATTAAAACAGCATTAACAGCTCCAGATTAGTGCTTATCCACTTTAAACGAGGGCTTAATGATGCTAATGCTGCTTGAACAGACCTGCAGGAATATTCACCGTTTGCATCTTTATGCTCAATCGCAGTTCGACTACAAGCTCAATAATACAGCGCAAAGGTTTGATACGATGCAAACTCGTTTAAAACGATTCAATCTGTGCATCACAGAAAGACCGAATCTCCTTTAAAAACGTCAAAATTCACATTTCATACCAAAACTAAAGAAAAATAGAAGTGATTATGGATAAAATATGGATAAATAGACTTAAAAGTACATTTTGCTAAAGGAAAAAAGGCTGAATTTCATTGAATTATGACATTATAAAATTGAGACAAAATAACTAAAACATTAATTATGAAAGTTAAGCACATCTTCACATCAAATCCAACGCAATTAATGCAATTTATAATTCTCAATTGGGATTCTTATTAGACTCACTGTAATATAATTATTTCAAAGCAGTATAAAAAATGATATATTTTAAATTAAATATGTAATTGCACGTAAGGGCAAACTAATCTAACTAATGTCATGTGACTTTCAATTATGTATTTAAATTATGTATTATTCATTAGAAACAAATTCTTGTTTTTGGCATAAAATGTGGTCAACAACCATAAGAAAAAAATCAATTTGTAATGTTCTCTTTTGTAAATTATTATTATTATTAATAGATTTTTAGCTCACTGACAAAAAAAAATCCCATGGAGTGATGTTAAAACACAGAACACCTTATCAACCACTTAGAAAAATGCCTACAAACATCCTAGAAACCACCTAAATATAACTCAGCAACCATTTAGCAACACCCTAGCAACCCCCCAGAAACCCTAGCAACACCTACACACATCTTCGAAGCAATGTGCTTGATCGCCACAATACAAACTTGAATGTTTTTACAGCTTCTAAGTCAGATTCATTTCTTTCTTGTTCTGTGAAATTCACTCACACAAAATATAAATCAGACTTGTTAAATATTTAAATCTCCAGAGTTTATCCTAATGATTAAGTTCTAGTAGGTAGGTAAGGAGTTATACTATCTACATGAACTCAGTTCACTCATCTTCAAGGCATTGATACATCAATACAAGAGGTTATAGTTCATATTGTACAGTGGATGAAGTGTCAATCTTTTATGATGTGCAATGATCTTCAGAAAACCTCTCTCTGTTTGTGTTCAAGGAAGCGCTTGATCTGGTCGTTATCAGTCGTTCCAGAGTTCAGCAGATACTGCGTCTGTCCTTGACCACTGGTGACCGAGTCCTGGCATGTGCTGAAACAGATTCGCTCCGGGGCTTTTATGGCTCAGAAGAAGTCACAACATGCCAATGTGGGTCAACAGTGGCCAAGATTCACTTAACAGACCAGAGATCCTACGAAGATTCGATGAGGTCAATGATAAGACTGAGCTGCAGGAAGAGTCTGAGATTGTCTTTGTTAATTATTAACTGCTTAGCAGAACAAACTGAGTTATCTAAAGTTAGAAATGCTGTACTTTGTGTATCAACTTCTGAAGTTCCCACAGAAATGGAAATAAATGCATACATAAATGGGCAAGTTAGAATTTTAATTTATTTTAAAACATTTTTGTAGATGTAAAGCCTGAAAATTGTACATGTGTAATGTCCAGGCCTCGAAAACACAAAATAATTAATTTAAAAATGCAACTATTCTTAATAATGTACTTTTTTCGGGTCATGCTCAGCAATAAAATGCAGAATTGGCTAAAATTTGTTCTCTTTTTTTAAGGCATATGAGTAGACTCAAATTAATTTTACACGTAGGTCTGTATAATTTAGTTTAGTTATCTAAAGATAAAAGTGGTGTAATTTGTCCTATAGATATTCTTCTCACGGTATTGGAAAAACCTAAAAATTGTACTTTAGTCATTTCCAGGTCTAGAAATCACAATAATGAACAAAAAGAGGGCAGATATTCTTAGTTGATGTACATTTCTCTGGTCATGCGCAGCTCTAAAACATAGAATTGGCAAGAAAATATTTTTTTTAGGTATATGAAAGGTCTAAAATCAATTTTACATTTAGGTTTGAATAATGGAGTCAGGTTTGCTATCTAAAGTTAAAAGTTCTGTACTTTTTTTTAGATATAAAAAACTTTTTTAAAATAAAAAAGTAAAATATTCTGAGATAATGTAAATTTTTCTGGTCATGTTCAAAACTAAAATCTAACAAGCTATAAGTTATTTTTTAATTGCAAAAATACCTTAAAAATCCTCATCTAGTAATTACAAACAAATGTATAAAATTAGTTGAATTTCTTAAAGCGACAAGCTGACACGGCTGAAAGCGAAAAGCACAGAACAAAAACTTAAAAGATGTCCATCTGAATATTACTGATTTTATTTGCATTACAAAACAAAAAAATGTGCATTCCAAGACGTCAACATACAAAAAAACACTGCATGACTTTAAAGCATTTGAGTAAGTCAACCAAGGTCACAAGAGATGTTACAAGAGTGAGTCTCTGTTAGGTGTCACTCAAACTCCTAGCCCCGCCCCCTCGCCTCTTCTCAAAGCAGTGAAGCTTCACGCCAGGCTCCGCCTCCTCTCCTCCTCCTCCATATCAACAACCTTCATCAGAATATCAGTGGTGCGCTTTACAAAAAGAGGAGTACGTGGGCACAGAAACATAGGGCTTGTACGGACGTCTGCATTTTTTTGGTTGTCCAATCACAATGAGACTTAGGTCATATTTTTCCGTTAAAAGTTAAACAGCGAGAAGATGTGAAAAAGAAGGCAATGTGGAATGTACAGTGCATAGAAGTGTGCCGAGCGAGTTTCATTACGAATCCGCCTTTTTCTCCTGTTCGATGGCTGAAAGACAAGAGCAGAGTGTTATATGTTAGCCTCAGGTTTCACTGTTTTATGAGCATGCCTCAGAAAATGTGTGAGAGATCATACTTTCTTTAGACGGCAAAGGATTTTTCTCCTGAGTTTCTGTTTTCTTCAGCTTGGTTTTGTCGAAGTTGGTCACCTCCTCCAGATTTGGCTTGTCAGACATGTTTGCAGTGGGTCTGAAATCAAATGACAGGAAATGGCTTGCTGTTAATGATGGCACACGCACACAAAGAGACAAATGCACGCTGACACAAGGCCTTATGACTCAACATTCAACATTAATATTCATATTAGTGCACAGCCAATATGGGCTTTTTCAATCCTTTGTTTCCCTAATCTGTAGTATTTGGTATCCTAATGTAACAAAATGCACTTAAATGTGCATTTCAAAGATAATAAAGAAATGCAACAAAACGAATAAAAGCTAAAGTCTTGCTTTAATGCAGTAATGTAATAACTGGTCAAAGGAAACGCTGCTGTTGCATCACAGTCTTGAGTATTTGGTATGTAACCACCGCCCTTTCCTGCTCATTCTCGCGCATAATTCACTTCATATCAACATTTCTATCTGTAAAAAATCTTTTTAGCTTTTGCAACGATCTGAGCATATTTACAACTAGCCTATATATTTCCCATTTTGGCGCATTGAATAAAAACTAATCAAGCTCTTGAACAAAGAAACCCCACCTATCGTCTCTGATACATATATCCTAACAATCACATTTTACATACAAGATATTTAAATTCGGTCACATTTCCTGGACGTGATTGTAAAACGGATGCATTCATACTGTGATGCATTTCGCCAATTACGCATAAGAGCGAAACCAGTTTATAAAAATGCATTCGGACTGACATTCTAGACTATAATGATAAAGATAAGGCACGATATATTCGTGCATTCTAAAAGCAAGAAGCTTGTGTCGTGCTCACCAGAGTTTGCGGTAGTAGAATGGATGCGCGCGGATGCAGCAGTGTGAGGAAAAGCGCAGAATCACCGCATTTATAAGCGGAGATATGCAAATCACGTGACTGACGTCACCGGACCGTTACATGCGTCCGAACTCCGCCCAGGGCCTAGACATACCATAAACCCATCAACGAGATAATCAGAATAACGCTTTTAGTTAAAAACGTAGTAACCGTGCATGTTTTTGTGAATTTAGTCCGTGAGAAGACGCACGAGGAGCTGAAGTGAACGCCCTCTGAGAGAAACACTGCTGTTGTGTGACAGCGACACCTGCTGGACAACTACAATATCACTACAACATCTTTAAAGAAATATAGAATCATAATTAATCTATCTTTAACGGAATCATTTTTATATTGAGCAAGATTCAAGTACAAACATTTATGGCATACATCTACTATAATAAATATTCTGACATGGAGAAACGCAAGAAACGTGTTTCTTAAAAGCAAATGTATTATTATTATTATTATTTAAAGTCAGTTCAACAAGACCAGATACTGCAAAAATTGAGCTATAAATGTATTATTTTGTGTAAATACTGCAAAACTCCTTTCTTTTGTCCGGCTAATAAGGCTAAAGAGTTTAGTTTAGTTGAACTTTATAGTCTGTACAGTTTTCCTGAACAGAAATTCATCTTTGACACTGGCATAGAAAATGCATCCTAACAGATAACACTATATATTAACATATCACATAATATAAACACACAGGAATAAACATAATTAATACAATAAACTATATAAGTATGCCCACACACGTGTACACATGCCCAGAAAATACCTCAGTTAAGAATTTGGCCACCGCAATGTTATAAATGCTCTTTTATATAAGTATATTTGGCTATCGGTATACGCAGAGGAAGGTCTTAAAGCAGGAATGGAGTGGATGAGAATGATCTGAATAAACTACAATCACCTTTTTCTCCATCAAACTCAAAAACAGCTCTTGCATTGTACTCTGTTTGTGGCCAGTGATCTTATTCGCTTCATTGATTACTCGTGTTAATTTATTTCTCTGTCTCATTGTTAAATTACCATACCACCATACAATAGTATATGTTACAGTATATCATCGATCTATAAACTATGCTTAGGACCCTCCTATCTATGCTAAAATAAACCTAACGCTGTCTTGCTTTCTTGTGTATTTGTGAGTTTATCATCAATGATTGTACCTAAATATTTAACATTTGAAACGTGCATAATTTACACCTTTTATAGTAATTTATTCATATGAGACACCAACAGTACTGGTCCTATTTTTGTTCCCACAACATAGTTCCTTTGTCTTCTCAATGTTCAATTGAAAGTGACTATCATCAAACCACTGAACATGACTTCAATATACTCTCAATAAGTTAAACTATGCATGTCCAATTGACGAGATTAAAACCAAATCATCAGCACTATACTCGTATGCCTCTAAATGAATGAAGCATTCATATTTTGTGTTAAGTATGGTCATACACCAGACATGTATAAAAGAAACCGTGTTTTAGCTGGCATGAGGGGAAAGCCGATCTAGACCGTAACAGGAAGTGAGTGTGATCACTTCCTGTTAGCTGCTAGCAGACTATTCAGAGACATTTCAGCAGTTCCTTGCTGCACTTTTTCATCATGTTATTAAAATAGGAAACAGATGCGGCTTGTTAAATGTTTCTTTGCATCTCTTTTATTGAGTGTGAGTTTGGAAAGAGAAACAATGCAGTTTGAATTGGAGTTTTAAATTATTTGATTTAAGTTTTTCAAGATGTTATAAGTGATATTCTACCTTTAAGAAATTAAAACTAGTAGGCTATAAAACACAACAGGCTAATTAAACGAAGGATACTACTGTAGCACTGCTCCGTTTCACTTTCAATTTCAAATGCATACATTCTGCTTTAATAAAGATGACTGGAAATTTCCAGCCATTTTTTCATCATTTTTTAACAGAAAAATATGAAACCGACGCTCCTTGAAAGAAAGTCAAAAACACCACAAACCAATGAAAACATTAGTGAGAGTAAATGATTAATATTGTACTCATGACAGCCCCTTTCCACCTGAAATACATGATCAATTCTACAATAATAAATATCTAACATGAAACTGTCCTGTGCAGAAAATAACTCATACACGTCGTTTATTTAGTTTAAAATCGTTTAAAACACACACGGTGTAGATGCAAATACTTCAGATAAAATAATGTTTTGTTTAATAATTTCAAGTTAATACTTATTCAAAATAATTAACTTCAGCAAAGTTTGTACTATTTTATGCTTGTTTTAATAAATCAAATAATTGATTTTTGTTCAATAAATATGTCTTTAAAATATCAAAATCTTTTAAGTAAAGATTCTGAAAGCATTGAAGGAGATCCAATGATACTTTAATATAGATTTACAGTAGTAACAACACATGATATTTTATTATATGATATGATTAAGATCATGTTTTTAAATATGATGGTTTCATTCTAAACATGGTGATAATCTCTAATATGGACACCCAACATGATATATGATATTTACCATCTGAATCTAACCATGTAAACAAATGGAAAAGTCTGCCATCTATTAATTATCATGTTAATAACTGTGTCTTTAGCCCCAACAGTAGGGGTACCTTTTACCCCAAATACCATACTTTTACATATTCTTTCATTATTTAAAAACTGTTGCTTTAAGTATCTTAAACAAAACTGAAAATCATAAAGAAGACAGTTGTCAATAGTTTTAGTGATTCTTATTTGCTACTTAAATCTACAATATTTAAAAAAAAACATGAAATATTAGATCAAGTAAGCACAGAATCAGCTTTGCGTCAAGGATCAGACAAATTTGCACGTGCATCTTAAAAAGCAGATGTTTTGGAAAGTGTTACGCCATCTAGTGGTTTAGATGCACATAATATCAAAGGCGCCTTTCAGTCCTGTTGTTCCCTATTATTTTAGATTAAAAGTACACACACACACACACGCACACGTACACACACACACACACACACACACACACACACACACACACACACACACACACACACACACACACACACACACACACACACACACACACACACACACACGTACACACACACACACACACACTACACACACACACACACACACAACAAAAAAATAAATGTTTATTTTTCATTTCTGGTGCACATTTGTTTACTTTTGTACTTTGTTTTCACTTTATCAGCTACTAAAATCTAGAATAATAAAATAATAATTTCATCGAGATTCATGCTTTCTACTACGTAAATTGAATCCATGCAATTCACAAATTTCCACAGGGCTCTGTTTCTGTAACTAACATGGTATTAGTTCTGTTTCTGTAGCTCAAAGCAGCTTATGCTCCTTCAGTTCCTCCTACTTAGTGGTGAAATATCTGCTGTAGAGGTCGCTGTAAATGGCCTGGTTGTCCACTCGTATGGCGTTGCGCAGCGACTGCCAGAACCAGGCCTCGGCAGACGGCGAATGCGGCCACTCGAGAATGCTGCGCCCGCAGAGCCGTCTGCGCAGCCGCAGAAAGTGTGAGTGCTGCAACACGGGCTCCAGCAGCAGCAGCACAATCACGTCCTCGTTCTCCTCCAGAAGCCTCTGGTGAGCCAGGAAGATGGCCAGCTTGAAGGAGCCGCTGTTCACGTAGCGCTCGGTCAGGATGAAGACGGTTTTGCGGCTGTGCTGGATGCTCTGCGTCAGACTGTCCAGAATGGGAGACCCAGGAATCCAGTCCCGTTCCTCCAGGCAAATGGGCAGGAATCGCTCGCCTTGTTCCTCCAGCTGCACCCGCAGGTGATTGAGCACCCAGTCAGACACCTGCAACATCAACACTCATTGAACTGAACTGAATCTAGCTGAATGACGACACTGTCGTCTTCTGTAGAGCTGCTGAGTTCTGGACTGAACTGATTGATGAACTTTACATCGTTATTGAACTGAACTGAATCAACACTGAGCTGAATAATGACACCCAGCTACCAAAATATGTGTTGATACATTTCCATTGCATTAGAAGAACGTTATTTCGGAATGTTCTCTGACATTTTTTAATTATTAAAAAAAAGTTTTTCTTGTTTATGCAAATGTTAGCAAAAATATTAAAGGCATGTTTCACTTTATAATTGTAAAAAACATTATTGGAATGCTACGTTTTGAATGTTGTACATTTTGAAAAGTAGTAAATAGTCAAGTAAACAAATTAAAAATAAAATGATAGACAAACAACCAGCTAAAACATTCCATAAACGATGCATGAATAATTTGAGAATGTTATTAAAGACCAGATAAGAACATTTAAAAATTTCAAAGTTATGAAAAATATTATTTCTGAATGTTCAAAGTGTCCAGATTTTTTTAAAATCTTGGTTTTGCAAACATTATTAAATTAATTATTAAATGACCAACTTTTGAAAAGTTCTGAGAACAGTTCATGTTAGTTGGGTTTACATCAAAATTACAATTTGTCTCATATTTAATGAAATTTGCATCATTGGTTCTGCTGTTTATTACTATGCTCTGAAACTATCTGTATTGTGTAAATGCAAAATAAATAAAGGTGACTCCACCTGCGTGTCCTTGGTGTCGTAGGTGATGAAGGCATCGTAGATGCAGCTGTCAGAGCTCAGTTGCTGATACCCAGTAAATCTGGCTTTCAAATAGTAGAATAAGTAGGATACGTCCCAGTAGAAAAGGTGCATTGCGACGGCCACAAAAGTAGTGCATATAATGCAAAAAGTGGAGAAGAAGTACGCCAGAAACGCCAGCTGGTCATCAATGCATTCTGCAAATTTTAAAATCTATCACCGCTTTGCCTTTCCTCTCTTCCGGCATGGCGCACGTCACTGCAGTCACCAATCTGGGGATCTTCACTTTAGTCTTGTAAATCCACAGAATGAATTCAAGTAGGTTGCAAGTGCAGTGGAAAGGGTTGCCATAGAGCGACAGCGTCTTTAGGTAAATCTCGGTTTCAGATGGAAACGTGGACTGGTTGATTGTTATGAGCTGGTTGTGACTGAGATCAAGCTTCTCTAGGTTCACCGCTCCCTGGAGGAATCCACTGGAAAGCTTGTATATTCGGTTGTGCTGCAGATCAAGGAACTCCAAAGAAGGAACATCATTTGAGAAGTTACTCGATATTTTATCGATGATGTTGTTACTTAAAATGAGCTCTCGGAGATGAGGGAACCGTCTTAACATTTCCCAGCTAACGTTCGTCATGTGATTGTGGCTTAATTGCAACCTTTGGATGCTTCTGGGAAGATTTGTATAAATCCTAAAAGGGATCTTCTCAATGTAGTTATAGGATATGTCAAGATAGGTCAGATTGGTCAAGTCTTCGAACAGACTATCGTACGTTCTGTCTTTTAGCCTCCACATCTTGCCGAGGTTATTGTGCTGGAATTGCAGCTCTTGAAGAGACTTGCTTGACATGGTTTTGGTGGTTAACGTATAGATGCTATTGGAGCTCATATTTAACACTTTTAAAGAAGGCAAATATTTGAGAAAGTTCAAATTGTGCGTCACACCTTGTACAGTGAAGTAATGGGGGTTGTAGCTAAGATCGAGCACCTCAAGACTCTGCAACTCTCGGAAGGCGTAATCGTATGCCAGGTCAATTTTGTTGAAGGACAAGTCCAGATATTTGAGGTCTGGGAGCGATGTGAATTCAGATCCATTGGGAGCCGTGGCAAAAGCCATTTCCTGAGAGATTGAGGCAAGATATGTTCCCGTAACTCTCAAACTGTTCAGGAGAAATTAAGAACAGGTTGTTTCGGCTGAGATCCAACACGCGACCGGCGGCGTAGCACTCTGGTTTTACGAGATGTTTTGGAACATCAAATAAATGTCCTTTAGGATAAGGTTCTGGCATCGAAGGCATCATGAATGAAGACTTTAAACCAACACCCGTGTCTTTAGGCAGCTCCCCATTTACGGTCACCGGGTAAAGTCTGTTTTCTGAAAGGTAGATTAGTTTCACA
This sequence comes from Ptychobarbus kaznakovi, assembly GCA_027422405.1. Lineage (NCBI taxonomy): Eukaryota > Metazoa > Chordata > Actinopteri > Cypriniformes > Cyprinidae > Ptychobarbus > Ptychobarbus kaznakovi. The sequence continues at coordinate 29,183,057 of CM049804.1, read as the reverse complement.
TGTTGAAATTTTTCAAATATGTTTGCTTGTGCACGGACAATGAAGTTTGTTCCTACATTCAACACTGACAAATTTTGTAAACCAAACAGAGAGCTGAAGGTCTCATTTTGGATTTCTTTGAAAACCAAGCCTTGAAGGTGCAGCGTCCTCAGCGAGGTTAAGTTCGCGAAGCTGGGCGATAGTGTAACCGTGGGGGGGTAAGCCTTGAGAGCGTAGTTAAACGAGAGATCGAGTTTTCTCAGCAGTGGCAGATTAGTCAAGAAAATCACATCTTGAATAGGACCTAACAAGAAATTAAACGACAGGTAGAGTTCCTTAAGCTGTGAGATGTTTGCGAACCAAGTAGGATCGATTTTATTGATCGAATTCCCAGCGAGGTGCAGAATCCGCAGCTTTCCGAGGCCAGCAAAGGCTCGAGGATGAATTTCAATGGAACCATTTTTACACTCAATACATGGATATGGAGCATTTTGACATCGTGGACAGTTCCCTTGGATTTTTAGACTTGTCAGATTGCCGAGTCCTCGGAAATCATGCTCTCCGACGTACGATATTCTGTTTGAAGCGAGCTCAAGTGTCATCAATGACTTAGGTAATCTTTTGGGGACTTGAGTTAAGTTGTTGTAAGACAAAGTAAGATGTTTCAACCTGGTCAGGACAGAAAAACTTCCGTCTTCTATTTGATAATATCTTGAGCAAGGATTCCAGTAGTAGCAGTTTCTCGAAAGGTAGATGAGTGACAGATTTTGCAAATGCGTGAAGGATGTTGAGTTTAACTGTGTGATCTTGTTCTCAACCAGCTTTAGTTCTCGCAGATTGTTTGGAATATCTTTTGGTATGTCCAATAGACCGATCCCGTTGAGCTCCAGCGTACGTAACATGGTCAAATTCGAAAACACTCTATCGACGAACAGAACCTCCCCATTCTTATTCAGCCAGTTTAGATTTAGATAGGTCAGATTCAATAGGTTTTGAAAATTTGCTGCTGTTAAGTTCTTGATCTTGTTCTCAGATAGATCAAGGTTTGTTGTGTTGGGTAAGAATGCTGGAACCTTTTTGAGTCCACGTCCATGGCAGTCGACCACAACTGTCATTGTGGTTACATTTTCATGTATATCGCAGGGTTGAGTCTTCAGATTCGTCGTGTCCATTTGACAAAGGGCTAGTGTGATCTTTAGTGTCATAATGAGCCAGACGTCTACTTTTATCATCTGTGGGATATGAAACACATGGATAAACGGCATGGAGCAATATGACAAATTTTGACAAAAACATTTGTAGCTTATTAAAACAATGCATTTTTATGTGCATGGCATTGTCTTTGTAACCATGAATAGCTAATGCAAAAGTCTAAGAGCAAGGCATCTAATTTTATTACCGGTGGGAAAATTAAACCGAGCAATTATTATTGAAAATCCACAAAAAAATTGTTGGTGAACTATACCAACATGACAAAAGCAATGCATTTTTATGTGCATGACATGCAATTGTCTTTGTAACCATGAACAGCATATGCAAAAGTCTAAGAGAAAGGCATCTAATTTTATCACCGGTGGTAAAGTGAAACTGAGCAATTATTATTAAAAATCCACACAATATTTTGGTGAACTCTACCGAAATGATTTGAGCAATGCATTTTTATGTGCATGACATGCATTTGTCTTCATAACCATGAACAGCGTATGCAAAAGACTATAAAAGCTTGCATTCAAGCTCATCTCTTTACAAATCAATTATATATCACATAACAATGAATAACCATATAGGAAAGATACATACTAGCTCATTAATTGAATGAAGTGCTCTTCCTTACCATGGTATTTAATGTCCCGGTTCAAGCTATGCAATGCGTAGACCCAAAATAAGCGGCGTCTGGTGATGCACACACAGTTGCATTTAGGAAACAGGAAGTTTTGGTTTAACAGTTAAAGATTATTTGAACCCTAACAGCTCTAAATGTTGCTTTTGATCGGCACCTGGCAGTCCACTGACTAATATAAATCGTTCAGTTTCTATTTAATGCTGTTTGTTTGATGTTTTTTTTCATTAGTCACATCTTACTGGTTGCTGTGTGGATCAGTGCAGCCACAGAGATGAAAGTGGTTTTGTCAGTTGCCCGAATAAGTGAGGAAGTTCTGCCTTCTTTGTTCCTTCTTCTCTGGCACAGATCACATGCACATTTACAAACGTTACAGGGGCTCTCTTTAGAAATAGAAACTGGAGCAGTCCTTCTCTGTATATCCCCAAAATATTTAATTTCAAGACACAATCCCAGTATTTTCAATATCAGGTTTATACTCAGCTTGCTTCATTATTTATCTGTAGTTCAATATATGGAAATATATCTTAAAGATGAAGTGATTTTTGTCATTGATAAGAACAGTTTCCCATATCAAGAATCACTATATGCTACTGTAATGTGCAGAGTCACTGTAAGTCAAACATCCGCAGGTTTATTTCCTTATAAAAATGAAACATTGACACTGCGGTCACTGTAAAGCTGTTTGTTTGAGTGTTATTTTTAGCGGTTCCGTTTGGAGACACAACTACCACAGAAATTACACACTTTGTCTTTATGACTTGAAATTTAATAAACAGCATTTTTCTAAAGTTGTTGATTTGGGTAGAACAACAAATTGCCTATTTGGATATTCTCTGTGAAATTACAGAAGTATAATAGCATATAAATTGCACTTGTATAATGGGGATTTCCACAATATATGATTTAGATCAGTAACACAAAGCCTTTATGCATAATGCACATTGTAATGAATTATATCTTGTCATAAAGTGTTTTGACCAAAGTTAAAATGCATTATAATTAGTGCCGTCAAACAATTAATCGCTTCCAAAATAAAAGTTTTTGTTTACATAATATATATGTGTGTACTGTGTATATTTATTATGTATATATAAATGCACACACATACAGTATACATTTTGAAAATATTTACATGCATGTACATTTATTACATATAAATATATAAACATAACATATTTTCCCTAAATATATACATGCATGTGTTTGTATTTATTTATACATAATAAACATACACAATATACACACATATTATGTAAACAAAACTTTTATTTTGGATGCGATTGACAGCCCTACAGATTCCTTGGAAATATATGTTTCAATGCATTATACTTTCCAAAGTTGTAACAATGAATAGATAAGTATAACAAGGTAAAACTAATTATTCATGAGATAATTCAGTGCATATAATTACATTAATGCATTCCTTCAGGTCTACAGTATAAAGAGGTGTTTGTTATTAGCAGCCATTATATCATGTAGTATATCTAGGAATATACAGTTATCCGTTACCTCATTGCCAGCATGACACTGGGCTTTGCCCGTGATCTTTTTCATCTTTAAATCACTTTACATAGAAAGAAGGATCTGGGTACACAGGAGACAGGGTGTCAACTTTGCATTTTTTCCAAATGTGTGACTTAGATACTTTATTGCATTGGTTGCATGCATACCTTGGTATCCTGGATTGCACAGAGGGTGACAGACCCCCCCTCATGAAGAAGCATTTCCACAACAATACACAATAAACAGGCATCATTCATTCATGGAGAGCAATGACACAGACGAAAACAATACCTGAGAAGATTTTCATCCACACACTGATGACACTTTGGACAATAATACACAATAAAGCACTACATCATTCATTCATTTGAAAATCCTTTGTTCCAGAAAAACAGCCATTTCTAAAATATGATGGAATTTTAGTTTGGATGACAGGATTAATAAAAACACTGTAATTTAAGACTACAATAATTTGACCTGGACATTTAAAACCAACATTACAACAACAACAAAACAACAAAAAACATGATTAGCATCCTGATTGGGGAAATAACTAAGGATTTACAGTAAGTATAAAATTGCTTAAATTTACATAAAACTGCTACGACATACTACTAAAATAACAAACTGAACCTCAAATAATGAAAAACTATATAAACGTAAAAAAATGACAAAAACAGACAATAAATTTAAAAATGAAAATAGGACATAAAAATAAATGCTAATTCAAAGTATTAATAATCTATAATGGTATTGTAATGATAATAAAATAACACTAATATGAATATGCATATATACTACTACTACTAATAAAAACAGTAAAATGATTAATCAAATAAAGTATTTGTAAAATTATTATTATTTTCATAAAACCTGCATACATAATAAAATTGGTGGTGTTGAAGAGAGATCCCCATATGATTTTAAAGTGCTTTGGGTGTACAGCAATACACAATGAAAGCACAATATAAATGCCTCATTCATTCAAAATAATAAGCAAAATTCAGTTTTAATTGAAGCACAATCAAGGCAACTTTCCAAATATATGTTAACTACCAAAGAATGAAAGTGTATGCATTAAACTCCATTGTTATTTTTATTTGTAGTTATACGGACAATAAAACAAAGTCTACCAACATTAAGTTAAAGGTGGTTTTGAGGAAGAAGCTTTCAAATGCAGAAATAAAGCTTTAAAGATGTGTCAGCAGGTCCATGGAGTGTGTCCCAATCACAGAGTTTCTTGGAAGAGTTTGTTGTATTGCTGACGGTCAGTTGCCATGACATTTCTGAGACTGAACCAGAAGTACCTCTGCGCTTGAGGGTTCCTCGGCCACTCCAGAACTGATTTTTTATACAACCTCTTTCTCAGACTGAGGTACTTGGAATGACAAGGCATTTTCTCCAAGAATATCAGTACGATAACATCATTCCTTTCATCCATGAGTCGCTGGTGGGCCAAATAAAAGGCTGTCCTGAAGCTGCCGCTCTTGATGTATCGTCCAGTCAGAATGAAAACCGTGCGTTTACTCAACTGTATGCTTTGGGAAAGGTTTTCAATGAGTGGACATCCAGGAACCCAATCCCGCTCTTCCAAACAGAGTTGCATTCTCGGCTCGCCCTTGTCTTCCAGTTGAATGCGAAGCTCTTGCATGACCCACTCTTGAACGGCTGAATCAGTCGTATCATAGACAACAAAGGCATCGTAGGCTGTGCTGTTAGAGGAAAGCCGACGGTATCCCTTGAGTTTGGCCAAACAGAAGTGGTAGATGTACCAAACATCCCAAAGAAAGAGATGGCTGGAGATGGTGAGCGTGAGGATGCTAAGAATCACAGATGTCAGTAAAATGCAGAGGAGGATGGATAGTGAGTTGTGTTGGCAGGCTTGGATGTTGAGGAAAATCACACTTTGACCTTTTTGGGCACTTGGTGAAGCACAGGTGACGTCCATTGCGAGGCGCGGGATGTTCACAGATGTCCTGTTGATCCATCGGACAAACCACGTGGCATTGCAAGAGCATACAAACCGGTTGTTGTTCAAGTAAAGGGTCTGCAGCTGGTCTACAACATTTCCCGGGAAATTCGACTCATCAATGAACTGGATGCGATTGTAACTGAGATCCAGGACCTTGAGACTGAATGCATCCTTGAGAAAATTGGGAGTCAGTTTCACAATGTTGTTCTTGTGTAGAACCAGAGTTTGGATTGATTTTGTATAGTTAGACAAGCATGCAGGAACATCTGTCAGGTAATTCCCACTGAGGTCTAACAGATTAAGGTTTTTAAGGTACACAAGGCCCGCCCAACGAAATGACTTTAACCGGTTGTTAGTAATGTACAGCTTTGTGAGGGTGTCTGGAAGACCTTCAAAAACGTCTAGGGGGATGAAGTTTAGGTTGTTGTGAGAGATATCGAGAGACTTCAAAGCCAAAAGTTTCTTAAAGTAATTGGCATACCTCGTGTCTCCGTCTCTCCACAACATATCAAGACGGTTGCCTTTAAACTCCAAATGCTCCAGAGAAAAACTCTCCATTTCCGTGTTGGTAGATGTCGAGATTTGATTATCGTTCATGATTAATTTGTTCAGCTTACCCAGGTTCTTTGTAAAATTCAGCATGTGAGTTAAACCCTCAGCCACGAAGTAATGGCTGTTACGGCTGATATCCAGAACCACCAGGCTGCTCAGTTCCTGAAATGCTGAAGAGAACATCAAATCCAGACGATTGTCCGAAAAGTCTAGATATTGTAACTTCTTCAAATTGACAAACTCAGAACCGTTCAAACTCTGGCTCATGGCGTTCCCAGAGAGATTCAAACAATTCAGCTCAGCAAGATCCAGAAATCTGGAATGAAGGAAAAATATGTTATTCCTACTAATATCCAACGTTTTCCAAAGGAACTACATTCGTTGTTGAAAGGACTTGAAATCCAGAGTTCCTTATCCTTGTATTTGCAGCTGCGTGCATATTCGTCATAAAGGAAATAGTGCATATCCTTCACTTCTCCATTGTGGTACTGTGCACCTTGCGACATTGGAGAACCATAACGGTTTTCTCTGTGGTTAGAAAGCAAAGTTTCTCCTTGAGAAGGCATTGAGATTTTGTTGTCGGACAAGTTGATGATTTTGAAGCTTTTCAGGTTCCTCAGGACGCTGAGATGTGCTATCTTTATGAAGTTTGTGCCAAGATCAACAAGCTCCAGTTTGTTTAAATTAGCCAAAGGTTGGATGTCTTCCTGTTCGAGTTCTTGAAACACATACCCTCTGATTCTTAGGACCTTCAGAGATTTAAGGAGATGGAATGATCTTGAAAGGTTGAGGGATGTAGGATACACCTGGAGCTCGTAATTGAAAGACAGATCCAACTCTTCCAGATTAGGCAACAATGAAGGAAAGGAGGTGCATGTTATCTCCTTAGCCAAAAAGTTGCTCGAGAGGTCTAGAAGACTAAGTTGAGTCAGGTTTTGAAACCACTCCAAAGGGATGTGCGTTAAAGAATTACTATGAAGCCGAAGAGTCTTCAGGTTCTTCAGGGTCTTGAAGGAGTTTGGATGTATCTGAAGGGGACCATTGTTTGGGCATGGAACGCATGGGAAAGGTGCATTATAACAACGTGGACAATTCCCACTCAAGTCCAGTATCTCCAGCTCCGTCAGGTTGTGAAAGTCCATCTCGGTTATTGTCTGAATATTGTTGTTGTACAGGTACAGCTCTTTGAGGCTGGATGGTAGTTGGTGGGGGATGTAGGACAAGTTGTTAGACTTCAGAGAAAGCAAAGTCATCTTGTCAAGCTGCACAAATGCATCCTTCTCAATATAATATGATGTGTTGCACGGGTTCCGGAAGTAGCAGTTCTGGCCGAGATACAGTGTTTGGATATTCGTCAGTTCTGTCAGATTCTCCTTAAGGATTGAATAAATACTATTGACCTCGAGACTCAGAAGCACTATGTTGGGAGGAAGGCCCTTGGGTATGCTTGACAGCTGGTTACCATCCAAATAAAGCGACTTGAGGTTTTTTAGCTTCCAGAAGGTGCCGTTGTCAATCGTCAAGCTCTTGGTGCAGACGCGGTCTTTGGGACCGACCTTGATTGGTACGCAGTTGCAGCGCAGGTCGATCTCAGTGATGTTCTGCAGTTTGTGAAATGAATTGTTCGTAATATGGGGTATGTGGTTGATCGTTAGGGTCAGGTTGGTGGTATTCGTTGGGATTCCCAAAGGAATTTCGGTTAGTTCTCGTTCAGTGCAGTTTACGGCGACCTCGCTCCCGTTACTAGCCAGAGAAACATCACACTTCAGACTTTTGGGGTACCACTCGGCTGCATCCAGCAAAGAGATGAGAACAGCAAAGATGATGGATGTCTTCTCTTTCATCTGTGTATTAAAATATAGAATAATTATAAAACAATACTCATGAGTCCAGTGGCATAGAATTAGGGGGGGGGGGGGGGTGCTAGGGATGTGTCCCTACCGATATCCAGCCACTACCAAAATCTGTCCCTAGCAATATTTTGATCAAATAATTAAATATGTATATGTTTTTGTCATTTCAGACGCATCTGAAACATCATATCATTGATATTACTTAACAAGATAAAGTAAATATATTAGAAAACTGCTCTCAAGGACGCACATTTAATACATGTGCGGAATGTAGTTGCACACCACACTACATTTACATTTATGCATTTAGCAGACGCTTTTATCCAAAGCGACTTACACTGTATTCAAGTTATGCATGTTTGTTCCCTGGGAATTGAACCCACAACCTTTTGCGCTGTCAACGCAATGCTCTACCACTGAGCCACAGGAACACTAGAAGCACAGCCCCGTTTATAACTCACAGGTATTGCACCAATTCAAGACAGCAGTCTAAACAGTTAATATACAAGCCCACTTTAGGAATGAACAAAGTTGCATCGATGAGTTTGAAGTGGTGTTTGTTTGACAAAACAGAGCAAACGGAAAGAGGAAGCTCAATATATATGGCTATTATTAGCTCCCTATAAAAGCATACGGACAGAAAGACTTTGTCCAGAAAGATACACAATCTTTCAGCCTAGGATAAAGTCATGAAAATCAACAATAATAAAGTGATTTTTTTTTTTTTTGGTAAACTATGTAAGTGGCACTCTGTGCTGCAGCAAGATTTGGAAGAGCATCCTGAGTCGCCACGGACAGTCTTTAACTTTAAATTAATGTTGTTCAATGAATGTACAAATCAAAATGTTAGCTGAAATATCCACTAAATAAAAAAACAACACTGATATAAGAGCGTGCAGTTTATCTGTCAACGAGTTTCTTTACTACAGCAACAGCAGAGTATTCTTTCAGCATAATCCTGGGTCCAATTCAATTAATATTCAAATTAAGTGATGTGTGATTAAAGGGATAGTTCACCCAAAAATGAAAATTCTGTCATCATTTACTCACCCTCGAGTAGTTCCAAACCTGTATGAACTTTGTTCTGCCGAACACAAAGGAAGATATTTTTATACCAGACTTTTTTATGGCACCATTGACTTCCATAGTAGGAAAAACAAATATTCTGGAAGTCAATAGTGCTCCAGAACTGCTTTGTTTCCCACATTCTTCAGAATATCTTCCTTTGTGTTCAGATCAAACACATTCACACAGGTTTGGGAACTACTGGGTGAGTAAATGATGACAGAATTTTCCTTTAAGAAAGCCAGCGCTCTGATGCTGGTGTTGTTGGTTCACAAAATCATAATTGTGTAATTATTGTCTGTTAAACATACTATATAAAAAGAAAGGAAGAAAGAATCTCTGTAGGCTATATGAATTATAACCGGGGGGATATTATGAGCTCCATCTGTGTTAAATTACATTTAGCTGGATTCAGATTTATGGCATTAGCTTGATAAATGACTAAATGTATTTATTATTTTTTTTTGCCCACATATCTACCCTGTTTAACACATATTACATGTTTACAGTAGCTCCACATACATCTTCCTCCAAATCAGTGCACAAAATGCAAAAAAAATTTGGTTTAGCTGATATTTCTGGCCTAGTTTTAAATATATGAAAATAACAAAAAACAACATTTTATGAATGTATTATGCATATTAAGACAAAATGCACTTGCAGTAACTACCTCAGATCATGTTTGTTTTGGGACACAATCACTATAGGAGAGAGCCGAATACTGTAAATGAAATAAACATTAAATTACTTACCATCTTCATCAGACCTGGGGTTCTTTTTTGACATTCGTGACTTGTTGTTCGGTACTTTTGCTGGTTTTTCAAATTGGCACACCCTGTGCTACTTGAACAGGTGTTATTGACCAATGAAAAAAATTACTAACAAAAGTGAGAGTGGGCATATTTAAAGGTAACTTCCCCTTGCAAAAAAGTTGTTGTGAATATTTTTCCAGTGATTATATTATATTAAGTGATTATATTACCAACATATTATCAACATTTATTAATGTTAATCATTCATTTGTATGATGTATAATGCATGAGTTATATGTTATTAGAACAATATTGTCACTGAAACACCACCATAAAGAGGAACATCATTACTTTCACCCTTTATCTCAAGGGACGGGTTTCTGTACTAGAGATTAAGCAAAACCATGTCAGGGGTTTGCTCAAGTTCTGCTAAGATTTCCTCATAAATGAAAGCAAAACCAGAAAAGGTGAAGCACTTCAATTATGAAATGATCAAAAATATTCTCTCTGCCCAACATAACAGTTGCTTCTTCAGCATACAAGTACAGGAAGAAAAATTAGAGAATAGAAAGCGGAAGAACATTTCAAACAATGCTATTTAAAAATTAATTACTGGCATAAAATAGGAAATAAAATGACTCGCTAAGAAAAGACAGCATGAGATCACAGTTTTCAAGCTGAAATATTTAATGAAGATGATTCAAATCAAATACATTACGATTATTATTTAAAGTCAACATGAATTCAAATAGATTTACTTTCTTAAATTACTTTCCTGGTCTTACTGTGAACAATTCTTAAGTGCAGTTATTCTAAATAAATTATATTTCAGCCAAATGTGATAACTCCACCTCAAAAACGATTTATCAACCACTCTTACATTAATGTCTTGAGTCTTACAACTCAAGACATTACACTGGGAAATGCATTAGATGACAGTAGTTAAAGGGGATTGAGAACGCTGCTTCATGTTGACTTTAAATTGTTTCAATAAATGTATGCAATTAGCCAGTCAAATAAGAACAGCAAATGAAACGGTGCAAGTTGAGAACAGAATTACAGCTTACAGATCATATAGTGGCTTAAATTGATCTTATTTTTGAATGTGAAGCTCTTCTGGTATGAAGACTAAAATAAACACATGGAACAAAACAGATGCGTCTATCAGGTGCTGCGATATATATATATATATATACTGTCTTTTAAAAATTGTAGAATACTTCCTTTTCATTTTACATATTACACAAAATATACACAAGCACTGTTATCACAGTGGATCGCAATGGCGGATTATCTCGATCTTCATGACAAACGTAGAATATATGCGTGATATCATATGGCTTTACTATGGCTAAATTAAAGCAGTGATTTTAGACATATGGCCATTGCTGCAACCAAATAACAGCGTACCGAATGCAAATGAAGTTTTGCTTTGGTCATCAAAATAACTTTCCAAAGCTTCCACGCAAAGTAAATAAAGTGACTTCCCGAATCGCTCCAACTAGCGCTTCGAAATGTCCTTTTGCTGCTTAACAAAAAATCCTCAGAGCATAACAGCCCCGCACATGCAGTCTTAGAGAATGTGGCTAAAAGAGACATATTAAGTGACCAGTGCAAGAATTTCTCAGAGCAATGCACAGTTCTTATGCCTGGATTGTGTGTCGTCCAAAGAAATCAAGAGATGGATTTGCCTTGTTCCAATGCTTGTTGTCTGTGCTGACTTCTGTAACGTCAAACCATCTGTCATTCGCTTCCATTACAGAAGATTAAAGTCAACAAGAAATCCACATTTTATCCCATTTACTTTCTTAATGTACATTCGTGTCATTCCAACTCCTTCCCTCCAACCATTTTGGCACAAAATGCCTACTTTTCACAATCCAGTTCTGGCGGATACATCACATTAATGGGAGCCAAATGGGATTTACGTTTCATGTTGACTTTGGGAATGATAGTGTTGTAATCGGCTCTTTCAAGTGTTGATTGGGTGATTACAACCAGTTTCCATAAAAAGTGTCAATGCTCCCTGAGCCAATAGTTGTCTTAAGATTCCTTTTCTGCCTCCCTGAGGCAACCAGAGCGGGGGTCATTTGAGGCTAAGTGCAAGAATAAACCGGGAAGCATTCAAGACCTCCGATCACCTCTGGTTTGGCACATAGGAAACTGTGCTATGGATGAATATGGACATATCTTGAGAGAAGACGACGATTCTTCCATTTATCTCCATCTGCAGCATGCTACACTGGGGGAGGAAAAAGAGAGGGATAGATTAGTTGGCCAGTATTCAGTCTCATAATGTCATGCTTCAGGATATCCGAAATCCCCTCAAAGTTCCTGCTCATCCTGATTCGGCATGATAAGGTAATGACTGAAATGAATGACGTCAATGACAAGCCTGGGCAGGATACTTCGAAAACCTTCTCCACAAGGCTTAATGTTCCAAATTAGGAAATTCTAATCACATCCTAAAACTTAAAATCTGCAGAATAGTAATTCCTGATTTGAAGGTGAAGTGGTCCATGTCTGTGCCACTAATGGTACTGTATAGAATTGAAATCTGACTTTTTTTTTGCAGAATTACAGCACACTGACTCTGAGGAATATATAGTTTCACTTTTAATCAATATTAAAAACATAATTTTAATTAATTTGCACAGCTATTTTTACAACACAAAACACTGAACTCTTAAATGTAGTTAGCTAAGGCTGTGGCTGAAGTCAGTTGTAGTTCTCCTGTTTCTCTTTTTCTTCAGTGATTCTGCTTGTTAACAGCAGGTGTTCATCATTGATGCACTATCAGCACTTAATTAATCACTTAATTATCTCATTAACTTTAACTCTGCTTCAGTGTTACTTTAACACTATTTGGAGTGGGACCAAATACACTCTGAGCAGTGTTGATTTAACACTGGGGATTTTACTGTGTACTTTTCATTACTAATTAAAAGTGTAGCTAACTACATTTTAAAATGGTAGCAGAAGGTATAGTTCACCCAAAAATTTAAATTGCATTTTACTCATCCTCATGTTGTTCCAAACCATTTAGAATTCCTTTCCTGAACACAAAATAAAATATTTTGAAGAATATGGGCGTTGACTTCCATATATATTTTTTTCCCATACTATAGAAGTCAATGGCTACCAGAAACTGTTTGGTTACCAACATTCTTGAAAGTTGTAAATACAATGAAAAGGTAATGTTTTGCTGAACTACCCTTTAACTGCAGTTTATCTACTTTAAGTTAAATGACAATGCTTATAAATAGTATTGACCTCCCCTTGGACTTTTTCATTTTTGTTGTTTTACTACATTGAATCACAAAGTAAAAAATCTGGTCAACAGATTTTTTTTTTAAATACATCTCTATGCAAGTAATCTACAATATTTAGCATAAGTATTCATCCCCTTTTATAATTGGCATAAGTATTTAATATGATGTCAGAATTCATCACTGGTGCAACCTTTTTATTGTGTGTTAAATAGCTTTTGTGTACTCAAGGACTTTCAATTGACTGTAGCATAAATGAGTCAGCACTGTGGAAACCATGACTCCATGCTGCTCTATGAAACAGTAATTGAAAAGCACCAGGCAGGGATTTCCATGTCATTGAGCTTCCCTTGGAGTAGCAGTTAAATCAATAATTAAGAAAATATGACACAGCAGTAAAAGCACCAAGAGCAGGGCGTCCTCAAACTGTGCGTCATCGTGCAAGGAGGAGAAGGATGAGGGAGGACACCAAGAGAGCAATGTTAAAGCTCCACTGTGCAAATAACAACTGCTGCTGCCATATCTCATATGATATCTCGGATACAGATATGCCAGAAGATTAATGTAAAATCAGAAATACACCATCTCCAAAGTGAATCATGCTGTAAGGATCTTTTGAAGGTTTTGAGGCTGGAGGGCCAAATTAATGCAGCAAAATATAGGAGTCATCAAGACACCTGGAACTCAAGGAGAATCCGATTTCCAGCAAGACCCCAAGCATAAAGCCAAATATACACAGGAAAGACTTCAAAACAACAACAATTATGTCCCTTAGTGGTCAAGTGTTTAGGGGCTAGTTGCACCATCTGGGTGCAAGTTACAACTTACCCTAGTTTTGACTAAGGAGTACTAAGTTACAACTTACTGTATGCACTACTAAATGTGTTTCCATTGCACCTGTACATTTAGTTGAAACAACTATTCATAAACAAAATATATACGGAAGCCTCCAACCAGGAGTAACGGTTGGAATAAAATATCAGATTGAATTATATCAATAAGCTCTTTTTTTACCTGACAAACTTCAGTCCTTTAGACATACAGTATATTATAACATTGACATTTAAACTTGTTTACATTTCAAGAGAGACCACATTATTTCAATAAACCTCTTTTTAATGGCTCTTCAACACAAACCCGACCTAAAAAAATAATGTAATTTGTGTTTTTTTTATTTAAGTATTTATTTACTGATTTTATTCATTTCAAATACAGTTTCATGATTAAGTAGTACCATATTTCAGTGGAACTGTATTTTGACCATTAGTTACACTGAAAACTGAAACTCACAGCATTACAACTTCTTACTAATATGAAGGCTGCTATTGGATAATTGAGAATGAACATTATTATGTGACTATGCATTATTTTAAGGAGAGCTGACCACCTACTAGCTATGTTCTGACTCTACAAAAAAATAGTGCAAAGTACAGACTTAGTTACAAAATAACTAGTAGTTACTAAGCCTCTAATGTGGACTTTATATTTCAATTTAAAAAAGAACCCCCAAACAGCTGGTGCAACTTGACCCAGACCTGATCGCAGAGAATTAATGTTGCATGGTCTTCATGTAACCTGACTGAGCCTAAGCATTTCTGCGAATATGATCGGTGGGAAAAACATCTCCATGCAGATGAGGTTAAACCGTGAACTACACCAAAACACAGAATCAAGGTGAAACTAACTACTGACATATACTGGGTGGGAGTGATTACTTGTGCAAAGTATTGTTTAATAACTGTAATGCATTGTTTACAAAGAAATAGGTTTCACTCTGATATGAAAGGATATTGTTTTAGTAGAGCAAATCCCGATTCAGTGTTATATAGAAATAGCCAGGGGGTGTGAATACTTTTTACAAGCACTGTATGATCAGCTTACAGCTTGAAAGGCTAGTTTAAAGGTAGTTTCCCCAACACTACGGTGAATTCCAAACAGAAGTGAGCATCCCTATGCCCTACTCCCTTCATGTTCTTTTAAGGGTGTAGGGCATTACCGTCTCGTATAAGCGTTTGGAACTCTGGTGAAGGGAATGACGGACAAAATGTTACTTGACAACGCTGCTCAAGCATTCAGCGCTTCAACAGTTGTTGCAAATAAATATTTATTCTTTATTGTTATTATTTTATTCAAATACTGTCTAATTGTGTCTTATTTACTATTAAACTTTTCCAAAATAAACTTGCAAAAACGTTCCATCTACGTTTATATGTAAAGTCACAATAAACCCCAACTTTGCTTTAAAATGCATCGCAAGATCTCCTAAGTGAAGATCACATGATCACAAACAGAACTTCCGTGAAGTGACCATCGCATGTTCCCTTCGCTAACGGACTTCTGGAAGGGCCCTTCGTGAAGGGAATCAGTTGATCACTTTCGTTTGGAACATCCCTACAAATAGCATCCCCTTCTCGAAGTGCCCTTCAAGGGCACAAAAAAGCAGTTTGGAATTCGCCCCATCTGAGACAACTAGTTGAATTAGGTTAGCTTCAGTTTGAATCAAGGCGAGGGCTACAAAAACCCTTAACTTGCTCTCCAGCTCCAACCAAATGTTAAATCATTCAGCTGCTGACCAATAATGCGAGTCTCTAACTTCACACGGTCAAGCTTTGTAGTTTCTAAATAGCAAAAATGAACCGATAGATAACGGTCTCATTAGGTTAGTTAAATAACTTTGCAGTTAAACCGCTTGCATCCTGATTTCTCTGGACGATCCCTCTCGGCCTGACTCTTGGCCAGCCTGTCCGTGGTGCTTACGCAAAAACGTTCCATCTACGTTCTGATTTGGATATGCGAGACCTTTCAGAGAGGACTCTCCATGCAGATGGACGCTATCCACCGTGCACAGAGGAGAGTCCATTGGCGTCACACAGCTACTGCTTCCCGTACTGCAGCCGGCATCGATGGACGAATTCTGGGAACTCTGGAGGGAATGAATTCCCTCGCTCTGTAAAGACGACATCCTTTTGGACAAGTGGTACTCGTATAACCGTGCCACTTCATGTTCGGATGAAGCTGCCTTGCTCTGCTGATGTTCATTCCGGGCTCGTTCAATCATAAATTGTTCTTTGGCGGGGGAACTTGTGTTCAAGTCTATCGAGTCCTTCAAACTAACTTTTTGAGTTACCCTGTCTGCATGCAATGGACCGCCGTCACCAACCACCTCAGAGTAAATGTGCTCTTCAGATTTATTATTCAGAATCCTATGCAATCTTTGATTGCTTTCTTGAAACGCATAAGACATCCTTTGCAAGTCAAAGGGACTTGAACGCTGGGAATCTCGTCCATTGAAATTGTTGT
Organism: Ptychobarbus kaznakovi; assembly: GCA_027422405.1. Classification (NCBI taxonomy): domain Eukaryota; kingdom Metazoa; phylum Chordata; class Actinopteri; order Cypriniformes; family Cyprinidae; genus Ptychobarbus; species Ptychobarbus kaznakovi. The sequence goes on along the minus strand of CM049804.1, from coordinate 29,166,969 downwards.
ACATTCCAACAAGATCCTCTGATTCTGTGATGTTCATCTGACGGGCTTCCGCTTGGGCGCTCGATTTCATCCCACCATCTTGCTCTTCGATCTTCCCCTGCTGCATTCCCTTCATCACGTCCCTGTGCATTTTGTTGAAGTAGTCCGTCAATGACTTGGTTTCCATAGATTCTGGCTCCATCTCGAAGTGGTCCGAACGGAGAGTGGCAACCGCGGCGGACTGGGAGTCATCTAGAGACGCCCTGACCTCACACGGTACTAATCGAAACTCTGTCTCCTCTTCGGCTAGAGTTTGGTACCCTACAGCTGTGGCTACTAACATTTTCAGAGAGTTTTCGGAGAGTTTCTGAGCTGCGGCCAGCTCTGAGCTCTCCGTCATTTCAGACGAATTTGTCTCATTCCCAGAATCAGAACAGGACTCGGGGCTAAAGGACCGAGATATTTCTACACCTGTGTGTCACAAAGAGACAAACATTTTAGCCATCACACCATACACACGTATACTTTAAAATAGTTTATTTGTACAAAACGTTGATGGCTATGAAATGCAACAAATAAGAACATAAATGATGAAATACATGAACAAAAATGAACCACAAATCATAATGAGATCGCAATTAAATTTCTAATAAAACAAATGCGCACACAATACATGGGGTTTGCATTGAAGACAATGGAATGCGGAGAAACAAAACCAAAATAAAGGAATGGCTGGATGGTCAACGTCAATTAATAAACGTTACAATAGTGTAAGAACCTGAACTATTGTCCGATTGTTGTTGAGACTGTTCCTCAGAGGCCGCCAAGGCCTCCAGAGCTTGTAGTGTGGAGACAACGGCGTCATTGAACATGTCCTCGGTCCCACCGGCCCCTTGCATCGGAACCGAATCGATCAGCGACACAGGGATGTCGTTTTTTAAGCCTTTTCGCTCTTGGTGGTCGTCTTCATCCGAGCTATCCCTGAACCCTGGCGGCGGAGCGGCTATCGCCAAGTTTAGTGACTGCAACAAGTCATCGCTGTCCTCCTCATCATCGCCCTCTGGTGGCGGCGGAAGTGAAGTGAGGTCAATAATGTCGTCACTAGATTCCGAGAGCGACAGAAGAGAGTTCGCCTTGTCCTTCGTCTCCCCCATCATCATCATCATCATGTCCTCCTCGCAACTAATGTCGTCATCATCCTCGGCGTCATCCGTAGTCTCGGCGTAGCAGATATCACGCAGCAAAGGCTCCTCGATACCTTCCGTCGTGCCGAAGATCTTGGCGTCGCCGTAGACCATGTGGGAACCGTACTGGAAGCCGTCGACCTCCAGAGACGCTTCCAGCGGCTTGTAGTCCTTCTGTTGCTCGTACATGTACCGGTGCTCCTCCAGCACTTCTGGGATGTCCTCCATCAGTCTTTGGTATCCCAAGTTTTGAGGGTTCACAGAGTCCAGCGGATGATCGCCGAATATAAAGGACACCTTGGCGCTTCTGGGCGACTCTTGAGGTTTGCCTTTTGGGACACTGAAGTAGGGCTGAGGATGCATGTGGCTTGCTCTAATCGCCCGCTCAGCTTTCTCGTCCCCATGCATGCGATGCTGCAACTGCTGCATTTCGGAGGCAGTAGGGGAAATATCAAACTCTCTTCGCCCACAGATGGTGTATTCGGGGTGGGGCTCATCACATGCACTGCAGGAACCGTAATTCCAGTCGATTGCTTGGTAGTTGTGCTTGACCCTTGAGTCTTGTCCTTAGACGGAAACAAAAAAGGCGTTATGTTATTAAAGTCAGATTCACATTAAAACAATTTAAATAAGGGGTTTCTTAAACTTTATGATTCAAATGACCCCCATTGTCCAGTGTAATATTCCAAGACCCATTATATTGGCCAAAAATATTCCCTTATATTGCCCAAAATATATCTGTCAAGTACTTCTGCTGTAATTATGACAACAAAGATGGTTGTTTTCAAACTCTTTATTTAAAGAGTGTGATATAGTATATTAAATTAATGTAATCATAATTGATTTTGTGATTACAGAAGTTTCAAGAACTGTATGTTCTTCAATAAAAACAATAGTTATTGAAGTGGAAAAAGAATTATGATTTGAGTTTGCATCTTGCATGTTAAATAATTTAGATTTGAAAAAATATAACAATACTTTTTTTATTTGTTAACATTAGTTAGCATTTCTTATTATTCTTAGTTGATGTTAATTTTAACATTTACTAATAAATTATTAAAACTAAAGGTATTGTTAATATTATTGCAATGTACTAACATAACCTAATAATGAACAGTTGTATTTTTGTTACATAATTTGTTATAATAAATAAATAAAGTTTGCTGGTGCGGCTTTGAGTTGAGAACCACTGCCTTTAATAAATAAGCAACTATTTCAAGCTGATCAATGAACGGTTATATTGTTTAGTTCGTGTGCATGCTCTTACCTGCAGTGTTGCTGTTGTTTGCCATGTTGAAGATGGACCTCCGTGAATCGACCAGCAGCCTGTAATAACCAGCAGTCAAACACGCCAGGTTCATAGCGTCACTGGATTCCATTATAAGTGTGATGGGCTACAGGAAGAAATATTTTGCAGAAGAAATGCATAAATAATCAGTAAACTATGGGAGGCTGTGCAGTTTAAATTATTTTAGTGATCCTAAAACTCCCTTAGTGGTGGTAAATTTACAGTAATAAATTATCTTAAGCAGCTTACTGCTCTTAAAAAAACAGTAGCATCTGCAAAAACGTTTTTTCAAATAAATAGTTACAGCTATTAATATTACGTTTTTAGTTCACGCTTGCAAAGCAATGTAGCAAACTTAATGTACTGCATGTATTGACTTATGTTTTATTAAATGAAGCATGCATATGTCAGAAACTATTAATTATTAATTCATATTTTCTTTATAAGCACTGGATGAAAGGGATGTTTTATGTGGTAAACAATCAGTAAATAGTAATTTATTAACAATCAAAAATAATCTGCTAGGTAATACAGTTTTTAGTTCATGTTTGCACAGCAATGTAGCAAACCTATTATATTGCATTAATATTTTCTATTGTCAGTAACTATCAGTTATTAATTCATGTTTTCATAATAAGCACTGGATTAAAAAGGATGTTGAATTGTTATGAGTCCTTTATATTGTATACAATTGGTGAAATGCATATGGTAAATTGTCAATACATAGTTTTCATTTATCAATAATTTATATTTTCAATATGCATTTATTGACTTAACTATCTGTTTTATAAAATGAAATATTATGCAGTTTTTAGTTCATGTTTGCAAAGCAATATAGCAAACTTAATATAGTTATTTTATAATTTATATTGCATTTATTAACGGTTTTATAAAATGAAGCATGTCTGTAACTATGAATTATTAATTCATATTTTCAATATAAACAATGGATAAAGGGATGTTGAATTGTTATGTGTCATTAATACTGTAGTAATACATGTGGTAAATAGTTTAAATGTATCAATGCATATTAAATTAATCTGCCATGCAATATTGTTTTAGTTCACTCATGCAAAGCACTTAACATATTGCATACTGACTTAACTGTTTTATAAAGTGATGCATGCAATTGTAAATATGAATTATTAATTCATGATTTGGTTATAACAGCTGGATGAAGGGGATGTGGAATAAAAGGGATGTTGTCCTCAATACTGTGATGCAATGCAACTGTGGTAATGCACTTGTTTAAATGTTATCGCATTAGATGGAAACATATGAAACCAAATGCTTTCTGCAAACAAATGATGTTTTTATCATCGCACCTTAACATCCAGGACGTGAAGCTCCACTCGCACGTTCCTTTCGTCCTCCGTGTACATCTCGATGCGGTTGACGTGGCTGAAGTCGGCCAGCAGCGCCACCAGGTTGGTTTTGGTGTTGATGACGTGACTGATGCCGTAGCGCGGCCCGACCAGCAGAGTCACCTCCGTGTGTTTCTCTCCTTGCTGTCAGATCACAAACACAGCGGCGTGAAACAGCAGCTGAAGCTAGTGTACTAAAACTATACATTACCATTAATTACTTTGTACTTCATAATAGAGGGGAGGATCTGCAAAAGTGAAATCTAGAATGTTTGCAGTGCTCAGTAAAAAAACATGTTATCCTTGATCTGTCAGCTTCTTTCAATTTGCACGTTACTGTACGTTGTATTTTGCATAAGTCAATATTATGCACTTGCACATACAGATGTACATAGTCCGTTCCTCTATATCTACATAGTTTATATTTCTACTTCTGCGGCATAGTTTTATTTGATATTTTATTATGTTTGTGTGTGTGTTTTTATTTGATCTTTTACATAGTTTTTGCACTTGTCTTGGCATTCACTGTGACAGCAAATAAAGATTTGCATTGTTTTCCTCTCTGTGCACATGACAATAAACACTTTGAATCTTGAATCTTTAGTTAAATATGGAAAATAGCATATGCATTTTTTTAAAGAATAAAATAATTAGAAATACATTTCTCTTTACTGAACAGAATAACAGCAAATAACAGCAAAACAAAAAAATGATACAGAAATATAAATAGAAATCATATGAAAAAATGCTAGAAAATAAAAATACAGTGAAATTATTATTGATTTGTTTATAATTTAATATTTTTTAACAATGAAAACATCAAAGTAGGCACACCACAGCTCCAGAGAAGTATTTAATAATGTTCTCACCGTTCTCACTCATAATTTTTAACAAAAAAATTATTATAAATCATTAGAAATGGAAATTCCTCTTTACTAAACAAAATAATAGAACTGCAAAACTAACAAAATAAATCACGACCTCACATGCTAGAAAATAAAAATATAGTGTGAATGATTATTGATTTGTTTATAATGTTATAAATATTTAACAAAATAATTTAATAATTAGAAATCAATTTCTTTTTGCAAAACAGATCAGCATAATTAAAAGAAAAGGTCAAATGCTAGAAAATGAAAATATCGTGTGAATCCTTGATTTGTTTACGGTTTTATATCTAACAAAAATACAATTATTAGAAATGTTCACTACAAAACAGAAATGACAGTAAAACAAAAAAAAAATCATATACTTAAGCTAGAAACTATTTTCTAAAAAGAAAATTACATTTAATAAAAAAATATTTTAATATTTTTTTTTATTTTAAAATAAAAAACGAAATAGCAGCAAAAAAAAAAAAAATCCCATACTTCATATGCTATGAAATGTAAATGTAGTTTCTTGACAGCTGACGTTTAAACTGTGGATCTGCATTGAAAGGCCTCTCTGTGAACGAGTCTGTGCACTTACGACCAGCGTGGACTTGAACACTTGTCCTCCGTACAGCCGGAGATCACTCAGATATTTCAGGTAGTGGACCTTCGCCTGCAACGCCGTCAGCTTCAACACAGCACAAATCCCAGCAGAATTAGGGAACAGAAAGTGTCAAAGCACAGAAATAGAGCACTCTTTCTTCTTCTTTTGAATATGTGTCTCTGGGAAAAACAAGTTCAACTAGGTTTATTTGCAAAGACAGACTGTGCTTTATCACAATACTGAAGTGCAATGCACTATAGCACTACATTATATCTGATTGTTTAATCATTGCTTTAATTTAATGTGATATTATATATGCATTATGTCTTACATATATTCTAAAAAAATAACAATAATACAAATATATTTACTCTTTTAGAATATTCAGTAGGATACTGTATATAAGCAGATATAAATATAATACAAATAACATGCATATACAATGTGTATATATAATAACTGACTTGTTAATATAAAAAAATACATATAAATAATAAAAATTTGAACATGCACATACATTTAAAACTGACTAATACATATATATGCTTATAGAAGCTAAAAATGTAAAAGCAATACATAAGAAATATATAAAATGTCTATTTATACATGCTTGTTTTTGACAAAAAAATAAATAAATAAAGTGTTATATTCAATAGTCTTTGCTGTGATAGCTCGTGATATTTCACTGGTGCTGCTATTGTGAAAATCCTACAGCGTGTTATATTATGCATTGAAAAGATGGATTTGAATTGCACTTTTCATATGTACATCAAGCTGTGAAAGTTTCTTCACCTTTTTGCCTGGAGGCACCAGGTTCTGGTTGGTTTTCAGGATGTGTGTGAGCGCTTTCTTGATGTTCTTCTCTTTCATGCTGGACAGAACCGCTGGAGGCAGAAACTGCGCCAGACCCCACTCCTTTCTATAAAGACACGGCGGGAAACAAGAGCGTTCACGCTGAATTCATCTGCTCTTCTCATCTAAAGAAACCTTTCACTCGCCCTCATGCAGAGCAAACCCCAATCACTTGTCTTTCTTTGGTGAAACACAAGGTTAGGAAGAACAGTTGAGCTTCTGCTGTCCATAAAACATATGTGTCAAAGTTGTCACATTTTTTGTGGACTTTACGAGCAATTTCTGAGTGAAAACTTTCTTCTTCTTTTTTTAAAGTGTACAGTGAAGGTTTTTCTCCATAAAGGACCAAAAAGCACCAGAAAAAAGCACTGTATTTTCTGTTTTAATTTGAATTTTCATTACATTTTATTAGTTTTTATAATTTTATTTGTATTTAGTTTTAAATTTTTTTGTTTTTATTTTAAGTTTTGTTAAAGTTTTAGTAATTTTGTTGTGCTTTTGTCATTCTTATAATTTTTTTATGTTAATATAGTTTAGTATTTTTTATTTCAGCTTTAGATATTTTAGCACATCAAGTTAACTTACATTCAAATAAGAAATATTCAACTAGCTGAAATAAAATAATTTGTTCAATATTTTATTCCTGTTAACATTTATTTTATTTTATTTCAAGTACAATAAAGTGTATAATAAATAATAAGCCTGCCTTCCAAGTCTACTTATATGAAGTTATATGATAGTTTTTTGCATGGAACAGACTAAAATGTAATCTTTAACACATTTGAAGTGCTTGACCACTAAACTAAATGTCTGTAATGCCTGTTATTTATATGACTTCTAAGTGTACTTATATGAGTGAACTTAAACTGCATACAGTGCATATGGACTACTTTCATTTCTGTCCTTTAGAGAGTTCGACTGTCACGGTTCAGAAATAAAGCTGCATGAAGACTCAATTATTTTTTGTGTTCCACAGAAAAAAAACAAAAACAAAAATCAACTCCATACAATTTGAATAGTTGTCTGTACTACTCCTTTAATAATTGTGAGCACAGACATGAATGTTGAACACTCACTCGATGTATTTCAGCGAGACTTTCTGCGTTTGTTTGGTGCTGAGTGTCAAGATGTACATCTGAAGAGCAGCCAGGCGAAGCGCCGTGTCGTATTTGAGCTCCGAGCCGAAACGCTCCTGCACCACATCCTTACAGCTCTGCATTCAGATGAGCAGAGAACCAGAATTAATACACCGTGTGCTTTAGCAGACATAACCTTTCTCTCCGATGTGACGTACTGAAAGGAACACTTCAGCCAAGAAGGAAAATCTGCTGAAGATTCATTCACCCTCGGGTCAGTCAAGATGTAGATGAGTTTGTTTCTTCATCAGGTTTGTAGAAATGTGTCTCTGCATCAGTGTCTCAGCAATGGATGCTCTGCAGTGAATGGGTGCCGTCAGAATGAGAGTCTGATAAAAACATCACAATAATCCACAGTCCATCAGTTAACATCTGGAGAAGACAAAAGATGAAACAAACCCAGCATTAAGACGTTTTTAACTCAAATACAAGTCCATAATCCATAATAACGCTTCCTCCAGTGAAAAAGTGTTCTGGTCTGAATCAGGAGAGAAATCAGCAGCGTTTACAAGACAAAACAGTCCAGAACAGCTCTAAACAAATATGTGGCTGGATTGTGATGTGAGAGACAACAGCAGAATATGCATTATTATGTGTTATTAAAAATGCAACACCAAAATCCAGCCACATATTTGTTTAGAGCTGTTTTGTCTTGTAAACGGTCCAGCCACATTTCTGTTTTGTCTTGTACTCTCCTGATTCAGACCAGAACACTTTTTTACTGGAGGAAGAGTTATTATGGATTATGGACTTTTATTTGAGTTAAAAACATCTTAATGCTGGATTTGTTTCATCTTTTGTCTTCTCCAGATGTTAACTGATGGACTGTGGATTATTGTGATGTTTTTATCAGACTCTCATTCTGACGGCACCCATTCACTGCAGAGCATCCATTGCTGAGACACTGATGCAGAGACACATTTCTCCAAACCTGATGAAGAAACAAACTCATCTTGGATGAACTGAGAGCGAGTAAATTCAGCACGTTTTCATTTTCGGGTGAACTATTCCTTGAATATTAATCCCAAGTAGGGCTGGACAACAAACACATTTTGCTTCACTGTTTATACTGCATTAACACCAACTATATTGTAAACAATATGTATTTTAAAGTGATACATCTTTCCTTACTGTTTACAGTAGCAATTTTACATGCATATGCTGATTATTAAACTGCATCTTCCAATTGCACAAACATCGGATGAAGTTAATGAAGCACAAACATGAGGAATATAAACCTGATAAACAAACAAACGGTGAAAGAAATGCATTATAGGTTTCTGATATATCAGGCTGAAGATTTCTTCTGAGGAAGAGAATGAGAAAAGACTGAAAACTAGCGTCCATAAACTGAGCAGAACGTCACAGACGCGTTACCTGAACGTAGAGGTAATCGAACGCCACAGCGTCTCTCCTGAGAAGATCCACCGGATCTTTGGGAAGGAAACTGATGCGGAAACAGCACTTCATCTTATGTGAGCCCGGCCTTTGGGTCACCTAAAAACAAGAAATCATGATCATATTTCTCTGTACTCTGTCTATCTATTCTCTCCTCATATTTAACTGCTTGCAGATTCAGCATCACTTTCTTTCAGTAGCGGCTCATCTACAAACCTGCATCAGCATCTCCTGCTCGTGCAGAAGCATTAGCTTTGTTGCAGATCCTTCCGTCTTGTGCTCCAGCGTCAGAGAGAAGTGCTCAATGCTTTTAATAGACAGCTTCTCTTGCAGAGTCAGAATAACATCCTTTCAAACAGAAGAACATCTCGGTTATTCATGTTCAACACGTGACAGTGCTAACATTACAAATGTTTTAATAAGCATTTTATATTATATATACAGCACTGGGTACATTACTTTGTAATTGTAGTCCATTGCTGATTATAAATTACATGATGAATTTTGTAGTTAGTGATCTATTAGATTACTCAATTTTAGGTAATGTATTCTGGGATTATTCCATTCTTTGTTTTCAACAACATGAAGTGCATTAAATATCACATTACATCAGTGTTTCCCAGACTGGAGTAGAGAAAAGAGGAATTAGAGAGAATCAATAAATGATCAATCATTTACTGCCATTGTTTGGATATGTAGTCACACAATCCATAACTGTAATCTGATTATGATTTATGATCATTTTAAAATGTAACAATCAAATTACAAGCAAGTCAGAGTAATTAATTTGGAAATTAATATTTGCTTTCGTACATTTTGTATATTTGTGTAATATTATACTTGTCAGTTATCCGTTTTCAAATATGTTTGATTTAGTTTCAAATTAATATTGCATAAAATACGCTACTATTTAAGGGTTTGAGCTCGGTAAGATTTTTTGAGGCTCACCAATGTATGATCAAAAATACAGTAAAAATTATGAAATATTATTATAATTTAAGAAAACTGTTTTCTATGTGAATATCTCTTAAACTGTAATTTATTTCTGTGATCAAAGCTGTATTTTCAGCATCATTACTCCAGCATTATTAGCAATGTTAGAAGCAGTTGCGCTGCCCAATATTTTTGTGTATATTTTTCAGGATTCGCAGATGAATAGAAAGTTCAAAAGAATGGCATTTATTTGAAATAGAAATCTTTTGTAACATTAAAAATATCTTCACTGTCACTTTTCATGTATTTAATGCATCCTTGATAAATGATAGTATTAATTTCGAAAAAAAAAAAATTTTTGCTTGCTACAATAATATTTTACTGCACCATATTTAATGCATGCACAGCAGTATTTTTGCTGATATGGTGCAATTTGTAAATACTGCAGAGCTGAAATACCTTAATGGAGGTGTTGCAGTCAAACTTAAAGGACTTGGTTTGTCCGTTTTCCAGATACACCTTTAAGACATTTGGCATGAAGAGCAGAGAATTATCCTTCACAGTCTCCTGCGGATGAAAACACTCCGTCATGTCTCTAATATCTCTGAGCTGCATGAAGAACACAACTAAAGTGTCTGAATCTGTTCGCTGATCTGTCAGTGATTCCCATCTCTGTGATGATATCAGCACAAAACACATGCGGCTGAATATTTTTAATCATTAACCTCTTGTTGTGCCACTAATTAAGACATGCAGTATGAATGAACACTGAGTTATTTCTTCATAATCTTTCATCACAATGCAATAATTTGCTCCAGAGCTAAAATCAGTTTCCGGCTGACGACATCAATCCTCTTATTCTAATCACATGACTCTATTCTGGTGCATAACGTCCACTTTTCACAATCCAATCAAGCTCAGATGATTATAATCAAAACCCTTATAATATTGTATCCGGTTCCTCTCAGAGATGTCAGATTATGGAAGTAAAATGGGTTGCAAAACACAAACATAAAGGGTGCTCCTTTACCATTTAAAACAAAAACAGTAAATACTGTGATATATGACATGCTTTTTAAGCAGAACGTGTCATTTTTCACTTACAGGTACTTGTCCGTTAATAATGACTTCTTCAGCAAAGCGCACTTTGACCGGATTGGATTTCAACTTGGCCTTTTTAGCTGCACTGATGAAGGCAGATTTGGGCGACTGGATGTGAATAACAGAGGAACAAAAGAAGAGAAATTACTGAAAATCAATGCTATCAAGTCATTATCTTCTGCCTGAGAGCTGAGCCAGAAACTAATGAGCAGATCCAACCGCAGCAGGGTTATTAGAGTCAACTAAAACCATAAAAAAGAAATAGTTTTGTTCTTTGAAATAAAATTAACTTTAACAGTATCCATCCATCCATCCATCTAGTAGCTGAAATAAGTTGAAGTACTAAAATAATTAAATTAAACTAATATAAAATAAAAGAAATGACAAAAACACACAAAACAAAAATGGTGCCTTGCCATCTAGTTGAAATAAAACAAGTTTAAGTACTGAAATAATTAAAACTAATAAATAAAAATTATATGGACATTAAAAAAACTAATAAAATTACAAAAACACAAGAAAACTAAACAAAAATGGTGCCTTGGCAAATAGCCGAAATAAAAAGCTTAAGTTTAAATACTTAAAATTATTAAAACTAATAGAAATGAAAAAACTACATAAACATTAAAAAAAATTATAATAGTATTTGTCACTTTTGACAGTGACAAACATTAAAATTTAACATATCAACAAAAACTATAGTATAGTACATCACTGATCATAAAATAACTAGAGTAACACAGATCTGCAGATGTTTTATTAGTGCTTTCTCCATTGAGTTTGAGGACTTCTGCAGAATTTACCCACAGTCTCAAATTAGCCAGAATTCTAAAAAAAACTAACATTCAAAACATAGTCAATGTGTAGACTTACAGCGTACGGCTGCACCACAGTCAGGATGATGGACTCCTTACAACATCTGCCAAAAATAATGGAAAAAAGACAATAAGAATATGAAATTCTCTAGATGGAATCAGGGATTGTTTGCAAAACCCTGATCTAATACAATGACATTCAGACATCTGACTCGGGTGTTCACACTCATTTTGGGACCACAGTACACACAGTTATTGAAGACAGAAACTGCTGGTCTGTCAGCATGTAATGACTTCGGCTGAAAAACACTTGTAGTAGATGAAGAGCGACACAGTAACCGGTTGATGGAGTTCAGTACCTGACCAGGTCAATGACTCGTTCCCGTGGAGCCGAACTCACAGCCTCCTCATTTATCATCACGATTTCATCTCCTGGGACCAGCTTCCCTTCTGAAGGCCCTCCTGCACATTCATCACAAACACGCATCACATTTGTCTTTATATTATATGCATTTTTCATCATGCACCACGTTAATTCATTTGGCCATTAAGTTTCCTATCATGACCCTTTCTTGTCTGTACACACTATAGATCAATAGCTTGGGGTAAGGGTCAGTTTGTTTGTTTGTTTTAAGACATTAATACTTTTATTCAGCAAGGATGCATTAAATCGGTCAAAATTGACAGTATTTCTGAAGGATCATGTGACACTGAAGACTGGAGAAATGATGCTAAAAATTCAGCTTGATCACAGCAATAAATTACACTTTAACATATATTCAAATAGAAAACAGCTATTTTAAACTGTAAAACTGTAAATTTTTTACTCTGTGACTGTTAAAATAAATACAGCTTTGGCGAGCAGAAGAGACTTATGCTTCCCGACTAGTTTCTTAGTCACACTCATGTTGTTATGAAATGACTCAATTGTATGAATGCATGCAGAAGAACCAGTCTTAGTTAGCTGGGATACCTGGAGTAACCGATCGAACCACCACCGGTTTCTCGCTGCCCGCCACGAAGCCGAAGCCGAGCACCGGGTCGCGTCTCATTTCCACCTTTCGCGGTGCAGGAGGGACGAACTTATCCACATCAACACGCACTTCCTCCAAAGAACTTGACTGCGAGAGGGGACTGAAAGACAGAGGAGGATAAAGATCAAATTAGTTCAATGTTAACATGTACTCAAAACTGACTGCTTTAACCCTGTATGGCCTGACATATGAAATAGCGGTCCGAAAAATATAATTTTTGAAATGGAATGGTTTATTGAACCTTTAGACTTTCTCTTCTCTCTCTATAATACATACATATAAGTTTGTGTATGAATTTCTGTTGAGTATCATTATTTGTTCGACACTATAGGTCATGACATACTCATAGATAAATTACAAATCTATACGGGCATTCAGGGACAGGGTTTAAGATGATTTAGATCCTACCTGCACGACGGTTACCACGGTTTATTTTAATGGGGAATAATCTCAATTAACTGCAGTAAAGTATGGAGTGCCACAAGGATCAGCCTTAGGCCCTCTGCTATTTCCAATAAACATGTTGTCCCTTGGTAATTTTATCAGAAAATATGGAATTAGTTTCCATTGTTATGCTGACAATACTCAGCTGTATATTTCAACAAGACCTTCAGTCTTTTAAGGCTCATCTAGCCTGACATAGTGAGAATCTGGAGGAAAAAAACAACTCGAAATTTATTCCAGAGACTCAAACTGAACAAAAATATTCAATTTGGTGCAGATTCTGATATTTATATGGACAAAAATGTATTAAATTCTGATGCTTTTAATGTAAATCAATGAGATCTTTATGACAGTATAGCAGCTACTTACATGAAATGATATAAATTAGTCATCTCTCTATATCTCCTATGCTCAAAACATATAATGCAATGCAATCTGATGATGATTGAGAGATTGATGATCAGATTTGAGACTCACTGATTTTTCTAAAACATGATTAATGGAGAATCAAGTAAAGCCGAGCTGCTTCAGTCCAGTAAGTGTTCATCTGGAAATATTAAAGTTATTCTTACATGTGCTTGATAAAAATCAGTAAAGATTTGACAGCAAAAAGACACGAAGTTGATGACTGATGTTGATAATTTAGAGGCCTTAGAAATTGACTTATGATGCAACATGTAAAATACAGTATGCAAAAAAGCTTGCAGTTTCCACATTTACACACTCGTTTTCCTCAAGTGTCCAGATTACACAACTCTGCTTGACCTCTTTCATAACAGCAACACGTGAGACGTGAGGTTGGACATTCTCCATTACCCACAACACATAGGAACTGAATGCAATAAAAGCCGTGGAAATGATCAGCCTCCACGGGAACATCTATGCTCCGGCTGTCACAGTTCTCAAAGCTCCCGGGAACCGTAATTTAGTGGGAGGCGAACAATGACTTTCTAGTACAAAAGGTTGATGGGAGAAAGTGCTACAAGTGAAGAAACTGCTGTAAATGTTGATGACCCAGTTACACACTGTAATCATTCAAAACTGTCAGCTGGTACAGTTGAGTCACCACACACTTCAACACGCCACGTCATCTATGAAGAGAAGAACTGGATGCAAAGGCACAGACTTTACTCAAAAAATGGGGAGATGTTGTCTGAACGCTCTCATATTTAGAAGTACGGTTAAATGATATATCGACACAAAATGTATTGTGACAGTCATAAAACAAACTGATGCGACAGTCATACCATGAAGGCTGTGATTGTATTAAATAAGCGTGTACCGTATCATGAGCTGCATGTGTGTAAATAAACCGTGTCATGCCTCGCGCTCAATCATGCAGTGCATACATGCATTTGAGGCAAACCGCCAAAATAAAAGCTTGGTTTAATGTGAATGAAAACGAATGAAGAAATTAAGTCATAATTATTAGTATCAATTTTATAGCTGTAACAAAAATATGTATTAAGTAAAATAGTATTATTACAGAAATTTAGTTTAATAATTCGTATTTTATAATCTTAGTAAATTTTAAATATTTTAGTCATACTTTTTTAAAATTTACAGTACATTAGCAATGTTGAAATATCTCTTATTTTAAATAATAACAGTAAAACCATGTTTTAGTCAAATGTAATGTTTTTTTTTTCATTTTAAAGTACTTTAGTATTGCCGCAATCTATTTCTTATTTATTTTAATAATACAGTGTGAATCATATTTTAGTCATTGATTTTATTTTACAGTACATTAGAATTAATGCAATATATTTCTTATTTTATATTTGTATTTAATAACTGTAAAACATTCATTTTTGCTTATACGTAGCAGAAGCAATCCCAGTTAATTAATTAGTGCACATTTTGTGTATCGTTTATGAATAATAGCAATAAAGCTTGTCTGGAAACCCTATGCATTGGTTTATGAGATGCATACTTTGGCAAAACTACATTTCCGAACATGTTCTGCAGGTGCATGTGAAGTAAAACACAAAGCATGATTTACACACCTAATGTATGTCTTTACCTCCACATTTTCTTGCAACAGTGCTAAAAAAGCTTCCCGTCATGGTCTGTCTCTGAACAAAACAAGCCTTTTGGTCATTATGTGGAGCTCGGTGTCCCATTATCTGTATTTTATCACTCAGTATAAGATTGTATTGTGAATTTAACAGCATTATGTTTCCACGTTGTGCTCAGGTAACCAGCAAATGGCCTTTACATCACATCTTCTCGCGTTTCACTAATCTAATCGCCGCTAGTTGCTCAGCTATTGCTCACTCTTTATATCATCTTGAATTTGTTGCTCTGTGAAGTGTGAGCTCGGTGCACGTCGTTAGCTAATTAAAGCTGTGGGCTGGAGGAGGCGGCGAGGAAGTGCCATCATTCTCGACACATGTTCCAGCGCACCGCGAAGGGCTACAATTAATCTTTCAAGCCGCAGCGAGAGTGTGAGAGGTCATGTGTGCGCTGCATGAGACGATACTCAGTGCAGCTACAACAAATCGGTAAAAGGCCAGTAGTTCACAAACAGGTCTTTGTTTAATAAATCAAGGATGGTGCAACACTAAGGTCAAGGTTTCAGTTCCCAAAGAAATGCATGAACTGATGAAAAGCTGTGATTTGACCAAAATCTTTTTCACTAAATGTTTTTACTTAAAAGTCAAGCAAGTCTTTGTACCAATAGCCGATATACACACATCTATGATGCTCAGCTGAATTCAACAAGTTGTAACATTCAGACAGGTGAAAATTGTATGGTTAAAATAGTTTTATGGTTAAAAATTACAACTAGATATCATATATTCCCAATTTGATCAAAGTACATTAAGACAAATGTTTTCTATAACAAGTTTACAGAAATTATTTGTTTAAATAGTTAGATAAAAATGAAACGTTTTCTTTACCTGAAATAAAATAAACATTAACATATTTCAGCAAGTTTTCAAACATCTCACTTTGATAACTAAAATAACTACACCTATCTCTAGCTATATAACAAAGACTGAAAATTAAAACAAAAAGAGAAAATATTAGCAAATTAGCAGGGTTATTATTGTTAACTAAAATTAAATTAAAATTAAGCCATTTTCGTTACCTGAAATAAAATAAACATTAACTTTTTAACTAAAAAGTAAAAAAAAAAAAATTACACACACACACAGAGACGGACAGATAGACAGACAGACAGACAGACAGACGGATAGACAGACAGACAGATTAAGGAGGATTAAGGAAAAGAGTCCAACACCGTGGTATAATGAGCACACTCTCGCCCTAAAGAGAGCAGCCCGGAAAATGGAGCGCAGCTGGAGGAAAACAAAACTAGAGGTATTTCGTATTGCTTGGTGGGAAAGTACCCTATCCTACAGAAAAGTAGACTGCTAAAAAACTGCTATATCTGATTACTTTTCATCCCTTTTAGAAGAAAACAAACATAACCCCAGGTATTTATTCAATATAGTGGCAAAATTAACAAAAAAATAAAGCATCAACAGGTGTTGACATTTTCCAACAGCATAGTTATGAACTATTTTACTTCCAAAATCGATACTATTAGAGATCAAATTGTAACCATGCAGCCGTCAGCTACAGTATCACATCAAATAGTGCACTGTAGATCCCCTGAGGAACAATTCCACACATTCTCTACTATAGGAGAGGAAGAATTGTATAAACTTGTTAAATCAGCTAAACCAACAACATGTATGTTAGACCCTATTCCATCTAAACTACTAAAAGCGGTGCTTCCAGAAGTCATAGATCCTCTTTTGGCTATTATTAATCCGTCATTGTCACTAGGATATGATAAAAATATCTGGTTTCTCCAGGTTTTTTCTCCATTCTGCGATATTTTGATTCCCGCTGTTGCCTCTGCCTTGCTTAGTTGACTTGATTGCACAGATACTATTTAAACTGAACTGAGCTGGATGATGCCATCGCTATATTCAATAAGTAAATGCCTGAAAATTGAACTGAAAATTGAGTGTTAAATCTTGTCTTTTTACATTATTGACACATTATTTTCCTAATTTGGTATTGTGCAGTTGCTTTGTTACAATTTTTATTGTTAAATGCGCTATATAAATAAAGGTGACTTGACTTGACAGACAGACAGACAGATAAACTACTAAATTACAAAAACATGCAAAAATTCAAAATAAAAATGATTAAAAAATCTCGATACTAAAATAACACTGCAAATTAGACATCATCTAATCAAATATGTAGTTATTTATGCAGTAATTTGCATAAATCTGGATAAAGCAGGTTCAAAGTTCATTTGATTTTGTTGACATAGAATACATTTTTTTTGAACTTTAAATTTCTCTATTTTTGCCTCTGTAAATCAGAAAACACTCAACAGCTAGAAAAAAAACACCTAAATGTGTATTCTGGATGTTTTTTTGGTTGTTGTTGATGTTTTTCACTAGTCTAAAACGACAACATATTATGGAAGCAAAATTTTTTTTTTTTCTTGTCTTAACATCTTGACTCATTTGGGATGCACCCCGTTCTGCATTATTGACATTACTCCATGTTTACTCATCTGTCTCAGATGTAAGTGAATGGAAGCAGTACAAATTGACATTTCTACCATTGCAAAGTAAACAGTGTCACACCATCCGGCCATAATAAAGGTATACCTCAAGTGCACTGTAAATCTCTCTGGATAAATGCATCCACCAAATGCATGAATATTAAATGCATTCATGAAGCAATTACCAAATTATCCAGGTTAATGCTGGATGATGACAGTGAGGTGAGAGCGGAGATAAAAATATGAATGGGATTTGTGCCATCACTCAGAGGAGCGCGAACACGGCAAGCCCTGCGAAAAACATATGGGATGCAGGAAACGCATCGCCTTGACTTCAGCCACGACCAGCTGCTATAGATGGCCGGCGTCCCAAAGTCTTGAGCGCTGCAGACACTGATGACCAGGGTAATGTGTGCGAACGGGTCTAAGCTTCAAAAGGGTGTTTATATTGTTAAAATCATTAACAGGTGACTGAATCGCTGGGATAATATTTTATATTAAAACTAAGAGGAAAACTACCAGTCAAGTTAAAAAAAAAAATTATGCTCTCCAAGACTGCATTTATTTGATCAAAATACACTATAAATTGTTAAATATTATTACAATTTCAAATAAGTGCTTTCTATGTGAATATATGTTAAAATGTAATTTATTTCTGTGATAAAAGCTGAATTTTCAGCATCATTACTCCAGTCTTCAGTGTCACACGATCTTCAGAAATCATTGGCACAAAGATCAATCATGCAAATGACTAAAATTAAACTGAAATAGAAAGTATTAAAATAAAATGATTTTAATTAGCAATAAAAGCAGGTGAATTATATATGAACAAAACCCTCAGTAAAATATACACATGAATAAATAGTTTTTGGTGTATGTAAGTGCTGCTGAAGTGGAGAAAAAGTTATTTTTGAGAAAACTCAAAATAAAATAAAGTGCAATAAAATAAACACTTAAATGTGTATTATGGATGTTTTCTGTCTACTAAGAGGACATGTTATGGAAGCAAAATAACCTAAAATAAACACTAGTTTTGCCTGTAGTGTCTTGCCTTAAACAACATCTTATTAACAAACCAAAAAAAGATCCATTGCTCCAACAGACTAAAATTAAACTGTGATTGAAAGTATTAAAATGACTATAAACTTGACTATAAACAGCTCAAATCAGACGTATTATTGTTTCTACCTGTTTGACGGTGTGAATAGAGCACTAATGATCTGTGATGATGACGATGATGATTATTGGTGATTTCTGACTGTCGTCTGATTTGATGCAGTGATGACTCACGTCATTATTCGGTCTTATTCAACTGACTCATCTGAAACATTCACAAGACAAAAGACACACAAATCGCACGTCCCTCGCAGGAAGCGAACGACAGCCGAACAAGAGAGCACATCATGACTAAATGCTAAAGCAAGCATGCAAAACTCAATCTGAACGCTGCTGCTGAGAAACGACTTTATCAAGCAGCAGGGAGCAAATCTGATCAGGCGCGAGAGCTCGATAATTGCGTTACGTGAATTATTCCGGTCAAAAGCTCACGCTAAATGCTTCTGGTTAATGGAGTCTCTGTGAAGGTGGACATTACAGCATCTCATCTTACCTGACCGATCAAATTAAGCAGGTGAGGTGACTGCGAGACGCTCTTACAGCTCTTTGAGCCGTCTATCGGCTACATAACCAGCACCTTAACACCAATAAAACCTCATTTGAAACGCTCTACATACGCATTATAGGAACAGACTGAAGCACACGTGAAACCTGATGCATAATTGATTTCAATGCAGTTATTGTTAGTTAGAGCCAAGTTAGTAAGTGTAACACTTACAGCCTTTATATATAATGCATTACAAAAGTATTTCAATGCATTAATTAATGCAACTTATAATGCATTGTGTGATCTCACAGAAAAACTGTATCCGGAGTTATAATACTTATCTATTCACTGTTACAACTAGAAAGTGTAATGCATTAAAACACATGACAAACAGCTGATCTCAATATTATAATGCATTTTAACTTGTAACAATTATTTCAGAAAAGATGCATTACAATGTACATTATGAATATTTGTATAATGCATTATACATGAAGGCTTCAATTAAAGTGTCATCCAAAACTCCAAAATAAAATTGACCAAATGCATCCAAAAAGCTCATGCAATCCCTGAAAGTTTCGATGCGAAGGGCCAAAAATAAAACTTGACTGATCGTGGTCCAAAAGTAAATGCTGCATTATATATTTTTTAAATGTTTATATAATTTTTTTTAAATTAAATTTACTTATATATTTTTTTTTTCATGCAAAAATAATTGTAAAAAAATATATATAAATATGCATCAAAGGCATGTTTTTTTCATCCCCCCCTCTTCTTGTGACATGGCACGGTGGGCCAAAAATCGATTGATCATGGGTTAAAAGTAAATACTGCATTATATCCAACTATATTATATTAAATCAATTAAATGTAACATTTTACAAATAATTAAAAATAAATAAATACTTAAAAAAAATGAATTACTGTATGTTTTATATTATTATATACTTCAATGCAAAAATAAAACAAACAAAATAATAAATGTTTGAATGTCATGCTTCTTCGTGTTTTCCCCTTCCTCTTATAATACGGCACAATCGGCCAAAAATCAAAATCAAATCAATCATGGGCCAAAAGTAAATGCTGCATTATATCCAACTATATATATTAAAATTGATTACATTTTCAAATAATTAAACAAAAACATTTACAAATTGTATTTACATTTGTTATTATTTTTTAAGTTAAATTTACTACAATGCAATAAACAAATAAAGCGAGCTTCAACTGCATTTTTTTTCTCTACACATTTTTTCTCCTTTTCTTGCAATATGGCACAAAAATCAAACTTGACTGATCATGGCCCATAAGTAAATGTTGCAATCTATATTATATAAAAATTTATTAAATGACCATTTCCATTTTACCATTACCAGTTTAACATTAAAATCACTTTTTTTTTTTTTTTTATACAAAAATATAAATGTGCTTTCCAGGCATGCTTGTCTTCTCTTCCTCTTGTAATATGGCACGGTGGAGCAGATCAAAGGTCACCACAGGTCAGCTCTGGCCTGCAGTCGCTGGTTTGTGCATCTCTACACACCTTTCTGAGTACTTTCTGTTGGAGAGTTAAAACGCTGCCAGCATAGCAGCCTACCAGGTTTTGGAGTGCAGCCCGTGTGTCTCTTATGCACACTGTGGTGTGTTTATTTGATTGGGACCGATAGCAGAAACCCAATGCACAGCCATTTCATTTCCATTTCCAAACCGCTACAGGGTTTGAAAAATGTCCTACTTTACTAAGACTACAGAATACGTAAGCGCTCTAATTTCTCTCTATACTCTAATTATAAATGGTCCGCTGCACTAATAGAGAAGGATTGCGAGATTTAAAGGAGGCGCTGATCCAGCTGGCCCAGATCTGATCTGTCTTGTTACAAAACACTAGAAACAAGAGCCAGAATCAGCAGATCATCTCACTATACTGTAAATGAGATTTTGACAAACAGAGTTGTGTCTATGAAAAAAGGAGGACTTTATTTTCCATTTTGCATGCTAAAATGGTTAATTGGCTTATATAATGAAAATTAATTTGATGTGGGATTAAATTTTCCTTTAGAAATTGCTAGTAATTTCACCATAATTGCAAATAAATGGCAAATTGCATTGAAGTTGAAAGACTAAAATAGCATTTTCTTGTAAAACGTACTTCAATAATCCTTATTTATGATATTGTGTGTCCACGTGTCTCACCCACACGCTGTCTGTCAGCACAGACTCCAGATCATTCAGATTCACAGCTTCATCATCACTCACTCACTCGTCTCGTCCAAGCCTCGGCACAAACACTTGCCCTGAACTGCAGATTTTCTCATTTTCTTTATTTTGAAGATAGTGCTTCTATTTTAAGACTTGGAGCGGCGAGCAAAGAGCGATTCGACTGAGAGAAGGAAAACATGCTGCTTCGAACACCGGCACAACATCACACCAGCAGTGGAAAACTGGGCTTTCTTCACGGATTGCCTTCATTCAGACTAAACCCTTGAGTGGTCAACATATCGTAATTACACACATTTGCAGTAAAGTGGCGCACCTCAAAAAATCCCAAATGTGTGATCATCTGTGTGTATTATCACACAGACCAAATCCATCACAACTCAAAGATCTACGTGCATGCGTTTATTCCTATTCCTAAATCAAATTGTTTTAATTCTGTCCCTCAAAATGTATAACATAATAATAATAATGCAAAATTACTTTTGTGAATTTTGTTTCCCATCGAACCTCAAAATGCTAATATATATAAACTTCACAAACGTCAACAAGCAGGTGGTTAAAACAGTAAGTATGAAAAAGATCAATTTATTTAGTATTTATGTATTTTCAGTTCATTTTTATCTAAGTTTTAGTTATCAAGTTAAACTAAAAGAAAAAAGAGTTGATTTGGACACTTACTAAAATAAAATAACTTTAGTTTTATTTATTTTTAAATCATTTTTACAGCTGAAATCAAGTTTCCGAAGCAACATCTCATTTTCACTTAGTTTTACTTGAACTTGAAAACTAAAATAAACATGAATTAAAACATTTATAGATATGTTAAAAAAGGACAAAAACAAAACAATTACTAAAACATTACCTAAAATGAAAACACAAAAATAAAAACCTTTATTAGTATCTAAATGATACTAAAATAACACTTATTTTGATTTTTTATTATATACCTTTTATCATAAGAAAGATATTTATTTTTATACTGCAGCCCTGAAAAGTACACTTAAACCATGCTTACAATGTCTAAACAAGACTGCATTAATAAAAATATATCAAAAACAATTTTAGCATCTATACGTATTATTAAACATGGACCAAATGTAATACAAATTCAGAGCAACAGGCATGAGTTTATTCATATTTTGAAAAGAAAGATAAAAACCATGTTATTTTACAGAAAAGCCTATTTTATTTGCTATTCCCATACGAGTTTCCCATCAGCCCCTCTTAAAGCTAAAATTATGAATGCAAATCTTTAAAAGAAAATATAATGCCTCTATAATATCATCAACATTCAAAGAGGTCACAGCAACACTTGCTATAGGGCAAGTCATATACTTAACTACAAATAAAATATTTGTATACAGCGTGTACTAAAAGTACACTTAAACTATGCTTAATGTCTGAAAACAAAAAAATGATATACTTAAGAATAGATGATATATTAATATAATACCTGTATATGAAATAAAAGCAAGTGTCATTTATTTTAAAGGATGCACAATGAAGTTCCATTGACTTTAAATGAATAATAATAAAACAACAGATCCAAAATGAAGAACTTGAACTTGATTTGATATTTTGTATGTAATGCATTGACATTTTAAAGCGAGACTTAAGTATCCCAATACTTTTGCAGCCAATGTATAATATTTCTGTATGCAGCATTGCATTAGTTATCATGGTAAATAACACAACACTAGTATTCATTTGCACCAGGCATTACATTCACAATGAATCTCTTTATCAAGCGGTGCAACTAAACTGTCAGATTCAGCCATGCTAGAGCCCTAAATAGTGCGCCACCCTAAGACATTCGCCGCACCCGTCCGGCCGCCCCGTTCAAGATCTCCTGGAAGCATCACATGCCGCAGTAAACAAACACAAATCTGGCATATACCCGATTAATATTTCAAAAACGGTAACTTCTTTTATGGTTCGAGTCAACATCAAGAAAAGACTTCCATACGGACGTGAAAGCATAAATGATTACACACCCGAGTATGAAGCTGCATCTCAGCCAAGGAAGCAGACAGACCCGACGGGAAGCTCCTGCTCACAATATCCCGCATCCCATGTGATGTGCCCAACGCTGTGTTCGGTTCTTACATAAGTGGCCCCGGCCGTAGACCCTCATGTGTGACAAACCCCGCCCACTGTTGACGAGGCGGCTAATTAGAAATCAACTTAATAAGCTGCTTTCACACGTGAAGACCAGAGGAACATTTAAAGCATACTGGGTGTTCATAGCATGTCGAAATAATCATATAGAACATATAATAATAGTACAGTATAGATGTAGATGTTATAGATAATGACTGGCCTCAGGATGCTCCAGTCACCTCTAATAAGCAAACAAAACCGTTCAATTGGATAAAAGATAGATTTTTTGACTTCCATACTAAATAAATCTCAACATGAAAATTAAAGCATGCCTGTATGTAATATATAGATATAAAAAACTGAAAATAAATAAATAAAAAAAAATCAAAAAAACAAACAACAGTGTTCTTATTAACTAAAACAATTTACAACAACTAAAAACCGTTTCCAGAAAATGAAATAAAATGAAACAAATATTAGATGAAAAAACAAATGAAAACAATAAATACTGCATTGGCAATTAACTGAGATGAATAAGTACTAAAATTAAAACAGAAAAATATAAATGAAAGCCATAGGATATATAAATATTTTGGAAATCAAAAACTAATAACAATGGCAAAGGCACATAATAAAATGACTAACACTTAAACTAAAATTAAAATAAGAACTGAAAATATAAAAAAAAAAAAATAATAATAATATATGTTACCAGTATGTAAATAATACTAAAATAAAACCGCACTTTACAATAAGGTCATATTTGTTAACATTAGTTCATGCAAAAGTTAAGTCCTTATCGTGAAGTAGAACCCAAAATTATACATAACACTCATATTATCATTAATAAACTAATACAATTACTATTAATACAACTAATAAAATAAACTAATTAGCTAAATATAAACTTATTTAAAATTATAATGACTAAATGTGAAGTTCACACTATATACTAAATGAGGAGTATCAACCCTCTACTACTGACCAATAAATCATTTAATAATTAACACAATTATTTAACCATTAAAATAAATACAAAGTTTTAAAAACAATTTATGAAACAAAATGCTTTAGAAACTATTTATATGATAAATATTAGGTCTGGGAAAATGAATCGATGCATTGCGAATCGAGAAATGATTCAGCATCTTCATGCTCTTCTTCATCAGTATTTGAGTGTGCGGATAACTAGATAAGAGCGCCATCTAAATGCATCACCAAGCGTAATGCAAAATAAATGCATCATTCATTCATCTGCTGCTAAAATCGAAGCTCAGAATCGATTCCAGAGAGAATCGCGATGCATTCGTAGATCTCAGAATCCATCCATGAATCGATTCTGCATCGATTTATCATTGCAGCCTTAAAATATCTCAAATATAGATCATAGTGCAGTGGTTAAACACAGACCCAAGTGCATCACATACCAAGTGCACTAGATGGAATATAAGAACGCACCCCTAACACAATACTTCTAGAAGCACTGATAACTGAAGCAGCTGTGACTCACATCCCTCCCTCCTCACATCATTTTATTCACGTCTATTGCACATTTTAAGCATTCTCTTGTGGTGTTCTTTTAGATAGCTGACGCTTGTCTTTGCACTGTCTGTGTGAGCGGACTGCAGATCACCCGCTGGCTCACCCGTTGAACTACAGTGCGGCCAGGAGGAAGAAGAATGGTGGAGGACTATTGCGCCCTAACCAGGAGTACAGCCATGCCGGGCTCCCTGAATGCTGTGGACTCACATGTTGCTCTTAGCCTCCTCACATCTCATTTATCTCACGTCAGTATAGCGGAAAGAAAAAAGCAGCATTAGTATCTTTTACCGGTACGTCACTTCAGAAGGCTGACGTGTGTTTCTGCATGCAACTGTGCTGTGTGAAGCTTCGCTCGAGTCTTAAGCTGTCGCTCTCAAAGTGTGCAGTGCGGCGAGGAGGACGGAATCAGTATTCGGGACGCGAGGATGGAGGGAGCGTGACGGGTTACGCCAGGCAGCGTTGACAGCTAAACATCTGCATCGGGAGGAAGGCTGAATGCAAACACACTCACTTGATGTAGTAGTCGTGGGTCTCTCTAGAGGACGACATCTCCCAGCCATTGGAGGGTCCCTGTGCAGACGGCCAACTCCCAGCGGCCTGCGGAGGACAGCAGGAGGACTTGATCCTCTGACTGCAAGACAAACACAAGACCACAGCGGTCAGGAGAAGACGACAGAGACCGAAACCGTGTTTAGACTGCGCTTCATACAACACAGACTGTCTCAAAGCAGCGTCACAATGAACAGGAAAAGAATGTGGCAAAATTCATCCATCATAAAAATAAATTCACAATAGTTGTCATTATTCAATGCTGATTCAATTCAGTACCATGTCGCAAAATTCAATCAATTTGACAAATTCAATGCAGTTTTAAAGTAGCTCTACTATATTGTAATTTGGCTTAATTCAGTTCAAAAGCTGATCCCATTCAGTTCAATAACTGTCAACGGTGCAAAATTCATCAATTGAACACATTCACAATTATTCAGCTCAATTTAGATTAAATTATGTTCAGTGTCAGTTGCAAATTTGATCAATTATGAAGCAAATTCAATTTCAGCTGTAAAGCAGCTCTACAGAAGGCAATAATTCAGTTCAACGTTGATTCAATTTAGTTCAAAAAGTATTGATGTTGCAAAATATAATAAATTGGTGAAACTAATTCACAGGTGTCATAAACCAGCTCAAATCAGTTCAAAGGTTGATTCAATTCAGTTCAATAACAGTTAATCTTGCTAAATTAAATTACAAAATAAATTCACAATAGTGCCACCATTATTCAGCTCAATTAAGTTCAATGTTGACTCATTTCACTTCAATAACTGTCAATGTTGCAAAATTCAAATTATTAAATTCAATTCGGTTTTAAAGCAGCTCTAAAGAAAATGCAATTATCCAGATTAATTCAGTTCAAAAGTTGATTCGGTTCAGTTCAATAAAGGTGTCAATGTTGCAAACTTCATCAGTTATGAAACAATTTCACAATATCGTTATTATTCAGCTCATTTCAGTTCAATAACAGTGTTGACATCACAAAA
Source organism: Ptychobarbus kaznakovi (assembly GCA_027422405.1). Lineage (NCBI taxonomy): Eukaryota > Metazoa > Chordata > Actinopteri > Cypriniformes > Cyprinidae > Ptychobarbus > Ptychobarbus kaznakovi. The sequence continues at coordinate 29,140,428 of CM049804.1, read as the reverse complement.
TTCAATTATTAAACAAATTCAACTCAGATTTAAACCAGCTTTGACTAAAGATAAGTGCCATTATTCAGCTTAAAACGGTTCAAAAGTTAATTCAATTCAGTTCAATAGTGGAAAAGTTGCCAAATTATGAAATTAACTTACAGTATTGTTATTCAACTAAATGTAGTTCCATGTTGATTCAATTCAGTTCAATAACAGTGTTAATGTTGCAAAAATATCAATTATTAAATACATACTAGCATCATTCAACTTAATTCAACTCAAACGATGATTCAGTTCAGTTTAAGAAAGTGTCAATGTTGTAAAAATTCATCAATTATGAAATGAATTTACCATATTGCCATTCAACTCAATTCAGTTCAGTGTTGATTCAATTTAGTTGAACTGTCACGGTTGCTAAATTCAATCAATTATGAAACTAATTCCAAATATTGTCATTACTCAGTTCAGTTCAATATTGATTCAATTCAGTTCAATAACAGTGTTAATGTTAAGTTCAATTATGAAACAAATTCAGTTTTAAAGCAGCTCTACTGAAGACAATAGTGCCATTATTTATCTTAATTCAGATCAAAAGTTGATTCAATCCTGTTCAATAATAGTGTTGCAAAATTAATCAATTATAAAACAAATATGATTCAGATTCAAAACAGCTCTGCTGAACAGTGATATTATTCAGCTTAATTCAGCTCAATAAAAGTGCAGATGTTGCAAAATTCAATCATGAAACTAATTCACAATATTTTCATTATTGAGCTCAGTTCAGTTCAACGTTGATTCAATTCGTTTCAAAAACAGTGTTAAGGTTCCAAAGTTCAATTATGAAATTAATTCAATTTCAGGTCTACAGAAGACAGTAGTCAGTTGTACTGTAAAATAAAATTGTTTATCATGCAGCCCTACTTCCCATTATATAGAATATTGCTAAATCCGTTTACTTTTTAATACTGAATGCAAAAAAATAACAGCACATATGTGGAGTTTTTAGCCGTAGACTGGGGGCTTTTTTCTCTTCTTTAAAGTTGCAGAATATCAACCGCTAACAGCCTGGACTTCATTTGTGACCGTGATTTAATTACATTTATTATGTAATGCAATCATCCAAGCCTCAAGATTGTCATGCTTCAGTCTTGTCCGCTAAGAGCCGTGAAATTGATCTAATGCTGAACTGCCGGCAGATTCCTTAGAAAGCCTGATATCCAGTGGGCCGTTTGATCAAAGCCGTGTCAGACTGAGCTTCACATCATATAACAGATCACTGAATGCACACAAGACTCACTGTATCAGTGTGGAGCTATAAGAGTGCAGCAAAGATAGTTACCGAATCCAAACACCCACCTGAAGTCAAACAGAAATACAGATGATCTATTGATGCAAAACTGCTCCTTAGAATAAAAGCACTGGCCGTATGATTTAAGCCTTTACAATTCCATTTAAGTTTATAAATATATTTGTATTGGCCTTTTATTGTGGCCAGCCTAAGGCACACCTGTGCAATAATCATGCTGTCTAATCAGCATCTTGATATGCCACACCTGTGAGGTGGATGGATTGTCTCGGCAAAGAAGAAGTGCTCACTAACACAGATTTAGACAGATTTGTGAACAATATTTGAGAGAAATAGGCAAAAAGGGGGCAAAAACAAAAGTGTTGCGTTTATAATTTTGTTTAGTGTAATTGATTAATGTAACTTATCAATCACTACTGATAAATAATTTAAAATATTTAATTACGTATTAATTATCTCGTACACACACACACACACACACACACACACCACACACACACACACAATTAAATAAATTTACTCAGCATATCATCAAAAAGCTGAAAAATATCAGCCATTTTTCCCTCAGTGAGGTTATTTCACCCAGACCTAATTCTGAAAGAAAATAAAAACTGAAAGCAATTTTTTTCAATCGATTTTATATAATGATATCAGACAAAAACAGCAGGATGCAGACAGGAATATGATCTTAAATGAGCTGCAGTCTGTCAGAGAAACCTAGTAACTGAATTCCAGTAATACAATTGAAATGCCATAAAAGACGTCTTCCTCAAATGATGCGCACATTCAAGAAGAATAACTCTCATCCGTCTGAACCTCCTCATAGGATGAATGACAAAATGCACTTTTAGAAGATTTTCTGACTCGTAACGAGGTTTTTTGCATTTATTATTTAAACACACCTCTTGTAAGGAGCAACTGCACTATGATTATGTGCATTAGTCATGCAAGAAAGCACTGAAAACTCACAAACTGATTCATAATAAATGAAAATTCATCCTACTGTTTCCTCAATATAGTCCTATATGCAGCAAAGTGTGTAATTTATTTATTGTTGTTATTACATGCATAAAAAAAAAAATAGATAAATATATATATATATAATATATACATATTTAAAAAATATACATTTAGCATAAAACAATGATTATTTATATGATTCCTTGTGCTATAGATGGCATCTCTTCTAACACAAGTCATCTCATTTTGCACAGGTCTTCATTTTAAAGCATTGCCTGTGGCATCGATCGTCTCATATACACAGTATTATTCTGAAAACAAAATTATTCAGCAGCAAAAAAGCAGAGCCAGCTAATTGTGGAATGGATTTAAAACAGAAGTAAAATGCATGACAGTCTTACTGGAGCTGCAAGCATTATCATCAAAATCATACCATTTTATCTTTTATTTCAACAACACTGTAATAAAACTTTTAATGTACAACTATAATGAGGTAAAACAAATAAACAAGCATAAAAGGCTTGGGTTTATGTATATTGGAGATGTTTTAATGTAAATTAAAACAATTTCTCTTTCTCTCACACCCCACGTCAAGTTGGCCGGGTGGGGGCACTGGTCTGCTCATTTCAAACAATTGGAAATACTCAACCCACTCTCCCTATGCAATTACAACTCATCTGAATCTCATGCGATTACTGTAATAGCTCCTGTAATCGTTTACTGTCCCCCTGGCCAAATTCTAGCCCCCTTCCTAGAGGAGCTGGACAGGCTGTCCTCTTTCGTGGAGGATGGCACTCAATATACTCCACTCATGGCGATTTCAACATTAATCTAGAGAAGCCTTATGCTACAGACTTCCATTCACTCCTAGCTTCATTTGATCTCAAACGCCTTACCACTACTAGCATGCACAAATCAGGTAACCAACTTGATTTAATTTACACACGCGATTGTACTGCAGATAACTTTTTGGTAAAAACACTAACATATCTCTGACCATTTCTGCAATTTATGCAATTCAATTTACATTACATTTTGCTACCCGGGTGCAACCAACCCCCTTACCGGTTACTTTAGACGAAACCTACACTACGCTCCCTTTCTCCCTCCCATCTTTCCTCTGTAGTGTCCTCCTCTCTTCCCTCACCTACACATTTCTCATCTCTGGATGTGAATGCAGCTACTGACACTTTATGCTCTACCTTAACCTCTTGTCTAGATGACATTTGTCCTCTCTCCTCCAGGCCAGCACGGACTGCCCCTTCTAACCCCTGGTTATCTGATGTTCTTCGTGAACATCGGACCAGAGTATGTATCAATCGTTGCTTTCATCTTTCTCTGCTGAAGTCCAAACTGACAAATCATCACATTTCCACAACAAGATCAACAGCGCTCCAGACACACTTAATCTCTTCAGAACATTTAATTCTCTCCTCTGTCCCCCTTCACCACCTCCCACCACTTCTATAACAGCTGATGACTTTGCCACTTTTTTCACGGACAAAACTAGAACAATCAGTAGTCAGTTTTCACCTTCACTCACACAGGACCTCCAACCAACTACATCCACTGCTCAAACTCCTACTTTCACTCACTATTACGAATCTACATCCCCTCCAGATGTCTGAGATCTGCTAGTGAGCGACGCCTCGTGGTACCATCACAGAGAGGCTCAAAATCACTCTCCAGAACATTCTCGTTCACCGTTCCTGGCTGCTGGAATGATCTTCCCACCCCATCCTGAATGCTGGATCCCTGTCAATCTTCAAGCAACAACTGAAAATTCATCTCTTTCACACTTCATCTAAACTAAAAAAAAACACTTCATCTATCATCTTTTCTTTCTCTCCTTCCCTTGCTAGCTTGTACTTATTTGAACAATGCCTGAGACTTGGTGTTACGAGCACTTCCTCTGTCTGTTTGCCTCTTCAAGATGAATCGCTTTATGTATTCCCCAATTGTAAGTCGCTTTGGATAAAAGCATCTGCAAAATGACTAAATGTAAATGTAAATGCAAATCCTACAGGTGCAGCTTCTGTATCTCTCAGTCTGACCTGAACACCATGGCCCGTATTCCTAAAGATTCTAAGAATACTTTTTAGAGAGCTCCTAATTTAGCTTAAACATTTCTAACTAGGAGTCTTAGCTTAAAAGTGATTCCGGACCAAACTGAGAGCAACTCTGAGCGAGGAAAAGGCAAAAACTTTTATCTTAGTGAGGAGGCGGGGCTGACCCCGTTGCTAGGTAAGATAGAGTCTTTTGAAGACTGTGATTGGTTGGTTGTCCAAGAAGGAAATGAAAGAGCGCTTTTAAGAGTAGGGTTTATTATAAGCCTTCACTTTGAAATTACAGGCATAATTTTACCTGTTTTACTGTACTCTCTCTCTCGCTCACACACACATTATATATGTATATATATATTCTTTATTTACCATGCTGTCATACTTAACGTATTTTATAGGAAATGAAAGCGACATAATAAGGTTCTTAAAGTGCTGTAACAGACCCAAATCATTTCATAGTTGCATCTTCCCAGTTGCCAGATATGTTAATGTAGGTAATGTAGCGATTACGTCCATTTCTGGCGTGATGGAAGTTCTGGCGTGATGAAAGTTCGGAGATGTTAGCTGGATGTCTCTATGTTATAAGATCAGACACAAACATGTCTCTAATAAGCATCAGACACAAACATCTAATGAGTACCGTCTTTATTACCTCACTGTCTGCATAGCGTGCAACACATTTCTTCTCCCTCTTCATGTTTCATCTTTATTACCTCACTGCTGCAAAGAAACTCTTCAGCCTCTTACACATTTCTTCTCCCTCTTCAGTCCTCGTTCGTATCCAACAATTTCTCTTCAGCCTCTTAAACCTCTTTTAAGTCCTCGAAGATGCTTTCTGAATGACTTTTTTCTTTACTAGGATCTTTTCTTTAATTTTAAGAGGAAACACTCACATTTCTAAGAATTTTGTTACTAATAGCAACTCGTAGCACTAAGATTTTTCATGAATACGGGCCCAGAAGTCCATGTGAAGCCAATTTTTAGGACCATTCAAATCTTTCCACGGTGACTTTATTCTCAAGACAATTAAACCGATTTTCCCACCAAATTCTCATTACAAAGCTGGTATGACATGTCTTGAGATGCTAAAAAAAAATAAAATAAGCTACTGTATGACTTTGTATGGAAAATACATTATTTGGAATGTATGGAATATAATTGCTGATTTCCAAAAAAGGCCTAGTATTACCTGATTTGATGATGCAGAATAAAAAAAAAGACGACCAATGTCATGTGACTCATGTCTGAAAACAGGCTGAGAATTAGTTAAATAGTTAAGAATGTAAATCGGAATCATGTGATTAAGGGAAAATGCAAGACATCTTCACCTTATGCATTATCAAATGCAAAAATGAATCAAATTTAGCAAAAATGTGACATGAAAGAGCAAAACAGACACTATTTTTGAAATCAGCAGCACAAAATTAGTAAGAAACGAGTATTGCATGATGCTATGTTTTTATTTTTAGGTGCACTATCCCCTTTAAATGTTTAGAAACATGGACTTTATGCAATACTCTTCCATGCAAACACTTTGTAGATGTGATTAAGCAGAAGAAAGCATGTGTTGCATACCGCACAGATATTAAAACAGATGAAAAGCTTTTAATAAGCAACAGATACTGAGGTAAAGTCATCAATTTCATCTTTAGAAAGCAAACAAAACATCAACTCACAAGGTCAAACGCCGGGTCATCAGTACAGAACGACAGACGATCAAAACACTTGTCCATTTTCTCCAGACGCTTTTCTCGCCGATCCGTCTTTAACTCGTTTCAGCAACAGGAGTAACCGAACCGGACGGAGAAACACAAGCCACTAGAGAGCATCAATAAATGATCACCGCAGCCAAGAGCCGTTCAAACAAACTTTGCACGCAATGCTCTACCACTCACAAACACATCTTTACAAACAAAACCATCAACTCACAAGGTCAAACGCCGGGTCATCAGTACAGAACGACAGACGATCAAAACACTTGTCCATTTTCTCCAGCAGCAGCTTTTCTCGCCGATGTCTCGTCTTTAACTCCGTTTCATGACGGGGATTTTCAGGAGTAACCGAACCGGACGGAGAAACACAAGCCACTCAGAGAGCCATCAATAAATGATCACGCGCCGTAGCCAAGAGCCGTCGCACACTAGTGAGGGAACATCAGCTGCCTGCACAATTCAAATGAACTTAACAGTTTAACAAAAGAGATGTCATTAAGTATTGTTTATCTGACATTTTCAGAAAATTATACTGCTACAAATTTAAATATGTAATAATATTTCACAATACATGCATCATTTCAGTATTTTGATCTCACAGAACAATATAAATGAATTCAAATAAATGTCTTGGTGAGCATCATGAAGAATCAGACTTCTTTCAAAAACTGCATACAAAATAAATTATTCCAAAATTACATTAAAAATATTAATAAAACGTATACTACAGTATAAAATAAATGCATCATATTAATATAATTTAGCATATTATTATGTATAGAAAAACATTTTCAGGATATCACATAATGCTGCATGTTGCAACAGAACATGAGGAGAAGTAGAAATGGCATTTTTGTTCCCATTATTTTATCTAAAACACGCATCAAAATTCCCTCAAACATGCTCTGTGCTCATTTGCAGACAGATATCGATTTTTCAGCAGACGGAGGTAACGAGTAGAGGCTGGTGCGGCTGACGTAATGCCAATATATACTCTTACATAATATAATTATAGCATACGCTGTCATGATTTTCTATTCCCACAATATTTACACAAAAAAGCCTTAAAAAAACTCTCCTCCTTTACACTAAAGCCATTATTACACATTCAACAGTTTTCTCCTGGACAATAATGCCATTATACAAGCATAAATGTTTAATATCTTGACCTGTGTCTGGCTGTAATTACTTCATCTTTTAGTTTGGCCGCTGAAGAGCCGCACAGAAGTAGGATTCCAGCACATGAACCTGATCGCTCATGTATGCACAGCATCAATAATTCAGTGTAGTGCAGGAACTCATGTTCGTCCAGTCAGCTCTCCATTCCACACACACACACACACACACACACACACACACACACACACACACACACACACACACACACACACACACACACACACACACACACCACACACACACACACACACACACACACACACACACACACACACACACACACACACACACACACACACAGACACAGACACAGACACACACACAGACACACACACACACACACACACACACACACAACACACACACACACACACAGACACACACACACACACACACACACAGACACACACACACACACACAGACACAGACACAGACACACACACACCCCCCACACAAACACACACCACCCCCCACACAAACACACACCACCCACACACACCCACACACACAAGTTGTGTAAAGTGTTTTCCTTTTCATAATTAGTGAGCACAGACTGAACGGACCCACACAGTATACTGTAAAAATCAGTAAAAATAGGGCACAGTATACTGTATAATTTTTACAGGTGTTTTACCGGTATTTTTAATTCCACACTTCATTGCATTGTGTTTTAGAGTTACCAGAAATGTCCTTAAAATGAATGGATAACGTTGTGTGTAATGAGCAGCCAGTACTTTTTCTGTTATTTTAGGGATTTATGTTTTTACAGTGCAGAGAATGCAGGCAGAATCACGAAATCCAGTCGTAAAAATTGAATTTACTGAAGAATTTCACAGAATTCTGCTAAATTTGGGTGAATGAATCAAAAGTAGGGCTTCAGATCATGATATGGACTAGTGTTGGTGAATATTAAAATATTACTATTGAAATAGACTGCTTTTGATTCTCAGTGTCAAAACATTAAATATTTATTTAAAGAACTTATCTATCCAGAGCATTTTTTTCTCCATGACAAAAACAATTTTAATTTGCATGTAAACATCTGTCATGCGCACACACGGATTAATTTACTGAAAAAAATTTTGTGTCTTCCTTTGTATTGGGGTTGAATACTTAGACATTTTGCTCTGTTTACAGTGTAAGATAATATTACATTAAATATTTATGTAAAGAATTTAATTGGATCTCCATGTTTTAAAAAACATCTGCACCACCGCCAGCAAAAAAAATGCTTAAAATATGACAAGCAGAAAAATGAATGTTTTTGTGCTTCCTTTGTATGGGGGTTTGAATACCTTAGGTTGAAACCTAAAGCTGCTGTCCGTCCCCGTGATTAATTGTGGCCAGTAAATTATATTGCTTCGAAGCTCAGGATCCTGGAATCATGAACAAGCACCACAAGACACATTTTTGAGGAAAAAATTTAAGAGACAAAGCATAGATTTAAAAAGGTTAAATATTTTATAGATCCTTCATTAAATTTTAATACATTTTTTAACATTTTATGAATTAAATGGATGAGACATGCTTAAAATGGAGTCTGCGTTCGAAGGGGCTTTCCGACGTAATTTAAGGAAAAAATTTCTAAAAAGGTTAAATATTTTATAGAGCCGTATTTATTGTTACTTTTAATACATTTTTTACATTTTATGTGGTAGAATGCTTAGCATTGTCAGTGGTAGAAAGCCAGTAAATAACATTTAAACTGTGGATTACATTTTAAAATGAGACCAGAGTAAAATAGTCTTCTCAAAAAACAGCCTCCCAAACTGGCACTTACAGCACAGACAGATTTGTTCAATATAATGACAACGATTTAGCCGTCGCGTCGCTCGAGACCCCAAATCAGTAAAACCAGCACTAGCTTGTAGTAACTCATTTAGCAAAGCAATGCAAAGCAGAGGCAGATTATACAGCAGCATGCAGGCGAGATGATGGAATAATCACAGCTCCATCTCAGAGGAAGACAGAGCCGGTCAAGATGATCGGCTGGGGAAATGACTCTGTCCTGCTACTGCAAATGGGTTTTTCTCAGGTAATATGCAGCTCCGCTTCAAGAACACTTCACAGTCGCGTCTGGAGACTAGTGTACTTCACTTAAGTGCTAATGATACCCAACCGCCAGGGACGACCACATCACTGAAACACGGATGAATATAGCTTCAACTTAAAATAAATAAGAAAAATTAATGCATTCACTCAAAATATACTGGAAACAATAACACCATAAACACACACAGTCCTGCATTGCTGAATACAGTTTAAAAAAAATGTAAAGTTTGAAAAAATAATTAATGGTAGAAAATGTATTATTTATAATCCATGGAAAGATTGAAATAGCACATATAAATTGGTTCTGGTCTAGTCTCAGATGTCACGCCCACGGACCGTTGGCTAAACGTCTGATGCACATGGGACACTTCAGGAGTTTCGAAGTCTTCATCGGATTGGTTAGATTATACAGGATTTCTGGGAGACGTGTGAGTGGCGTTCTTTAACGCTCCGCCTAGAAACAGAGATGCCGTGACGCCAAACCCCCTCACGAAAGAAGAAAGCCGTTGAGGCTTTGAAAGATGAGCACTTATCGGGATCAAATAAATACTGGATTTTCAAAAGTATGTGAAATATTTAAAGTTCGTGTCATAGACTCTTTAAAATACGACAGAGAGTTTTACACACAGGTCTGTTATTGTGGCGACATTTCCATGCCCCGAAACATAACGCTGAATTAAACAAACTGTGATTGGTTGTTTGGCCAAATGGAGAAAAACTAATTTGGAAGTTTTTAGAATTGCAAGGAAAAACATTATGTACAGATATAGACGAGCTCTAAAAACTGCCGGGGCTGAGCTTATCCACAAACTCATAGAAAATAACCAAAATAATCCAAGGTTTTTATTTAGCACAGTGGCTAGATTAACAAATAAACAGATGCCACCTGAACTAAATATTCCCTCACAGTTCAGTAGAGGTGACTTTATGAATTTATTCACTGATAATATAGATATCAGAAATATAATAGCAAATGTAGATCCTACAGCGTCTAGTACTTCAGCTTCACTCATCGCACCCAAAGAAAAACTGCAGTGCAGTGTTTAAATCTAGATTAAAGACACATCTCTTTAGCCAAGCATTCATATAATGTATCTCGTAACATTGTACTTCCGTTATATCTGATCGAATGTACATTTTCATTCTTTTTCTTGGGTTGAACACAGCAGATGTGCTAATTTCTCTCTATCACCTTCTCTGTTTCAGGCAACTAGGAATTACACAAGCTTCAGTCTGGATCAGCCCTTACAAAGATCTGAGAGGACAGAACTGAGAAGAGATGATGCCAAGCCCCAGAAGACCTCAGATGATGCCAACACTCAGACAATCTACAAAACTACCACATTTTGCTCTATTGTCAGTTTGTGTTCCCAGGGAATCGCAACATATAATCAAGTCAAGTCAAGTCACTTTATTTATATAGCGCCTTTAACAATACAAATTGTAACAAAGCACTGCACAGTATCAAAATAGGCAAGTTGTCAATAAGTAAAATGATAGGATTTAACACTCAATTTTCAGCTGAATGCATTTCATTATTGAATTTAGTGATGGCATTGTCCAGCTCAGTTCAGTTTAAATAATATTTGTGCATCAAGGTCGATGATATTGCTGGAAATGAAGATCCCCAACTGAGGCAAGCCAGAGGCGACAGCGGCAAGGAACCTCAGAATGCCAACTCCATCGTGACAGAATGGGAAAAAACTTGGGAGAAAACCAGGCTTAGTCGGGGGGGCCAGTTCCCCTCCGGCCAGGACAAATCCAGTAGTTTGTTCCAACTGCAGCAAACACAATCTCTGTCAATAATCATTGCTGGTTAACAGTGCTCACCGTCTGTATGATTACATGACATACATGACATTGATTATAACCGTAACATTCTGCCATATGGACATCAACTTGAGATAAGCTATCACTAAATATAATGTAGAAACTTTCATTTTCTGTAAAGCTGCTTTGCAACGATTTGCATCATGAAAAACTTGAATTGAATCAAAACAAAATATATAATTATAACAACTTCTGAATAAGTAAATAAATACATTTTCAAACTTACTATTTTTGTAACAATTATTTGATTACGAAATAATTTTTTAATAAAAATGTAATTAAACCGTCAAAACAAAATACAGAAAAATTACAACAGAATTTCTGATTTGGGGGGGGGTATTAATCGGCAATCTTTTTGTACACATTTAAAATTGTTAACATTTTTTTTATGAATTGAACAGACATCCGTTTTGAATACTAAGATTTAATTAAACCATTAAAACGGTACCTAGAAAAATTAAAAACGAGGGGGGGGGGGAAATTGATGTTTGCAGAATTATTCAAATAGATTTAATTAGGACGCTACATGAACATAAAAAGTAAGATGTTCTATTTTAATTCCTTCCATAAACTATTTTGATTCATATTTTTGATACAAAATGAAATTTATAAAAAAAAATGATCCATCCATCAGCTTTTTTATTTCACTGTGCTTGTCACAATGCATTCTGGGAAAGCACACGTGTGATGCTGCCTGCTCCTTTTCTTTTTTTTGTGCTAAAATGAGGTATAATTATGTTGCCTACTATTTGGAACAGCCTTCCATGTCTGGAACAAGTCCATGTCCATTACGTAGGCAGTACACTACGTTTGGAACAGAGCAACACTTTCCTCATATTACATAAAATCTGCTTTTCAATCTTCAACCATAACATTTAAATGCATCTTTGAAGCAGTGCAGATGGGAAGCGACTGTGACACTGACAGTGATTACAGCGCTAGAGAAACGCTGCGAGCCGTTCAGCCTGTTATTGGAGAGCTTCATCAGAGGTGGATGGTCCAGCTGGGGAACACACAGCGGCGTTAATGAACGCTTCACACACGCATACTCCACTGTAACTGACGCCTGTGGCCCATCACGTCAAGAGCTGCTCAGAAAAACACAAACGCTGCTGCTGTGTTTGAATTCAGCTTCTAAAACACAGATTTCCTTCCCATTGTGGAGGAATTAGCATAATCACGAGTTTCTGTCATTTACTCGCCCTCGTGTGGCTCTGAACCCGTGTGATTCTCTTCCTTTCTCCTGTGGAACACAAAAGATGATCGTTTTTTTGTTCATACAATGAAAGTCAATGAGGCCCAACATTTTTTTGATCCCTATTGTTTTTACCGAAACTTGTCTATTTAATCAATAATTTATTCAATATAATGATCAACACGGAGTTGCATAAACATTTAAATTTCACATAAGGCAGTTTTACATCAACCTTTTTAATAACATATTTATGTTTCTACTCTAATTTGTTCTTGAAAAGACCTCCGTCAGGCAAACACACGTCAGGCAGTGGCGAAGGTCTTTGACCGAAACGTTGCCATTTTTAACTTTTTCCTGAATAAAGAGAGAACAACAGTGTGCAGATCTTTTTCAGATCATAAAGCATGCAAAAAATGAAATATTGCATGAAACATTTGTGACCCTGAACCATAAAACCAGTCATAAGGGTCAATTTTTCCAAATCTGAATAAATAATCTTTCCATTGATTTATGGTTTGTTATGATCGGACAATATTTGATACAACTATTTGAAAATCTGGAATCTGAGGGTGCAAAAAGAATCTAAATATTAAGAAAATTGCCAAATGAAGTCCTTAGCAATGCACATTACTAATCAAAAATTACGTTTTAATACATTTATGGTAGGAATTGTACAAAATATCTTCATGGAACATGATTTTAATATCCTAATGATTTTTGGCATAAAATAAAAATTATAATTTTGACTCATACAATGTATTGTTGGCTATTGCAACAAATATACCTGTGCTGCTTATGACTGCTTTTGTGCTCCAGGGACACATCTGAGGAAAATATTGAAATACAGCATAAAATATCTGCAGAAAATACTGAAATATTCCATTAAAATTTGTGAAATATATTTTTTGCACTTTTTATGCAATATTCCATTAAACATTTGAGGAAAATATTGAAATACAACATAAAACACATGCAAAAAAATTGGAACATCAATTAAAACATCTGTGAATAAAGCACCGCTTCCATACCATGTGTTCAAGACAACAAAATCTTTACTTACATGAAAAAAATGGAATATTGTATCCACCTTTTTCTTGCCAAAAAATGGGCTAAATGATCATTTGTAAATTATATGGGTCAAGCTTCCGGTATCATCCGCGTCCAGCTATTTTTAGCTGTACAAAGCAGTTTGTTTTGCTGCTTGATATTAAATTTGTGCGTCTTATTATTTTAATGTCTTAATTATAAACACACTGGTTTGTAGTGCAAACAGTTTTACCATTTACTGTACTTAAGTTATTCTCCTCGTTATTGATCTATAATGGTTAATGAACCGGAAGTCTCACCCATAGGCTTACTTCCGCATTGAAGAAAAGGGTGGATAAAAAAAAAGAGTGAATGTGATGTAACATTTCCATCCCATGTTCAGTAATGTATTCTGTAAATGCATTTCCATCATAGTTTATGAATGTTTTCTTACCATTCTGCCTTAATTGAGCGCATACAGCATATTTTTCAATTGCATTTTGCAGAGATTTTATACGCATCTTGGCATTTCCATCCAGAATTTTTCATGCAATATCCCAAAATTCACATAAAATTATATGGACGGAAACCTAGCTATTGCTGTTTTCTCAAATATGTCAAAAAAGCACATTATTACGCAACACAACTTGCAATGCTTTCAGCTAATCATTTTGCGTCTGTTTCTGGCCTTACTGCTTTGTCCTGAAGTCATTGTGGTATGAAATATTTCAAATCTGACCCCTTACAGCCAAAATTATTGTCTGCTTGAGCTCATAAATATTCTGCACATGCATCACTCTCTGTCTGGCACATCCCGTTCCTTCTGGTGTGAACATTGAACGTGAAGAAACCTCCAGAACAGGTCACATGGAAAAAACAACAGGCAGATGCAAATCTCATGATAACTGAACGTGCATTCAATCACAGCCAAACTGACCAAAACCTGCACACTGGTTAAGACTGTTTCTTGCATTTCAGCAGATGTTGCACAGCATTTGTGTGGGAGAAACATATCAAGAACGTGTTTAGGTCACATTTAACATCGAAATCAACAGAAAGATTTGCACAGTTAAGTTACGCAAGAAAAGAAAGCCTATTTTAAGACCATTGAGATTTTTGGCATTATTTTTATGACACTTAAGCACATTTTCTTCTCTATTTTTTCCCCACGCATTTGGCCATTTCCCTTTGTGTGTGTGTGTGTAACGTAATTCTCATTCTCAGAGTTGATTCTCTTTCCAAAAAATCTGGTCCTAAAAATGGGCTTAAAATTTTTTAATATAACTTTTTTTTCTTTTAATTTTATTGTAATATGTGACTTGGGACAGCGCTGTTCTATTACAGCAGTTAATGCACAAATACAAAAGAAAGATGATGCAACTGTAATTTTCATTTGCACAAATCCCATCGAGGGGGAACAAAGCATTTGCACTGATAAATGTGATTATGGTAATTGTTAAAGGCCAGAGGAAAATAAAGCCGTTGGGATCCCATCTGCTGTGAGTTTGGAGATCATCTCGGCAGCAGCACGTCCTACAGCTCTCCAAATACTACTAGAACAGGAGCTTCACAGCAGTTTCACACACAAGACTGCCAGTAACAGGCCGTTTCTATGGTTAAAACCCAAAAACTAAAATACTGTCATTCTTTACTCATCGTTTCCAAAAACCTATGATGAAAAATATTAGTTGGTGACTTTTTTCTAAGATTAAGACAAGATGACACGACCAACATGCAATATCTTCTATATCTAAAAAATTAGATGAGACATAAATGCTGTTTAAAACAAAGACTCTGTATATCAAAAATTATTTTCTCTAACTATATTTTCAGCAACAACAACAAATAAACCTCCTTTCATGCCTGGGGTTGCCAGATGCCAAGCGTTTAAATCCCCCATCAAAGCTTTTTTCTTGAAAGGACACATTTGTTGCCCAGTGTTTTATTTTAGCTCCTGAAATAGTGGAATTGATGTTAAGTATTTCACGGTTTTAGATTTCGAAAGAAACTTTTGAGTTTTATCAGTCAGGATTATTATAGTCAACTAAAACGGAAACTAAAATTAAAACCATAAGAGAAACCAACATATTTGATTAAAACAAAAATTTAATAAAATTATAATGTTATATATATACACACTGTATATAATAAAAATCTAATTAAAATTGTATAACATTTTTACAAAATTAAAATGGAAAATATTAAAATAAGATTCAAAATAGTAATTAAAATTATAATAATATCTTAACGATACTAAAATGACACTCTTAACAGTGTGCATGATTTAGAGAGTGTGTTCATTTATATGATAATTTAATAAAACAGGAAACTCTATGAAGTAAAAAACAATGTGCACGAGGTTATAGTCACAATATTAGTGCTTATAGGTGAAAGTGCAATAATTCTGATGTAATGTCTCCAATAACAACAATCATGATCAGAAATCAAGATTGTAACTTCAGCAAAATAATTGTGATTGTCAGTTTAACAACTATGCAGCATTATCATCTAAAATATGATTTATTTAACTAAAATTCCTAGACTTCTAATCAACTAAGACTTGACTTAAAAAAAACAGAATTCCTTGACTAAATATGATAAAAAAATATAATAAAAAATCTAGATATTTCTGTCATTCTTCTGAAGAAAACAGAACATCTGTCAAGAATCAGTCCATTGCTTGTTTATTATATTTAACTAAATCTAAAACCATTTCTTTAAAATAAAAACATTTTCCTTTAAATAAGCATTACCTATAACAAAAATACTAATATTTAAAATAAAATAACTACTTTTTAATCAAAAATAATTACAACTATATAATACAAAAATGAAGTAGCTTAATAAAACAATCTAATAAAAACTACAAACACAACAAAATGACTAAAACTTTATATAAAATAAAGTCCATATGACATGTGCACTACATCTTCTGAAGTCAATCAAATATCTTTAGCAAGATTATCAGTGAATATTATGACTAAAATATCAGCATATGTGTTAGGAACAACATGACGATGACAAAACTTTCCGTTTAACAGCATGCATGCATTGCATTGTTCCTCTGTGATCATCAGATGAGCGATAGTGTAACCCAAAGGACTTGCCTTTAAAGATGTTAAGATGAGAGCAGAAGCACACGATCAGTCCTCTTCTTGTTATCGGTCAGGGCTGTTTCTGCTCCTCATGCGTACTCTAATCTAGACTCTATTCTCAGCACCGCGGAGAGATGCATGAATTAAAGATGATGCTTTCATAACTCTCCAAAGTGCTGCTTTTCATGCACGGTCTCAGAAATAAGATGAAGCGCTCTTTAACCTTTTGCCAAAGTCCAAACACGGCCAGATCTGCGGCTAGAAGCGTTTACACTGGAACACAGTCAGGCATTTGCCCTTCGGTGATATGGCCGATTTCATTCATTTAGCTGATTATGTTATTTAGTCCTCTGCGTCTGATATTTTTCTTTTGTTTGCAGGAGATTATAAAGGAATGTAGCAGATTACAGTTCACAAGAACAGCAGGATGACTTCAGAAAGATCACATGACCCTCAGCGTCCCGTCGTTATTTATTCATCCTCATATTGATGCATATTCATGTTCTTATTTTATCAGATTCAGAACACATACCATAGTTTATATTGACCACAAATGTCAAACTGAATAAAACAAAAACATAAAAATGAGTATTGATTTTTTTATAACCAATACCGATACCTATTATTTGTACGTTTATGTACCGGATAACCGATATGCAGAACGATATTTATTTACTGTTATAAAGTACATAAATAACAGAGTGAAGCTTTGGTTTTTCTCCTTTCAGTCATCTTAACAACAACAAACAGCTGTTGAAAATTAACTTCTTTCATTTTTAATTTCGATAAAGATGTATTTATTTAGATGTTTATTGGTGAAATAATGGTTCATAGTAAATTATTAATATAATTCAGCGTTTCAAACGAGTGAATTCTTGTATAAAGTTACATGCGGTGGAGTGTGTTGTGTGTGTGTGTGTGTGTGTGTGTGTCCACTGCTCCAGGTGTGTGTGTGTGTGTGTGTGTGTGTCCACTGCTCCAGGTGTGTGTGTGTGTGTGTGTGTGTGTGTGTGTTGTGTGTGTGTGTCCACTGCTCCAGGTGTGTGTGTGTGTGTGTGTGTGTGTGTGTGTGTCCACTGCTCCAGTGTGTGTGTGTGTGTGTGTGTGTGTGTCCACTGCTCCAAGTGTGTGTGTGTGTGTGTGTGTGTCCACTGCTCCAAGTGTGTGTGTGTGTGTGTGTGTGTGTGTCCCACTGCTCCAAGTGTGTGTGTGTGTGTGTGTGTGTGTGCACTGCTCCAAGTGTGTGTGTGTGTGTGTGTGTGTCCACTGCTCCAAGTGTGTGTGTGTGTGTGTGTGTGTGTCCACTGCTCCAGGTGTGTGTGTGTGTGTGTGTGTGTGTGTGTGTGTCCACTGCTCCAGTGTGTGTGTGTGTGTGTGTGTGTGTGTGTGTGTGTGTGTGTGTGTGTGTGTGTGTGTGGTGTGTGTGTGTGTGTGTGTGTGTGTGTGTGTGTGTGTGTGTGTGTGTGTCCACTGCTCCAAGTGTGTGTGTGTGTGTCCACTGCTCCAAGTGTGTGTGTGTGTGTGTGTGTGTGTGTCCACTGCTCCAAGTGTGTGTGTTGTGTGTGTGTGTGTGTGTGTGGTGTGTGTGTGTGTGTGTGTGTGTGTGTGTGTGTGTGTGTGTGTGTGTGTGTGTGTGTGTGTGTGTGGTGTGTGTGTGTGTGTGTGTGTGTGTTGTGTGTGTGTGTGTGTTGTGTGTGTGTGTGTGTGTGTGTGTGTGTGTGTGTGTGTGTGTGTGCCCACTGCTCCAAGTGTACTTGGATGGGTCAAATGCAGAGAACACATTTCACTGCTGGTTATACTCTGTATAATTAATATATGTGACTAATAAAAAAAATAAAAAAAATATATATATTTATATATATATTTATATATTGGTTATCGTTTTTTTTTTTAAACCGATATCCGATTATGGTAAAATGCTTAAATATCAGGAAGAATATTGTTAAACCGATATATCGGTCGATCTCTAAAAATGAGTCATATGATACAGTAACTACACACTATTATAAATCACATATACAATTCTATAGTACTATTATAGTTTTTATTCCTATATTTTGAATAATTGTTTTTATATATTTTTGTTTTCATTTTAATTTTTAGTAATTTTATTGTGTTTGTCATTTTATGAGTTATTTTAATATGTCTATATATATATATATATTTTCTATTTTAGCTTTAAATTGAGTTATTTTAGTATATAAAGATCAAATAAATGAAGCTGTGTGTCTCTTTACATTAACTCTGCTCACCACGGTGTGACTGGGGTGCTTTGACCAGAGAGCCAAACCTTTTCAAATCTCATATCAAAACTGAATTTTTTTTATTCATTATAGCAATAATAATTATTTGATTTATACATTTTTTTAACTAATGTATTTATTGATAGTCACAAAATGTTGGCCAAAGTGTGCAGCCCTACACACAAGCACAGCAAACCAGGATATGTATTTATTTATTTTTTTATATAGAATTTTTTAAATCACACTAACAATAATTATAAGGAAAAAAAATCCCTCAAATTGTGCAGCTCTAATAGAAAATCATATCCGAAAAAAAAATAATAAAGTCTATGTTTTCCATATATGTATACAGTGTATATCCTCAATTTCCCATTTTATGTTCCAAGGAAAAAAACACATGGAAATGGCTTGGTTTGGAATGGAGAGTAAATGACAGAATTTCAGACTGCTTATTAAAACATTAAATCACAAAAGGGTTCTCAGCAGAATTTGAACATTTTGCGAAACACTTCAATAAGAAGATCAAATATTTCCCATGCATCACAAATCATCAGCCGTTCATTAAAACTTCCACCAGACACATCTTGACTAAACTCACATCCGTCCACA
This sequence comes from Ptychobarbus kaznakovi, assembly GCA_027422405.1. Taxonomy (NCBI): domain Eukaryota; kingdom Metazoa; phylum Chordata; class Actinopteri; order Cypriniformes; family Cyprinidae; genus Ptychobarbus; species Ptychobarbus kaznakovi. Next base: position 29,121,175 of record CM049804.1, on the reverse strand, counting down.
ACAAGCAGTCCAAGCTGGCCCTTCACACAAACACAATCACTCCTTCACACACAAAGCTGCAGCATGAAATAAAGAGCTCTTCTACACATTTATAATCGGTTTTAATACTGCGTGATTATTTTGGAGAATAAACCGGCTGTCATTATGAGCACTGGATGGTGGCGACGATGCCAGCGAGATCCAGGGGCCAATCCTTTAGGAGGATTAGCTGGGATAAAATCAAACAAGCCAAACAGGTTATGGAGTTTAGACGGTCACAGGATGAAATGAGCTTAACCGGACAGCACTGCGCATGCACACGGCTTATATGTTACGCCACTGTATGCATGGAGGCAAATTACATCACAAAACACCATCCCATCATCAACCTGGGCATGGGCTTTATAATGGCCCAGAGCAATGTTCATATACACTACAACGACAGACAGAAAACTGCACAAACGCTCAAACTAAATGCTTGGTTTGTACAGATACATATATATATGCACACACACACACACACACGCACGCAAACACGCACGCACGCACGCACGCACACACACACACACACACACGCACACACACACGCACACACACACACACGCACACACACATACGCACACACACACACACACGCACACACACGCACACACACACACACGCACACACACGCGCACACACACACACACACGCACACACACACACGCACACACGCGCACACACACACACACACACACACAAACACGCACGCACACACACACATGGACACACAAACACGCACACACATGCACACACACACACACAAACACGCACGCACACACACACATGGACACACACACACACACACACACACACATGGACACACACACGCACACACACACACACACACACTATTATATTATATATTTTTTTCATATAAGAATTAAATACAAATAAATACATGGGCAATACACCAATATATGTAATTTGTGATATTTTTGTTGTATAAATTGATCAAATTTACAAAAGGCCTACTTGTGTTTCATCAATATATTTGGACTACTGTTGCCACGGTAACCTCCAAATCTACAAATCTGCTTAGTCAATGGATAACGCATACATTTCTGTTCTTTTAAAAATACTGAATTTAGATTAATAATACTATGTAAAAAAAAATGAATTATAAAAAAATTATTCAATTAATTGAATTATAAAAAAATATATATAAATATACTGAATGTTTATATTTGTATAATATAGTTTGTCCATTTTTGGTAAATAGCTTAAACAATAAACACTTTATTTATATAAACACATTAATAAATATAAATGTAGAAACATAATATATATATATATATATATATTTAATAAATTACATGTATAACTACTGAATGTTTATATTTATATAATATAATTTGTCAACAGTTGCTTCAGTAATAAAGCACATTTCTATTAATTTAAAACATACAAATTTCAATTTTAATTAATTTTAACTTTTAATTTTAAAAATGTTTCTATTAATTTAAAACATGCATAAAAACGGTTTAAATAAAATACGCATATTAAATGTACATACAAATACAAATGTACACAAACAAAATACATATTTATAAATAAAGTATATAAAACAAATACTTTAAAATATTTCATATATTTCAACTGTTGCTACAGTATACTGCTTAGTCAATGGATAATGCACAGATTTATATTAGAATAAAAATTATGTATAAAAAAAATATATATAGTAACAAATAAATCGTAGTAGTAACAAATAAATAGTAACAAATATTTATAATTTTAAAAATCAATATACGTAAATAAAATACACTATAAATAATATATAAATAAATGCAGATTTTTTTCAGAGGATAGAGTTTGTTGCTACAGTAAGCTTTAAATACGGTTTCAATGGAAACGCGCAGATGTCGAGCACTGAAGTGACTGTTTACTGGAGCTTTATAGATTCATTTCACCCTTGCATTGAGCGACAGCTGCAACATTCAGCATTATCCCTCAATAACAACGCGTAAGGATAAAGAGCCTTTCCAGATGCACTCAGCTCTGAATGAAGAGGAGAGGAGAGGAGATGCGACAGCGGCGTTATCCATCAATTCCCCTGACATCACTCCTGCATGTCTCCCATACCGCTGCGTTATACGACGCGTTACACGCGCGCTAAACATGGGAAGAGAGAGGATCGGTGTAAATGACCGCGGCTGCGTCTCAGACTCACCCTGCTAGTTTGGGCATCCTGACGAAGCTGAACACGTCCATGATTCGGATCGCCTCCGAACTCACTTCGATTCCATTCCGCAAACGTCTCGGCGTGAATCGTTTACTAAATGAACGCGTCGGAGGTTTCCTCAAGAGAGCGCGAGGATCTCCTGCATGGCTGCGCGTTTACGTGAAACCCGATCCGCGTGTCCATCAGATTTACATCCTTCGCGGCTCCAGATGCCCTCGGTCAACTTTATTCAATTTCCCCTCGCGGTGGAAACCGATGGAGAAGAGCGAGATGAAGCGAGAGACTGAGCGGAGGAGGAGGAGCTCCATCTAATCTCAGATGTCCATTTACAATGAATAATCTCGCGACGCGTGCAAAGGTCAGCATCATCGCGCGACGCGAGACTGGAGGGCAATGGAGAAGCGCGTGCCGCGTGGGTGTTCCGTGGAGGAGGAGGAAGATATAGATATGAGGAAGAGTGGGAGGAGTAAAGCGAGGAGATAGGAGAAAGTTATTAGATGAGCAAAGAGAGAATAAACACCTGTGCGCGCGCGTTCTAATCTCTATTACTGCGTCAAGGTGCGACAAAAAAAAATTTGCGCCAAAAATCGGTTTAACCAATGGCGTGAGTTTGGGGCGGGGCTATTTATTAGCGTGACCAATGGCAATCGGATTGTTCCGGAAAACTTTTGGAAACCTGTCATAAATTTTCCAAATTTCGTTTGGTGACCGCTTGTGCAGAGAGTAAACAATAGTGTACAACTCAAAGAAAATTATGTTTTATTTTTTTATGATTATACTGTTGATTTCAAAATGTGGTATATTGTGAATTTACTCATTATGCATGTGACCCTGAAACACAAAACCAGTCATAAGGTCCATTTTTGGAAATTGAGATTTCCACATCATCTGATAGTTGAATAAATAATCTTTCCATTGATGTATGATTTGTTATGATTGTACAATTACATTTATGCATTTAGCAGATGCTTTTATCCAAAGTGACTTACAGTGCATTCAGACTATTTATTGTCAGTACATGTGTTCCCTGGGAATCGAACCCACAACCTTTGCACTGAAAATCACATTTAAAGTTGTTCAAATGAAGGTCTGAGCAATTCATATTACTAATCAAAAATTAAGTTTAAAAAAAATTAAGCAATATTGCTCAACAGTCTGTTCCGGAAGTAAAAACAGCATTCATTTTCTCCATATGGAAATTGATTTGAGCGATAACTATCTCCTTGTCCAAATACTCACTTGCGGTCTTTGCACGATGTATTTAGTGTATTTAGTGTTCAAGTGAGGATGAAGACTGCAAGTGTGTCATAACCTAATGGGACACACTTATAGTGTTGTAAAAATGCAAGTGTTTACATAGCTTTATTTTTATTTTAAATACTTTGCATTTTAAAATCAACTTCTAAATGTCTGTTCAGTAGTCCTGATGCATGATGGGATACACAAGCCTGGAATAGGTGCGACAAAAATCAGTTTAGCTCCGCCCGCTCCCATGAAGCACCACAGATAACCCAAGTCTCCCAACGCTCTCAAAACAAATAAATAAGCCTACTTGTTTTATATTTAAATAATATATAAATAATTGTTTTGTGTGGTTTTTGTTTGCTTCAATTTGAAGTTGTTAATGCTGTGATTCTCCTTGTAGATGATTGGTTTAGTTCATGAGGAAAGAAAACATAAAAAACATCCCTATGGGAAAAATGACTGGAACCAGCACCACTGAAAAAGTGGGCGGGCACTAAAGCACTCTATTCATACTGCAATTAATATTATTATTTTTTCTTATTTAATTTTTTTTTCTGTTATCGGATGGAGTTTGGGTTCCTTGCCACTGTCACATTTGGCTTAGTTAGGTAAAAAACATCAACTTAATATTCAGTAATATTATCCATTTGATGGTACTGACATTATTAGATGAGAATACACTTGAACTGAATAATTAAACTATTGTCTTCTGTAGAACTACTTTTCAATTCCTTTCATAATTGACACATTTTGAAACATCAATATTTTTATTGAACTGAATTGAATCAACATTCAGTTGAATTAAGATACCATTGTCTTCATAGATGTTTATAGCTGAACTGAATTTAGTTCATAACTGATGAACTTCACATTTTTGAACCAAACTGAATCGACACTGAACTGAAGTGAGCTGACACTATTGTTACGAAAAGATACTTCAACTTCTACAAAATGATGAATACAAATTTACATCAGGTGAGTTATTGCTTTATACATTTATTCCAATTTATGAAGGTGCTGTAATTTAATTGTTATTCTAGCATAATTTTATAATGCTGTCATATTTTGTGCATACAAGCTACTTTTAATGTAAATGGAAAAAATAGTCCTAACCTTAACCAAAAGGAGATTTAGCACTGAACATGTGTGCTTTATTAAATAGATCACATAAGAAAAATATAATTTTCTTCCTGTAGAAATGCACGTCACATGTGTTTGCCTGGCGTAATATCAAACAGCTTTGTTAATGATCTAAATATGAATTAAAGTATTAAATGGAATCAGAAAGTGGGCCGAAAGTCACCGAGGAAACATTATATAATGTGTCATACAGCAACAGTTGAATATTAAAATTCTAATGTGGGGAAATGATTCTATGCAGTATGCCATGATGAAAACGTGATGAAACATGACCTTCAGCTCAAATCAATACAACATGTGCACACAAATACACACATGCAAACAAAGGCTGCTTAGACGTCAGTGTGATGTTGCCTCTTTGTGGTATTTTAACACTATCATTTCTCATAAATTTAAATATTTGACATTCATTTATAATGTATCTAGTTCAGTTATGAACTGAAAAATGTAGTCTTTGAAGTTAATATAAGAATAAATAAATTATGAAATTGACACTGCAGTCACGAGAGTGCAAAAATCATCAGTTTCAGCAACATAAGATATATTCAAGCTCCACCTCCAGCTCAAATGAGTCTGACAGCAATAAGAAAAACACTCATACATTTCACATCCTGATTATATAATGTTGCAGAACATGCATTTGTGTGCATCACTGTTCATTTGTATTTATTTTTGTCTTTATTGTAATGCATGTGCCACGCTGCTCTGGTTACGTTTGTCTGCTAATACATCGCAGACGTCCCACATGAGATTACTAAAACATCTGTGTGTCTGCCTTTGCTGTGAACTTCAGCTCAAACATTACACTCGACTCTCGACTGCTGTTCACATGGAGCATGCTCTTGTTCAAGGCAAAACACCCCAGGTAAAAGAAATTCAAAATCTAATTAATAAATAATAATAATTTAACCCCTCTTATGATCAGCGGGACCCCTGTGGAGAGGGTGAGCAGCTTCAAGTACCTCGGTGTAAACATCTCCGAGGACCTGACATGGACTACACACATTCAAACACAGGTTAAGAAAGCCAGGCAAAGACTGTACCATCTGCGACAGCTGAGGAAATTCAGGGTCTCACCAGCTATCCTGAAAACTTTCTATTCAGGGGCCATAGAAAGTGTACTGACTCAGTGCATCTCAGTGTGGTATGGTAACTCATTAAACCAGGACTGCAAAGCTCTACAGAGAGTCGTGCACTTAGCTGAACGCATCTCAGGGTCTGCTCTTCCTCTCTGCAGGTCATCTACCTCAAACGCTGTAAAAAATCATCAAGGACTCGAACACACCCGGTAACCATCTTTTCTGTTTACTGCCATCTGGCAAGCGCTTCAGGAGCATTGATGGCAAAAACTGAGAGACTGAGGAGGAGCTTCTTCCCCCAGGCCATCAGGCTCCTTAACACAAACTCTTTTTCATAAACATTCATATTCTAATCATCCGTATTGCTGCTATGTGTACATTCCCAGTACAACCCGTTTGCACATCCCTCTCATCCCTCTTGTTTATATTACTATTTATTAAGTCCCATATACTGTTTTTGCACATCTTACTTGTCTTGCACATCTTGTTTTGCACTTTTCTTTATTCTATTACACATTTTACTCTTTATTTCTCTTTTTTACCTATATATATGCTCTAGTGTGGTGTTACTTTTATATAATTTTTATTATTTTGCACTGTCCACTGAGCGGACCTGATTTGATCTACATTTCACTTCTGATTATACCCTGTATAATTTTATCATGTGACAAATAAAGAAACCTTGAACCTTGAACCTTAATAGATATTACTATCCTTTCCCAGTCGATTAAATACATTAAGAAATGTAAAACAAAAAATGTATTACAAGTTTTCTGAAATATTATGTTTACATGTGCAAATAAGGCATTGTCTAATGAAATATGCACTACTTTGCATACATTTCCAGCAGGGTTTCAGGTTTCAGGTTCAAAATTGTTGTTTGATTTTTTTATCGTATTAGAGAGGGGATTTTATACAGGGGGAATTTGAGATTTCTGTTTTAATGACTCAGAAATAAAAAAATCTGAAAATACTGTAAACTTGTTTTTAGGCATAACCGGTTATAGAAATCAGTCTGAATGATATATCAACAAACCCCCCAGTAAAAACCTTCAGAATATAGATAGGAATAAAACTGTTGGTGTTTGTAAAAGTGGAGAAGAAAATCCCATCGCATATGAAGCGATTTAATGATGTGTTCTTCTTTCTCTTTGGGGTGTTACAAGCTGATCGTGAATAGATAAGATCCCTGAAGTTACAAAGACTAAAGTCTCAAAACCAAAGAGATATTCTTTATCAAAGTTAAGACTCATCCAAACACATGTCTATGTCACGGTGTGGGGAGATTTGCATAACTCCGCCCAAACGCATACACAAAGAAAGAAGGCGGAGCTATTATTCTGGCTGTAGTGTTGTTGTATGTCCTGGAGACGCTGTGTCTCGCTGTAAAAGAGAAACTACTTTGTTTGTGCTTCCAAAAGAGGACACAACTAGAAATCAGAGGTTAAGTTGTATTTACAACAGTTCAACCCAAATATTAGACCGTGTGCAGCACATTTTACGGAGGACTGTGTCCTGAACCTGGAAGAGTAACGTTATCCTACAATGCGTCTGTGCTCAAAGACTGTTTCTATAAAGTGGAGCGGTTCCAGCTTTGCACGCTTCTGACTCACAGCCTGTAAGTATGTTTCATATTTAAAGAATTAGCCGCTGATTATTCAAACGTGAGTTTTGAGCTGTGTAGAGTAGCGCTTGTTGTTTGTTCTCCGATCACAAATGCAGATATGGTAATGTTTACGCGGCGCGATGCAATGTGTAAAAAGACGTATAAGTCATTATAATCAGTAACTATGTCCTCACTGACTGCAACAAATGCCTTGTTTATAATGGGTTTTATTGTTTTAGTCTCGTCGCGCCGGGACACGTCATCACAATACGGTAAGGGGGCGTAACATTTATATCTTACACCAATCAGAACACACTGGATAGCTGGCCAATCAGAGCACACCTCGCTTCTAGGAATGATGAGCTTTGTAAAAATCGACGCGTTTCAGAAAGGTGGGGCATAAAGGAGCAGCAATAATGTACTTTATGTAGAAAATAATGTATTTTTGGCACTTAAACCGTATAAAAATTAGACTGACGTCAACATCAACAGCTTGAGTTTCAAATAATGTCCTCATTCTCAAAAACATCAATGACCCCTTTAAACCTATACAGATGAAAGAAAAAGCAAGAAAATACACTTCGAGGTGTATAAATTAATTTTTTTCCACTATAGACTGAAGGTAAATACTGTATAAAGATTATTGGACAAAATACAACATTTTAACCTACAACACGGAAATACCATGTTATGTCCACTTCAATGTGAAATTACCTGCTGTAAACAAGTCTTTTATTTGTACCCACTAACGTTTCATTACAGTGTGGAAATTTACTGGCAATTTATGAGTGAAAATAGTTTCTAGGTCACCATAAGCCAAAGCTTTTTGTATCAGTATCCGTACAAAAGTCAACAGAGCTCTACTGTATGTGTCGGTCAGACGTCAAATAGGAACGCTTGGGAATATTAAGGTCACGCGCTCTGCTTCGGCCAAGAGCTGCTGATTTCATTCATTTACCAACTTGGACTCTTTAAATCCGTCCCAGCTTAGTTCAGCAAGCACTTGATGAAAATGTGTTTGATGTCCTGAAGAAACTTTCAAGAAAAGAAATCATCTCCAAATTCATTTATTAGATTGACAGACGAAAAGTCAATCATTTTAACAAATTCATGCAATATTAATTACTTATCATCTGTTGAATACATATTTACATTTATGCATTTAGCAGACACTTTTATCCAAAGCGACTTATTCAGGCTAAGCATTTATTGTCAGTATGTGTTAATATTTAAGTCATTGTTGCTTGTATTTGTACTAGAAGTCAAATGTTTGCACATATCTATAACTATCCCCAATTTCCACATTTTATAATAATAGTAAAGTGATGTCTTGTATGTAGTGAGCAAAACTTTACAAATAATTTCTAAGAAATGGCAACACGGTAACACATTGAATCGGGGTTGCCAGATCTGTGAAACAACTGAACCTGCGAGCCCAATTGCTTTTACATCAAATCTGTTACCAGCTATGTTTCAATCATGTTTTTTTTAACAGTTGTCCCCTTCGGGGAAGAAATCAGAACCAGGTCTCATCCATTTATTTTTGTCTTCAAAACTGCATTTAGACCAAAAGATGGGAGATTATGACAATTACTTTAACCTGGCAAAATGGACTCCATAAACAATGTACATTATTTGTATAAAAATTACTATATATATGTGACCCTGCAGTCTTATTCCGCGGAATTTGAAAATAGCGCAGATACATTGGCAACCCTGCAGGTCAAGAATTAGATGTTTATAATGCCAAATCATTAGTAAATTAAAGGAGAAATCGTTCCATGAAGATTTTTAAATTTCTTGTAAAAAATACTTCAATAATCTTTAGAAAAATGTTGCCAATGTACAGTGTCAATTATCTATTTTGATGCCTTTTTTGACCCTTAATTCCATTTTCAAATAGTTGTATTTCAAAAAAAAAAATTTTCCTATGTTCAGGTCACCACCACACACACACACACATGAAACACACACACACACACACACACACACACACACACACACACACACACACACACACACACACACACACACACACACACACACACACACACACACACACACACACACACTCACACACACACACACACACACGCATTATCAATGAGAAATTGGTGATTTATATCTTTCAATTTAAAAAATTGCCCCACTTAAGACTTTTTGTGTGGTCAAAAGCCAAGCATGCAAAATGCATGAAACACACACACACACACACACACACACACACACACACACACACACACACACACACACACACACACACACACACACTGCTGTAAAATTCCCAATGCAATAAACACACACATAAAACAATACTGTATTTTCATCTGTTTTGTTTTGATAAAAGCTTGAAGGAGAGTCACTGCACTTACTGTATGACAGTAAAAACATCGAGGTCCTCACTGGGCTCGGCGTCTTCAGCGGCCCGCGGTTTGTTTTGCTGTCCCTTTGGCATACCTTATGCTTTTAGCAAATCCTTCCAGTGACTTCCCTGTCGTCTTATGGAAAAATGCAGTCAGGTGAAATCTCAACATCTGAGCCGGCCAACTAACTCCTCGCTCACTGTGTGCCCCGGTCTGGGCGTGCGAGGGACGAGCCCTGAGGCAGAGAGAGAGAGAGAGAGAGAGAGAGAGACTCAATAATGAAACACCATCACATTACAGGCCAATGCATCAGTAAGTCACAGGGATCAATGCTTCCAGCTGCCGTCTGATTGGCGCTGGCTGTGAGTGGAGAGAGAGAGAGGACAGATAGTGCCGGCATCAGAACAGCAGCGGTTCGATATCAGAGTCGCACACCAAACACTTCAGCACACACTGTATTACAGAAATGAGCCACTACCTCTCCGGTTTCACTGCTATAAGTGACCCGGCAAACAAAGTTTCATCAGGGTTTCTGCAGGGTTATGAAGGTCAATGGACTTTACAAGCTATTGCTTTTATGAAACGGCAATATTAGGAAAACACCAATGTTAAATAAATATAATTGGAATAATTCTCCCACAGAGTTAAATAGTTTATTAGTCTGACTGTATTCATTTAAATTTACATTTAGTCATTTAGCAGACGGTTTTATCCAAAGCGACTTACAAATGATGATAAGAGAAGCAATTTTTTATCTTTAAAAAGTTTTTAACAAAATCAGTGCTATAACAAGCAATATATATATATATATATATATATATTTATATATATATATATATATATATATATATATATATATATATATATATATAATACACATGTCTATTCGATTATAATAGAGAGTGCTAGAGTTAGAGGGTCAAGTTGTTTTAAAAAATATTAAAACAAATTATAATAGTGTGCTAGAGTTAGAGGGTCAAGTTACAAATAGATCAAACAGAATTATAATAGAGAGTACAATTAGAGGGTCAAGTCTACAAATAGATCAAACAGAATTATAATAGAGTTTAGAGTTAGAGGGTCAAGTCTACAAATAGATCAAACAGTTATAATGCTTCTCAGAGAGTGCAGAGTGAGGGTCAAGTACAAATAGATCAAACATAATTATAATAGAGAGTTTAGAGTTAGAGGGTCAGTCTACAAATAGATCAAACAGAATTATAATAGAGAGTTAGATATTTGTTAGAGGGTCAAGTCTACAAATAGATCAAACAGAATTATAATAGAGAGTGCTAAGTTAGAGGGTCAACAAAATAGATCAAAAGAATATAATAGAATTAGAGTTAAGGGTTAAGTCTACAAATATATCAAACAGAATTATAATAGAGAGTTAGAGTTTTTGCAGAGGGTAAAGTCAACAAATAGATCAACAGAATTATAATAGAGAGTGCTAGAGTTATGCCAGGGTCAAGTCTACAAATAGATTCAAACAGAATTTATAATAGAGACTTTCTGCTAGAGTTAGAGGGTCAATTTGTCTAAAATAGATCAAACAGAATATAATAGAGAGTTTCTAGTTAGAGGGTCCTGCAGAACAAATAGATCAAACAGAATATATAGAGAGTGTTAGAGTGAGGGTCAAGCCTACAAATAGATCAAACAGAATTATAATAGAGAGTGCTAGAGTTAGAGGTCGTTAGTCTACAAATAGTCAAATAGAATTATAATAGAGAGTGCTAAGTTAGAGGGTCAGTCTACAAATAGATCAAACAGACTTATAATAGAGAGTGCTAGAGTTAGAGGGTAACGCAGTCAACAAATGGCAGATCAAACAGAATTGGTCAGCATAATCTTTAGAGAGTGCTAGAGTTAGAGGGTCAAGTCTACAAATGCTTTCTCAGATCAAACAGAATTATAATAGAGAGTGCACGTAGAGTTAGAGACAAGGGAATTCAAAAACATCAGTCAACAAATAGAAAAAACAAACAGAATTATAATAGAGAGTGCTAGAATTGTTAGAGGGTCAAGTCTACAAATAGATCAAACAGAATTATAATAGACTATGCTAGAGTTAAGGGTCACCGTCTACAAATAGATAAATAGAATTATAATAGAGAGTGCTAGAACCGTTAGAGGGTGAAGTCAACAAATAGATCAAACAGAATTATATAGAGAAACAGTGACCTCCCTATATACAGTTACATTCATTTAGAGGGTTAAGTCTACAAATAGATCAACTTACAGAATTATAATAGAGATTCATCTGCTAGAGTTAGAGGGTCAAGTCTAATCAAATATTTTGATCATTTTGGCAAAATTGATCAGAATTAGAATAGAGAGTGCTAACAGCTTGAGTTAGAGGGTCACCCTTAGTCTACAAATAGATCAAAATAGAATTATAATAGAGAGTGCTAGAGTTAGAGGGTCAAAATACACTGTCAACAAATAGATTTTTCAAGGTATAGAATTATAATAGAGAGTGCTAGAGTTAGAGGGTCAAGTCTACAAATAGATAAAATACCATGATGTCCATTATGTCCAATAGAGAGTGCTAGAGTTAGAGGGTCAAGTCTTTATACTCTTTGTGAAATAGATCAAACATAATTATAATAGAGAGTGCTAGAAATTGTTAGAGGGTCAAGTCTACAAATTTTTTTTATCAGTGTAACAGAATCATAATAGAGAGTGCTAGAGTTAGAGGGTCAAGTCTACAAATAGATTAAACAGAATTATAATAGAGAGTGCTAGAGTTAGAGGGTCAAGTGAACTACAAATAGAACCGAAAAGTCAAACATTTGAATTATAATAGAGAGTGCTAGAGTTACTTCCAATGAGGGTCAAGTCTAAAAATAGATAAATAGAAAATTATTCGAATAGAGAGTGCTAGAGTTAGAGGGTAAAGTCTTTAACAAATACTTTGAAAAAATCTCTTCAAAATGGCAGAATTACAAATAATACTAAGAGAGTGGCAACAGAGTTAGAGGGTCAAGTCTGTGACAAATAGATCAAACAGCCCAATTGCTCATAAAACTAGCTCAGATCATGTGCTATTTCCACAGTTAGGCCCCTTCATCAGGGTCTCGTCCGTCTTATTAGTCTGGGAGATCAATAACCTGCGGATCAAACAGAATTATAAAAATATCCCAATTCCGCGGAAAAAGAGTACTTGCAACCCTAGAATTGTTTTTTTTTAGAGTATGAATCGTTTTTCAAGTCTAAAATAGATCAAACAGAATACTTCAATGAGAGTATTTAAAGTTAGAGGGTCAAGTCTAAAAAAAATAGATGTTAAACAGAATTTAATATTTTGAGAGTGCTTGTTTGAGTTAGAGGGTCATGTAAAATAGATCAAAATAATTATAATAGAGAGTGCTAAGTTAGAGGGTAAGTCTACAAATAGATAAAATAGAATTATAATAGAGAGTGCAAGTTAGAGGGTCACGTCAAAACGCACGCATAGATATAGAATTATAATAGAGAGTGGTAGAGTTAGAGGGTCAAGCCTACAAATAGATCAAACAGAATTATAATAGAGAGTCAAGTTAGAGGGTCAAGTCTACAAATAGATCCCCAAACAGAATTATAATAGAGAGTGCTAGAGTTAGAGGGTCAAGTCTGCTGTAAAATTCAATGCAATAAACACATAAAAGCATCTGTGTGATAAAAGCTTAGAATAGAGAGTCACTGCTAGAGACGGTAAAAAACATCGAGGTCCTCAGGGTCGCGTCTTCTTCAGCGGCCCGCGGTTTGTTTTGCTGTCTTTGGCACCTTATGCTTTTAATCCTTCCAGATCCCTGTCGTCTTATGGAAAAATGCAGAGGTGATTAACATCTGAGCCGCCATAACTCCTCGCTCAGTGTGCCCCGGTCTGGGCGTGTGAGGGATGCTAGAGAGAGAGAGAGAGAGAGAGAGGGTAAGTCAAACAATAGAAACACCATCAAACAGGCCAATGCATATAATAGCGATCAATGTTCCAGCTGCCGTCTGAGGCGCTGGCTGTGAGTGGAGAGAGAGAGAGGACAAGTCCGGCATCAGACAAGCGGTTCGATATCAGATCAAACACTTCAGAATTATAAGAAATAGAGACTACACTACAGTGATTAGTGCAGTTAGAGGGTCAAGTCTAATTGCTTTTAAAATGGCTATATTAGATCAAACACCAATGAATAAATATAATAGAGAGTGCTCCCCAGAGTTAGAGGGTAAGTAACAAATAGTCTGATGTATTCATTTAAATTTACAGTTAGTCATTAGCAACGGTTTTATCCAAAGACTTACAAAGAGTGAGAAGCTAAAAATCAACAAAAGAGCAATTATACAAGTGCTATAACAAGGCAATTAGTCAATATATATATATATATATATATATATATATATATATACATGTCTATTAGAATTAGAATAGAGAGTGTTAGAGTTAGAGGGTAAAGTCAAATAGATCAAAATAATTATAATAGAGTGTTAGAGTTAGAGGGTCAGTCTAATAGATAAAATAATAGAGAGAGGGTCATTATATAAATAGAGTAGATGCTAGAGTTAGAGGGTCAAGTCTACAAATAGATCAAATAGAATTAGATAGAGAGTGCAGAGTTAGAGGGTCAAGTACAAATAATAAATAGAATTATAATAGAGTGCTAGAGTTAGAGGGTCAAGTCAACAAATAGATCAAACAGAATATAAACAGAGAGTTATAATAGATATTAGAGTTAGAGGTCAAGTCTAGAGGGTCAAATAGTCTATCAAATAGAATAAACAGAATAGAGAGTGCTAGAGAGTCAAGCTACAAATAGATCAAATAGTTAAATAGAGGCTAGTCAAGTAGAGGTCAAAATAGTCAAACAGAATATAGTAGAGAGTGCAAGTTTGAGGGTAGTCTACAAATAGATCAAAGGATATTAGAATAAGAGTGCAGAGTTAGAGGGTCAAGTATAATAGATCAAACAGAATTATAATAGTGCTAGAGTTAGAGGGTCAAGTCTACAAATAGATAAAAGAATAGAATAGAGAGTAGAGAGTGCTAGAGTTAGAGGGTCAAGTCTAACAAATAGAAATATAATTTAATAGAGAGTTATAATAGAGAGTGCTAGAGTTAGAGGGTCAAGTCTACAAATAGATCAAACAGAATATAATAGAGAGTGCTATTAGAGTTAGAGGGTCATGTCTAACAAATAGATCAAACAGAATTATAATAGAATAGAGAGTGCTAGAGAGGGTCAAGTACAAATAGATAAAATTTAATTATAATTGGGTCAAGTTAGAGGGTCAAGTACAAATAGATCAAATAGAATTAGAATAGAGAGTGCAGAGTTAGAGGGTCAAGTACAAATAATAAATAGAATTAGAATAGAGAGTGCTAGAGTTAGAGGGTCAAGTCTACAAATAGATCAAACAGAATTATAATAGATAGTGCAAGTTAGAGGGTCAGTCTAATTATAATAGAATTAGAATAGAGAGTGCTAGAGTTAGAGGGTCAAGTCTACAAATAGATCAAACAGAATTATAATAGAGAGTGCTAGAGTTAGAGGGTCAAGTCAACAAATAGATCAAATAGAATTATAATAGAGAGTGCTAGAGTTAGAGGGTCAAGTCAACAAATAGATCAAACAGAATTATAATAGAGAGTGCTAGAGTTAGAGGGTCAAGTCAACAAATAGATCAAACAGAATTATAATAGAGAGTGCTAGAGTTAGAGGGTCAAGTCTACAAATAGATCAAACAGAATTATAATAGAGAGTGCTAGAGTTAGAGGGTCAAGTCTACAAATAGATCAAACAGAATTATAATAGAGAGTGCTAGAGTTAGAGGGTCAAGTCTACAAATAGATCAAACAGAATTATAATAGAGAGTGCTAGAGTTAGAGGGTCAAGTCAACAAATAGATCAAACAGAATTATAATAGAGAGTGCTAGAGTTAGAGGGTCAAGTCAACAAATAGATCAAACAGAATTATAATAGAGAGTGTTAGAGTTAGAGGGTCAAGTCAACAAATAGATCAAACAGAATTATAATAGAGAGTGCTAGAGTTAGAGGGTCAAGTCAACAAATAGATCAAACAGAATTATATAGAGAGTGCTAGAGTTATAGGTCAGTCACAAATAGATCAAACAGAATTATAATAGAGAGTGCTAGAGTTAGAGGGTCAAATAAAAATGGAAGAGTTTCCTGAAGATGGCTCAGGACTCAGCTGCTGGATTGAGTTGTGCAGGTCACCAGGAGGGAACAGTTCATGTAAAAGTCTGTGAACGTGATTTTGTGCCTCTTTGGGATGAAAAAAAATGTGCAAAAATTTTTTACATTTACAGTCAGTTTGACACACCAATATATGATGTGCAATCACATAACTATATACTTTAATCAAAACTGATTAATAACAATGGACAATATTTTCTAATATGTTCTAAAATTACATGAAATAAATATGAAATAAATCATTATAAGGATCAATTAATCAGATATGTATATACTATATATATAAATATAGAAAGCTAAATATATACAAATATACATGTAAAAATAAAACTTCAAATGATGCCAAAACTACCAAGGATTAACTTGATAACCAAAATAACTCAAACTAAAACTGAAATAAAAATTACATATATTAATAATAAATAAATAAAATATTAAAAATAAAACAACATATATCCAATAACGACATCAGTAATAATAATAATAAATATAGCTAAATGAACTTAAAAAAATGACAGGTAAAAAAAAATACAATAAATGACGGCTTACTCAACATATAAAGTTTCCTATGCTAATATTCATGGAAAATATTAAACATTTAAAACAAAAACACCATACAATATTAAGTGCATTACCTATTTCCATACATATATACAGATTAACTATGTTGAGAAAAAAAAATCAAACTGATACCAAATCAATTAACTGTGTTTCTCAGTTTAGCTGTTGCTGCATTTAGATTGTTTTAGGGCAGAATATGACTATTTAATATTAATCATTACATAACTATTCATTGAACATTGGAGTGTTTCTCATATTGCAGTTGCTACTGTTTTATAAACACATTACGTCACTTGAGGATGAGCTTTAAAGTGATTTTACCACAAGAAAGTAAAAAATCTGCGTCATGTCTCACTGTGGTAAAATCAGGGTAATTCTTTCTGATGTGGTTGTTTTGTATTGTATATGCCACTGATTATGTAAGCAAAATGCACTCATTTCAATGTTTTAATCTGCCGCACTGTCCATATGGATTCAGTAATGAAGCATGAAATATGCATAATGTGACCTTTCTGTCCTTTCTGCCACCGAGACGAGAGCTGAATATAATCAAGAGAAAATATGCATATGCAATACATGAACTGATTTATGAGTAAAATGATAAATGTGTGCTGTGGATGTGAGAAGACGCAGGCCGCTGCACTGATTTGATCCGCAGGGCTTGGGTTCCTCATGCGTAAAGCCAATGAAGTCTTCCATTAGTTATGAAGTAAGATGTGTAAAGTACAGCGGCATTCTGGGAGATTACGTAAGTATGAACAGCTCTCAGGCCGTCTCAAGCAGCTGAGCAAATAAAGCTCCTCGTGCAACATTCATCAGTTTACATAACTAAATGGTGCAAATTATTATTTTCATCCGGTAGGCCATATTCTGATGTATTTTGGCATATTGTTTGGTAAAGTAACAATGTTGAGTGGCTGTTAAAATGGTAACATTTAAGTGAATTGGTTTTATTAAATTCCAAAAATATTATTTAGCATCACTGAATCAACCTAAATACATTAATTTAAACAAACAACACAATTTTTTATTGGTTAAATCATGTAAAAATTGCAATTGCAGGTTGCCACTTAGTAAACATGCAAAGTTGGGGCAAGTTGTCACAAGTGTTTTATATGTTGCACTCTTTTGATCATTGCTTAAATTAAAATGCATACAAATCATGTTTGAAAATTGTTGAAAAGCATTAAATAAGCTTACATTAATGGCAAGTGAATTGTGACAACTTACCCCATATTTGGTGACAGTATACCCAAGCCATTGGGGCATGTTGTCACAAAAAGATGGAAATGGTTTTGTATTCAAGACTTTATAAAGATAATATGAACATATTTATAATCTAAAAGACTTCAATAAAGGTGAATTATTGCATAGGGTGGGTCAGGGTTCTTAGTTAATTAAAATAAAGCAAAAACATTGAAACACATTTTTGTTACATGAAGTACAATAAATATTAACTGAAATAAAGAAAGTTTAAGGATTTTTTTGCATTTTATTTATCATTTTATTTATTTTCTATTTTATTTGTATATATTTAAGCATGATAACATGATTTTTAAATATCTGAAACTCTATTAAAATTTATAAAAAACTATGTAGAGAAAAAGTATAATAAAAATGACAAAAATGCACAAAAATACTAAAACTTTAACCAAAATTAAAATAAAAAGAATATATGAAATTGAAAACTAATTCAAACTAGTGATAAAAAATAATACCATATTTTTATATTTAAATAATGATGATATTTAAATATAACCTTTTGACAGACAAAACATGATTACCAATACAAAACTAATAAGACAGGGAGTTATGAATCTAAATTCTGATTGCTTTTGAAGTTGCTTGGCAACAATTAACAGCCTACATTAAAAAATTATTCAGTCAGTCTTTATATTTCAACATTTCACCTTTAATTCAACGTTACTTTCCGTTTCTTCATAATTATCTGTAAAATGTACTAGCAATGTTTTTACACCAATTTTTTTCAAACTATTATACCTTGTCTAAAACACCCCACATATGCTTTCTGCTTTATTATTCGCCTTCTCATTCATCCTTACTGTGCTCATAATCGGTCAACTCATATTTTCATATCGTATTGTCACCTTCACCTCATAAATGTATGGAAGTAAAACCTCAAAGAGCTTTTAGAGTCAGTCAGATAAAAATAACATGATTATCTTCTCCTGTGAAATGAATATTTAACATGAAGCCATCCAGTCATGTGGCATGACACAAGCCCCGGGCCATGAAGAACAGCATGACGAGCACTGGCCTGCTTTTCCATCACACACACACACACACACACACACACACACACACACACACACACACACACACACACACACACACACACACACACACACACACACACACACACACACACACACACACACACACACACACACACACACACACACACACACACACACACACACACACACACACACACACACACACACACACACACACACACACACACACACACACACACACTCTCTCTCACACACACACACACTTCTCTCTCTCTCTCACACACACACACACACACACACACACACACACACACACACACACACACGTACACACCACACACACACACACATGCTCACACACACACATGCTTGCTCACACACACACACACACACACACACACACACTCTCTCTCTCACACACACACACACACACGCTCTCTCTCTCTCTCTCTCTCTCACACACACACACACACACACACACACACACACACACACGCACACACACACACACACACACACACACAAACACGCGCACGCACGCACGCACACACTCACACAGACACAGACACACACACACACACATCACACACACACACACACTCACACAACACACACACACACACACACACACAGAACACACACACACACACACACACAACACACACACACACACACACACACACACACACACACACACGCACGCACGCACACACACACACACACACACACACACACACACACACACACACACACACACACATCTGCAGCTGTATCCCCGAGTAAAGGCCAGGAGAGTATGTTTATCTCACTGTGTGACACACACTGATCAATACATGGAATATTTTCAGAGATCCAGTGGTTTGCAGAAGCAGTCAGAGAGTGTGTCTGAGCACAGATCTACAGCATCTTCACACTGATACACTGACACTTACTCTAATCATTACACCACACATATAGAGGTAACTCGCCAGAGGTGTCAGATAGTATCATTTATGACTGACAATATAGAACATAAGAGCTAATATCCTATGCAAATGCAAATAAATACATAGGGCTGCACCAAAATCGCAGTATAGTGCAACTTAATGAAATAATTGTGCAATCTGATGCTCAAACTGCGAGTTTACTTGGTTTACACATTCACATCATTTTTCTGGGCTAAAGTTTACAGAATAAAAGTCAAAATAAAAGCTTGAGGATTTGAAATGTTTAAAGCTGGAGCGTAGAAGGTTTGAAAGTGAACAATTTAAGACAAATTAATAGTATTACAACTAGTAGTGTAAAATTATGAAATATTTATATTTATTAATAATAATATTAGTATTATTCAATTTGATAGGTTTTTATTCACAGTTCAATAAAACAAAAATAAAAAAATTAATAATAATAACTAAAAAATTGTTTTTATTCTATATTTTTAATTTCAGAAAATTTATTTGCATCTCATTTGACCATTAATTGACATATTCGTTTTTATACTATACACTTGTTCAATTAAAAAAAAAAAATAATTGTAAATTTGTACCCACTTAATATAAACTATTAATGTTAATAATAACTGGATGAACATTTCTAATTAAAACAATGCAAATAGATTCAAATTTAAGTGCATATTCATATATACAGTGGCAATTTACAAAGTGATTTATTTGAAACTATTTATCTTCATACATTCATGTTGAGTTTTTGTTTTAAATATACATGCAGAAAGCATGAAATTTATACTTTAAAAATGTCTAATTACTGATTTTATCACTGGACTTTCCAACGGCTGAATTAGGAACAAAGCAGGTACCACGCAATCCCATGTGCATACAAACATATCTGCTCAAGTGATACAATGATTTGGAGGGGCACATTGGAACTCAGGCAATGACAAAAGTGGATTTTAATAAGATTTTTTTCAACATTTCTAATTAAAACAATGCAATAGAATTGCATTGACTCACAGATTCATTTAAGTGCAGATTCTTGCATACTAATGATGTGCAGTAATATTATAATAATTTTAATAGACATCATGCTTTATGCTGTGCACTAAATATTAACTGCTGCTGTGTATTGAAATTTAGGCTTAAGTTAAACAAAAGCTGATATTCACTCTAACAAGCACCCTGCATGTTTAAATTACTATGCACCACGATAGGATGGTGCATGCTTTTGCTCATGAAATATAAAAGGTTTGCATTGTGGGTGATTTATTTACTATCCTAACAGCTTATAATGCATTCCTTGCTGATACGAATGTGTGTTTGAATGGAGATTGCCTGTAACAATAAAAGTATGAATAGATTTTAGTCAAATGTTGACCCTTCCACATGTTCCCCATGCATCTGCACAGCAGCTGAACACATGCTCTGCATATACGTTAGAAGTCGTTTGTGCAGGCTTAGCATTTAAACAGTGATGCACGTTCTCTTCACGTTGTTCTTGTACCATAGTGAAAGGTCTGTTGGCGCGGACGATATTGCATCATATAGGGATGTTTAAAATAGGATGAGGTCCGTCAGCGTAATATACACCACTGTGGGTGATTTTATTCCTTGCTTTTGCTTCTACGTTAGTTTATTTTATGCACAAAATCAACAAGATCACAAAAGGGCACTTTGCTTCTCAGCACCCTCCCAGCGTGAACCCATGCACCATGTTTGCTTCATGTCTCGAAAACACTGATTCAGTTAATTAAAGCTGGTGCAATAATCGCATAATGTGCTGATTATCAGTGCTTCGCAACACAGACTGCCATAAACCTTGCTGAAAGCTGCAGATGTTGTTACTATCCGCATGGGATGCTGTAAGCGCGAGGCTCTGTTGCACGTAAATTATAACAATGTGCTTTTGCAGTTTAGTTATATAAACCACAAAATCTAATGACATAGAGCTGGAGTATCCCATGTTTGCACTCTATCGATCGCATGTCGTGCAGAATATGAATCACACCTCTCTCCTCATTGGCCGGCAGAAGCACGGGGAATATTGGGTTCAGAGTACCTGGCAATTATCTGAAATGTGGGAGAAAAAAATCAATATGCTCACAGAAAGCCGGTAAGGTCACAAGAAGAGACGGAGACGCACTTAAAATGCAGAAACCGTCTTCCACGGCCGAGTAGAAGCTGAAATCCTCCCCATCGCTTACACACACTGAAGTCTGCATTTCTGCATTTCTCTTTTGTTGAAGACTTATTCCAGCAAACCTTAAAATGCTTTATATAATACTTAATAAAGAGTCATTTCAGGAGAATGAAGGCAGTATATAAAATAAAAACAACATTATTTTTTACATTTATATAGCGCTTTTCTAGACACTCAAAGTCTAGAAAAGTACATAAGTAAGAGGACAAAAGACATCGTAAGGGGGGGGGGGGGGGGGGGGGTATCTCCTCATACATTTAACATAACCACTAAAACTAAATGGCTTCTTGCATAATTTGGTGGATATATTTAAATATTAAGTTAAACGGTCAAAGACATCACTCACAGTGTCACACTTCAGACAAAAAGTCATAATTTGGACATCATCTGACATAAAAATGCATTATTGTAACATAAAAAGTTGAAATTATGACATACAATGTCAGAATTGTGATATAAAAAAGACAACAAAAAAAATATAATTTAAATTATGACAAAAGTCAACATTATAAAATAAAAAGTAGAAATTATGACATGTCAGAATTTAGACAAAAAGTATGACATAAAAAGTCAACATAATAAAGTTGAAATCATGACAAACTAAATCAAAATTATGGCATAAAAAGTCAGTAAATCCCCAAAATGATTATAAAAGTGTAAGGTCTGTTTTTGGTTCTGTTCCATGTTCTTGTTTTCATGTCTTTTATTTTGAAGTTCAGTTACAGTTCCTGTTTGTGTCTCTTTACCATTGGTTCCCATTGGCTCATTATGTCATGTTTCATTGATATCTCTTGTCATGTGATTATCAGTTCTGTCTGCTCATTGCTTGGGTTGTTGTTAATGTGTCCAGTCTTTGTTTACTATAAGTAGCCATGTCATTCTAGTTTCTTGTCATGTATTGAATGTATTAAAATGTCGGTGAGTGTTTAGTTAAAGTCAAATCTAGTCTGGTCATGAAATTGTATTTTGTTTGCACTTTTTCAATAAATCTGCATTTGAATTCTTGCTACGCTCGCCTCAGTGGACTGCTCATCACAAAAAGTCAAAATTGACACAAAGTTGATATTGTCGAATAAATAAGACAGAGAGTTAACATTTACATAAAACATTAACATTCTGATATGAAAAGTTGAAATTATGAAATAATTTTGTCAGAACTTTAACTTGGAAAGTCTTCATTTGAACTTTTCATGTCACAATTTCAAAAGCATCAGAATTATGACACACTAAATCATAATTAAAACATTAAAAGTCAACATTACAGCATAACATTTTGAAATTATGACAGTAAATTAGTTTGTCATAATTCAATTCATAAAATTAATTATGAAAAAAAGTTGAAATCAAAAGTCATAATTATTTAATTAAAAAGTTGAAATTATTAAAAATCAAGCAGTGCTGTCAAATGATTAATCGCGATTAATCACATCCAAAATAAAAGTTTTTTGTTTACATAACATATACAGTATGTGTTTGTACTGTGTATATTTTTAATATATATATATTAATATAGAAAAACACATATTTCTTAAATATATATGCACGTGTGTGTTTTTATAAATACATAAATATACACAGTACACACACATATATATTATGTAAACTAAACGTATATTTTTGATGCGATTTATGGCGATTAATCGTTTAGCAGCACTTATATTAAGTCGAAATTACAACATAACACTTTAACGCCATAAATATAATTCACCAAAGCATAATTATCTTCTCATGTGACAGAAATGGGCTTCCAGAGACATGAGCGCAGGATGAGTCATCAATATCTTTGCTCCATTTACCCAAAATGGAAAGATAATTCTTTTTTAATGAGCATATCTGCTCAAAATTGACACTCGCACGCAGATGAGCTCCATTCTGGGTTTGTGGGTTACACGGTCCATTCATCATCAAATATGAACCGTTATGTATCCCCTATCAGTGAGTGTGTCAGTGCATGTTAGTGCTCGATTAAACACACTCACCGTTTCTGCTGTGAGCGAGTGTGTGAGGTGGAAGAGTGCGAATCACAGCCCTCGGATCTCACACCTTCGAGACGCCAAGGAATGCAATCTCCTGAGCCTGTCAACAGCTAAACAGTCAACAGATCCTTTTCTGATCGCTCACATCTTTACTCAAACTGAGTTCGTGCATGCATGCTTTCTGTGAATCTTCATGTATGCATGATCTTTTTCACAAGCATTGAAAATCAGAATACTGCCATGCTAAACATTGAAATGTTACATCTTGAAGCAACTGCATAATTGCACGAGTAACTATTGCATTAGCTTTCGTGCATAAACATGCAAAACAAGCTATTTGTCAAGAAAACCTGGTGCATTAGAATAACGTATTATTGAGTGCTCCAGCTGGGGAATAACAACTTCCTAAGCGCGAGTCATTTCATGGAGTCATTAAGAATCCACTTGACAGCAATGATTCACGGAAAGCACTTCTGATAACGATCAGGCTCTTTTCCCACGGCAGAGGAAGATTCCTTCTCACCGTAAGCACTATTGTGTTTATCATTTCTGAAGTCTCTTAGTGAGCTGTGATGCAATTCACGAATAACATGAGTTATTAGAAAATATCTCTGTTATGAGTCAGAACCATGGTCTGTGCATGTGTTTGTGTTGCAGTGCAAACCATGTTAAGGCACTGTGGACGTGCAAAGGCTTTTTTTGGCCTAATTCTAAAAGGCAGCATCACGTGTAGCCTTCAAGGAGAAGCCAATCCCAGAATGCATTGCATAACAAAGATCTCCCTACAAAATGTTGTTTAGATTCTCCACTAGAGGGCGAATGAAGCATGTGCAAGATGTGCATTTGTGGGATTTGCATGCTTTAAATTGGCTGAATGCATCACACATTAATGGAAACGCAATAAATTGTCCAAACATATTAGTTTAGCAGTAATGTATTTGGAGCTGAGCGGTATATGAGAGAGCGTCCAAATCACATGTGATTCTGAAGGCAAACTGCAGTCCTCCATTGGAAAGGTCATTGCTTTTTTTATCAACCAGCAGAAAAAGAAGGAGTTTCATATTCTTCATAATTGCTTCGTGATGCTGAAAAGCCACCGTAAAGGTGAAGTGTGTCATTTCCACATCATATCTTTGAGACCGAGTCGTGACTGTCAGGATATTTCAGGTTATTTATTTACATGCTGCTTTTGAAAACATATATTTGATGAGAATACACATGACAGCTAAATGAGTCGCACAGGTCACAATTTCTACATTTGTTTTGCTTCTACAGTCCGTGTAATTCTGTTGTGGTTTTAACCATGCACAACATTTTGACATAAAATGTCATAATTATGAGATAAACAGTCAATATTATGACATAGAAAGAAATGACATTGACAAAAAGTCAAAATGATCACATTAAAAAGATATTATGACATACTAAGAATTATGAAACAAAAATGACATACTGTAATAAGAATGATTACATAATACAAACTATTGCATAACTTGAAATTATGACCAAAAGTATAAATTACAACATAAGTAGAAATTATGAAATAAGAATTATAACAAAAATCTGAATTATGACATAAAATGTTAATTCGGACCAAAACATTTTTCAAAAATAAAATGTTGAAATTATGAAAAAGGTTGAAACTTGACAAAAAAAGTC